>NW_019104588.1:682450-715899 GCF_001995035.1 Momordica charantia
TTGGGCGGACCTGCACAAAAAGGTGAGCACTCCGACGATCAAGTCAGTATAGGTCGGATTCCAAGTTTAGTTCGAAGCCAGAAATCATCGTACCTGATCGGGGAGTGAGGTCCTCTACTTATGGGTGGTGGTCCCGCTAATCTCGCAACGGTTACACTCGGTAATCTCGGGACCGTCGGTTACACCCGGTGATCTCGGGACCGACGGTTACGCCCGATAATCACGSCGCAGACAGTTGCTCACATCGGCCCCTACCGAGCTCCCCGGTAGGTCAGACCTGGGCCAGGTTCACCTCGGCCCTCATACTTAGCTTTCGTCGGCGTTGGTGGCAGCCATCTCGGCTATCCGAGCTGGGCATGACTCATGGGCCATCTTGGAGTACCAATAGGGGTCCTCCACGTGTCCAGGGTATTTTCATCCCCAAACAGTGTGATAAGAAGCATAACAAATCATTTTCCCTTACCCTCAGTCTATTTGAAGAAAGCACTCAAAATTGTTACAAAAAATTTAAGTGATCTACAAAATAAAGCAACAACTAAAATCACTCCCACTCCAAGGTTTTGCAAGACTTGGAATTAAAGGTTTTTAGTTCTCACTCTAGATACACTAGTCTTTATCAATATATATAATTTCTAAAGTTAATTCCCACTTAAATTTGATGTGGATGAGATCTTATGGTTTCTTAAGGACATTGAGTTTGGGGGGAGATAAAATAAAGAATTTTGTATTTAAGAAAAATTTAGTTATTTCATCATTTTAGTAAAACAAACTTAACATCATTAAAATTGTCATTAGAGTAATTAGAAGAGATAGAAGAAATATGATTATAAAGATTTAAGTTTGATCATAAAGATTATCTTCTCTAAAGTCAAACAAAGTCTTATCTCTTAAAAGAAAAAATTAGTGTCATAAAAAATGTGTTGAAACAACAAACAACAAAGATATTTTACATTCATTTTATATTGCTTTTAACAAATATAAAACTCATCTAGCTGTTATGGTTTCAATTCTTAAGGGTGACATTAATTTTTAGAGATCTTTTTTATAGCTTCTTGAAAAGTTCTTTCAAGTAAATGACAGTACTTAATAACTTTTTTTTTTTTGAGTTGTATCAGATGAATATAAAGATTGATTTCTCAATTGTGTAATTTATGAAATCAATAAGCTCGTATATTTTGGACACTTTTGATATAGTAACATAAAGTTTCAAAAGATTTACATTCATATGTGATCTCAATGAGCAATTTTTATCTATAATTTCATAATTTTTGTTAAATATTGATATTATCACATGTAATGTCTAAAGGTAATAAAAGTAATAATTATGTATTACAAGTCTAGTGGGAGTAAATTTATTTCCCTAATGTAATATGTCTGTAACATAATAAAGGCCTTGTTAGAGAATGAAAAGTTGCATGAACATATCACTTTTATATTGTGAAAGGATATTGTAAGATCAATTTCAAGTAACATTGAGAATTCACAAAAGAGTTATGTTGATAGTTATTGCAAGTCCTCTAGCATAAAGATTTGTGCACTAGAGGATATTGAAATCACTGGAAGAGACAAGCTCAGTTTCAATAGGGGTCCCTTGAGTAAATAAAGTAAAATAAAACATATTCATGCTTAAAGTCTCTATGCTTCAGCTTCAGGATTCATATCAAGAATGAAAGACAATTATTTTGATAACTCTTATTTGGATCTAAAGAGTTATAAGGTACTTAACAAAAAAGGTTACATGCTCACTCATCAAAATCGATTTAATTAGAGATGATTTTGATCATTTGAGTTGTCATCTAGATCCATCTTTGAGGCTATATTTACTAATAGGTTAAAGGGTACTACTATATCAAGAAAGTGGCAGAGAGTCACTATAGTCCCTTTCACTATTGAAATTTGTGTTCATAGCATTTTGTATGACAACAAACTTAAGGAATATGGTTACCAAACCTTGTCATCAAGTTTTCTTACAAGGACTTGTTTTTCCATATTACAGCAATGAAAGCTTTTGTACGAATATTTAAGCTTCAGTTGATAAAGGAAATTCAGAGTATTTTTGTGTCTAAATAAATGCAACTTCATCAACATGGATCCACTAATTAAGGACTTTCACGAAATGTTTTAGGATTAAAATGTTCATATAGATGTGAAAACTGTGGTATGTCAGTTGAGTGTGAGTTTGTGTCTTCTTAAATGAGGCACGTGGTTTTCTTTTCTACAGAATAAAGAAGATGAAATATTTTGTTACTCTGAATGATTTTTTTTCTAATTTTAGTTTAACATAAAGCTAAAAAGCATAACTTTTGATCTTTCTAAAGAATAAAATTGTACTAGTTGGGAATAAACATGTTTATATCACATTACATGTAATTTTCATGTTGCTCTCCCACATTCAATTCATGTCATTGAGTATATTTGGTGTAATCCTCATTGATAAGCGAGATGGACTGGATTGTAATTTTTCTAACAGAAATTTCTAGTGTGAGCAAAAAGGAAATGAGGTAAAATGGGGAGGGTAAGGGCAGAGGCCATATGTGCAATCGAGGAAGGGAAGGCTAATTTTGGTAGGTGGGTTATGGGAAAGTGGACTAGGGGATAGTTTGTAGAGGCGTCAAGGTAGAGATCGAGTTGCAAGGAAGGGTAGGGTGGGGGCTCATTTAAGGAGAGAGATGTGCGAAGGAGCTGGGCCAATTTTGAGAGTGGGCTGGAATCGAGAGGTGCGCTAGCAAAGTAAGGCGAAGGAGGGAAGGTTTGTCTGCAATAATTGATTTAGAGGCTCGTTAACCACAGTGGAAACGAGGGTAGAGATGAGAAAAGCCACAATGATAGTGGTGGGTGAAGTAGATGGGGACTGTGAGTGATGAGAGGGGAGAGAAGTTAGTACTAGAGAAGTGAAAAACATTCTCATTAAGGATAACAAATTGAGTAATAAAGAGTTTTCAATTTTGGATTCAAAACAAATGTAGCCTTTATTACTCAAAAGGATATCCAAGAAAAACACATCGAGTGGTATAGGATTGGAGTTTTTATCATAGTAGGGTTGTAAAAGGGGTAACACATGCACCACCAAAGATGATGATCCTAATCTATTTTAAAATGAAATAATTTAAAATAAAGAGAAACAAAATTAAGAATGTGCTTGGGATAACATTCTATTAATCTAGAAAACAGTAGTAGCAAAGATATAGTACTAAAATTTAAGGGAGATAAAGGACTTAGACAAGAAAGACAAGGCAGTTACCATAATATATATGGCAATGCTTACTTAGACAAGAAAGACAAGACAGTTACCATAATATATATGGCAATGCTTACGCTCAATAACGAGTCATTTTGTTCTATTGTATAGGGACAAGATTTTTTACAAAATATGATCTCAAAAGTAAAAAGAGAGGAGAGGAGTGGGTTATGAATTCACCACCACCATCACTTCGAATAAAATATGGTTTAAGTTATGTCATAATAGAAGTGACATAAAATTTGTGCACAAGAGGAGATATCCAAGTGTAGTATATGTCATCAATATAGAAAATATTAATAACAACAACCATTAGCACAAATAGCAGAAGCAGGTCTCCAAAGATCACTATAGACTAGTTCTAAAGGTTTCTGCGAAACATGTCGAGATAAAAAAAATGTAATTTAGACATTTTTCCATGTAAACAATTTGAACAAACATAATAGTTAGAAGACTTATTCAAAGCAATAGATGAATCGTTATGAAAAAGTTAAAAAAATATTTTTAGCTAGATGACAACGATGATTATGCCATAGAAGTTGAGATGCCTTGGCTCCAAGATATTCATCGATCCCCTTTCGTACAGGTAGAGAAGTGGGAATGCAATAGAGATCCTTTTGAACACAGCCAATAAGACTAAGCGTTAGGGGTGTAAAAAATCCGGTAAGTTGAAGAACTCATGCAACCTAGCCCAAACTGCAAGCGTATGTTGGGTTGGGTAACGACTTTTAAGAACCAACCAATTCAGTTCGGTTCTCGACTAAAATATTTTTTTTAAACCTGAACCGAATCGATTTTGCATATATAATATTTAGTTTTAGAGTTTTTCATATCATTAGCCTCTCATTCTCAAATCTCATCTCTTGCTCTCAGTTGCTCTTACTCTCAGATCTCATCTCTTCACCCTCAAATCCTCTCACTCTAAGATCCCATCTCTCAAACCCTCTCAAGCCTTAGATCTTATCTCTCGCTCACGATTCACTACCTTCAAGATCTCATCTCCCGTATCCTCTCAAATCTCATTTGTCACTTTTGATCTTATTGTTAGCTTTACAAGCTTCAATCACATCAAATGTTTTGATGATAACAAACTATATTTGCTGATCATTTTAGTATTTCAAAGTATCTATATTGTAGACATTGAAAAGATAAATCCAACGCATTTTGAATCGCTCAAATTAGAGTTCAAACGAATAATTTATAACCAAAACAAGTTGGGGAAGAAAAAACACATTTGGCAAGCGACATGACATCTAATAGTCAAATTATGTCACCGTGACAATGATGTGGTAGTAACGTGGCATCAACAATTTTGGTGACGTGGTGGATGACGTGGACAAATCATGTGACGACACATGGCGCATTCAAATAAATCTTTAATCAATAATTTCCACAATTCTCTCCATTCTATCATCTTCTCTCAATTTCACATAATTTCCCAATCTCCACCAAATCCTTCAAATCTTCATAATTCTCTTTATTCTTTTTCTTATCTCTACTTTTAATTTTCATCATCCACCATTTGTCCTAAATCCAACAGCCAGATTTCATCCACAAAATTTTATTTAACGCCACCAAATTTAACTTTCTCCACACACCAATTATCAAAGCAAACATTTTTCTCTCTTCAAATTATTTCGCTCTCAAACTTCTCATTCTCTCCACACAAAAATTTATCCATATTGTTTTCTGAGATATACATTAGAGTGTAGCATTTTAGCTATTACGCTAGTGTGAAATTTACAAATCCACCTAAATGACGTACTTTATTTGCTTTGCTTATTTACATTTTGGGTTTTGTATTAAAGTGTGGATACACCTTGGGTTGTGAGAAAACACAATTGGTTAGATCCTGAATCAGTTAAAAGGATCGTGAGTTTCTCTTTAGCCTAGGACAAAAAGAGGGTCGCCCGGTTTGGTTCCCTCTTGTAAGATAGTCGATGCAATAAAATACCCAAGAAGTCTTGGGAAGTGGAGTAGGGATTTTTGAATCACTATAAAAAATTATGGTGTCATCTCTCTCTAATCTTTAATTTATGAGTTTAAATTTTGTTTGATTTTTGTTATTTTTTAACTTTCTTTTTAAAATCTAAAAGTTGGTATGCAACCTTATTCACCTCCCTCTATTGTTGCAATACGATCCTACACTCATCTCTCACTCTCAATTTCATTGCCTCTCACCTCTCTCAAACTCCCAGAAATGCCTCTTGAACTCATCTCTCTCACGGTCTCGCTCGCAATCCATCAATCTTCTGAATTATCGTTTGACGTTGTTCATCGCCTCTCTTACTATGTTGGTCGTCGTTGGCAACCTAATTAAAAAAACCTTGTGACTCAATCTAACCCAACCAAAAAATATAAGAGTTGAGTTGAGTTGAGTTGCCGTATAGATTCAGTTTTATTGGATAAAGGAGTCAACCAACCAAAAAATTCGAGTTGTTCCAAAAAAAAGCTTCCTACCATGATCCAACCTAACCCATGAGCACCCCTAATAAGCATGATTGTCTGTCAAGAATGGAAAATAAATTAGTGAAGAGAAAACAACAGTTATAAACACAAAACTGATAGATAAAGAGTAAATTAGAAGCTATTTGAGGAACACATAAGATATTATTGAGAACAAATAACTTGGAGGTAGTGGCTAACATGCATGAACTAGTGTGAGTTATGGCTAAAGATTAAAAATTACAAAAAGTAACGCCCTTCTCACCATTATAGTCATTGGAGATTGTGAAGTTCGCTAGGTTCAAGGTCATATGGACGTTACAACCACTGTCAGGGAGCACTGGGTGTTTAAGGTTGCAACCATAGTAGCTAACTAAGGTTGTGGATGGTAAAATGTCCAAATTTTTAACAGATTTGTACCACTTTGTGAAGATGAGATAGTTTTGTCTATTAGGGACAGCCACAGGATGATGGATGGGTGATTGGGGAAGGCTTGACAGCCATTGTTATTACCATGTCTAGCGAAGGGTCGCCTATCTGACACCCACATTCGCACCTTATCCCATTCTTTTCTAACTATTGTGTTTAATTCCAAATTATTATTATTATTATTTTTTTTTTTTGAGATTTGTCCATATGACAAAGTAAACTCTACTCACTTTTTCTTTAATTGCAAGTTCAATAAAAACTATTACATCTTTTAATTTTATCCAATGTAATATTTGGGACCACATAAATTTTCCTCATATTTTGAGGCTCCTTATTTCCTAACCGTAGTTGATTATTTTACTTGACTTACTTTAGTACATCTTATGAGCTTTAAACCCAACATTTAATCTGTTATAAAATCCTTTTTTCCTGGGTTAAAACTCAATTTAATTGTAACATCAAGGTTTTGCATGCTGATAATAGTATTGAATTCACCTCAATGTGCCTTTTATTGATGAACAGTGAACCATTTTTCAACACACATGTGCCCACACTACACAACAAAATGGAGTTATTGAGTGTAAACATCGTCATCTCTTAAATGTCCCATGTGTCTTATGATTTCAAGTTAATTTGCCATTACATTTTTGGGGAGAAAGTGTCTTATATCGTTAACTGAATACTCACACCTTTTCTTGCTCATAAATTTCTTTACAAACTTTCACAACAAAACTCCACCAATTTAGTCTGACCTTTGAGTTTTTGGTTGCTTATGCTATGCCACAAACTTCATCATTAATAACAAATTTGATTTGCTTGCACACCATTGCATGTTTGTAGGATATCTTTTCGGTAAAAAAACATATCGTGTCCTTAAGGAATAGCTTGGGTGGCTTGAACCAAGATGACAATCATGTTTTCCTTAATTGCCAAAACCCTCTTGAAGATTCGAACCCTACCACTTAACCTAACCATATCACTTCTTCTTTACCACAAAATCCTACTCCATCTACACCTTTACTTAACTACATACCTCATCCTCTACTCATTGTAATGATTCATCCTCTTCACCAACTTCAACAAAAAACTTAAACCTTCATCCAACTTTATATCCCTCTTCCCAACTAACCAAACCCACCATATACGAACTAGTACATGATACCATATTTGACCATCGTCGTTCTTCTCGGACTCATTGGCTCGCTTCTTAACTTCGAGACTTCCACATGTATCATGTTGTTGTCTTAGGTCATGATGCCTCCTCCACGTACCTTCTCGTCTAGCACTCGCTACCCATGCAATTGTATGTCTCTTACACTAATTATCTAGTAAATATCATTCATTTATAAATTATATATCTTGTTCGGTTGAGCCAACCACTTATGAACAAGTTCGTTATGATCCTCAATGGGTTGAAGCTATGAATTTTGAAATCAATGCTCTTGAGGATAATAACACTTGGTCCATGATTTTCTTACCCCCTGGTCAACGACTCATCAACTGCAAATGAATTTTTAAAATAAAGTATCATGCATGGTACCATCAAGCATCATAAAGCTCGGCTTGTCTGCCAAAGGGCTCACACAATGTCAAGGTTTTGATTACAAAGATACATTTGGTTGTAAAATTCATTATGATTCGTTGCTTACTAGCAATTGCAACAATACACAATTGGTCTCTACATAAAATGAATGTGCAGAATGTGTTCCTCCATAGTGACTTAATTGAGGAAGTATTCATACTACATCCTCCTAGTTATTGTCAATAGGGGGAGAATGTAGTTTGTCAACTCAACAAATTACTTTATTTGCCTTAAGCAAGCATCTCGTAGTTGATTTCAATAATTTTCATTCAATTATTCTAATCCATGAGATTGGTTTTCAACAATCAAAGGTCAACTGCTCATTATTTACACAAGTTCGTGGAGAGATAGGGGGTGAAGCTCTCAAAGATTCGACTCGATATCGTAGGCTAGTTGGGAAGCTCATATATCTTATAATTAGTCGACCTAAAATTATACATTCTATGAATACTCTAGGCCAATTCTTGCAATAACCAAGCGTGCATCATCTTAAGGTTATCATCGACTAGTCCAATACTTAAAGGCTACTCTATGACAACGATTGGATGATTGGGCAAGATGTCCAATTATACGAAAGTTCGTAACATAGTATTACATTTTCCTTGTTAAATCTCCAATATCATGGACGAACAAGAAGCAAACAATAGTTTTAGGATCATCAGCAGAAGCAAAATATCGATTCATGGCTGTTATGGATGAGAAAATCCCTATTTTCTACCATTTGAATTCCCCTTATTTAAGCAATTTGAAAGGAGAAGATATACTGATGGTCTTGGATTTCTCCTAGATTCAGGAGAATATATCCCTATATTTGGAAGGGGAAGTATCCTGATGGCCTTAGGATTTATCCTATATAAATAGATGGTAAATACTCATAATGAAGGTATGCTACAAATCTTTACTCTTTGCTATACAAAAATACCTTATTCTTCCTATTCGACTACTCTGATTCTGACTTAAGTATTGGAGTTTGTGTGGCGAGAGCCACATCGGTCTTTAGTGCTCTTATGTTTTGCAGGTCTCATTATCCTTTTTATTCTAGAAGATTGGTTCGAATTTGGTGGAATCCCAAGAGACCAAATTTCTGCATCAACAATTGGCACCATCTGCGGGGACGACTAAGATCTAAAAGTCAAGACGATTGACGACGAATTGATCGAGAACTGCTTAGATCCAAGGAGATCTCGGGAGAAACAAATCGACATGGATTCTAGAGCCAGACCACAACTTTCTAACGACGAATGCCATAGGACTCGGAGGCTTCCCCTACCTAAGGTAGCCGAGAAAAAATAACAAATCAATAAGTTCTGAGATAGGACCCAGAATGAACAAATCAACAAATTCCAGGACAGATCCTGGATGAGATAAATCGACGGATTCCAAAAAGACTCTGGGATAAACGAGTCAACAAATCCCAGAAAAGAAAAAAACAACTGATTAACATACGGAGTTTCTTCAGGCAATGGTAAGTTTGCTGTGTAAAGGTTGTTTATGATTACGAAAATTTAGGTTTAATTTTCTCGTAATCGCATATTTGGTAGATTGCATAATTTAGTATTGATTTTTTGGTAACTGCATGTTAATAAAGTCAAATATTATGTTTCCAAAGATACGTACTCGTCTGTGATTTAAAAAAGCTCCTAGCATCTGAAATTTAATTAATTCCTTATTACTTGAGCACTTCTCTCTTTATATATTATGAATAAAACTTTCGACATTTGAAATGTAATAAAATCTTTACTACTTGATCATTTATCTCTTATTCTAAATGAAAATCTCTCAAATGGGGGCATGGGTAAGTAAATCAATAGCTTGTCAATGAACTCAAGCAGGGGCAGACGTAGAAGCAGGCCGATAAGCTAGAAGCCAGTTAGTGAAACCAGGGAAAAGAATCTCACAGGTGCTGAAAGGGAAAGGCACACATACAGGCCCAGCAAAGTTAAAACAAAAAACGGTAAGCCTAACCAATCAATAAAACCCAGGGGTAGGAAACTATTTGGTAAAACTAAAATAGGTTAAAAACCCAGGGGTTTTGATCAACGTAGGGTAAAAACTGGCTAAAGCCAAAAGGTTAGAAACCCAAGGTCGACAAGACTCAGGGTATAAAACCATTGACAAAAGCCAAATAGGTTAAACCCAACAGTGAATCATGGGGTATAGAACAATGGGCAGAAGCCAAATATGTTAGAAACCCAAAAAAGTACCACTGGCCCTGCTGAGAAGTTAAATCCCAAGGCCAAAAACTAACGGTAAAAACTAACCGTAGAACAGTGCCTAAAAGATTTAATTGCATTCAACTACAACAAAAAAGAATGAGGGCTATGACAGTCAGCTCATGAAACGACAACCGACAACAACGAAAAAGGGTATCGACTGGACTTAGGGTATAAAACCATTAGCAAAAGCCAAATAGGTTGGAAACTCAAGAGTTAACCCTAGAGTATAAAACCCTGGGCAAAATCCAAACAGGTTAGAAACCCAAAGGAAGTACCACTGGTCCTGCTGAAAGTTAGATCCTAAGGCCAAAATCTAACGATTAAAACTAATCGTATAGCAGAACCCAAGAAACTTGACTTCAGCCAACTACGACAGAAGGGTATTAGGAGCTAAGAAGGCCAACCGTGAAACAAAAACTAACTATGACAAAAGGGTATGGGGGTTGTTCTATAAAAATGGTCAGCCCATGAACGACAAAATACTCTCAAAGCAAAAGTTTGACAATCTTCAACTTTAAGAGTGGGGGGCTATTGTTATGGATGAAAAAATCCCTATTTTCTACCATTCGAATTCCCCCTATTTAAGCCATTCAAAAGAAGATATGTTGATGATCTTATGATTTCCCTTAGATTCAGGAGAATATATCCCTATATTCGAAAACACCTTTGCTATACAAAAACATCTTATTCTTCCTATTCGACTACTCCGATTCTGACTTAAGCGTTGGAGCCTGTGTGGCGAGAGTCACACTAGTCTTTAGTGCTTTTCTGTTTTGTAGGTTTCATCGATCCCTTTAATTCTACAAGATTGGTGCGAATTTGACGGAATCCCAAGAGGCCAAATTTCTAGGCTGCAATTACTTGTGAGCTTTCTTTGTTGAGAAATCTTTTAAAGGGCTTACATGACAACATCCAAACTCGACAAAATTGTTTTGTGACAAATTAGTCTTATACATCTCTACAAATCCTATTTAACATGAGCGGACAAAGCACATTGCATTAGATTGTCATACTGTTCGTGAAAAGAATCGGCAATTAGTATCAATTACAACATCCATGCTCCAACTTGAAGGGCAGTGTTAAAGGAAAGAAAAGTAATTCCAACAATTAGCATTAATTCCACTTAGAGCAAATTTTGTATTTAGATTGTTTATATTGCACATAATTATTTTTCTGGATTGTTCAATTAGCTAAACTAGCTTTCTGCCATAAGGGGTGGATCCACATAGTGTTAGGAAAATTTCTTAAATAATGTGATTTTAAAAAGAAATTACAAATTTAAGGTAGATTACAAAATAAAATTAAAAATAATATACAAAAAAATAACAAAATTATGAACTAAAGTAATTTCACAAACTATTGACAAAAATAAGGTAGTTTGGTAAAAGTCAAAACTCACGGTCAACGTACACAATTTACATGTGGATCTAACATGGTGGGGGTAGTATCGAGTTGGATGTAAATTGCATACGATGTATGCGAGTTTAAGAAAAAAAATTATATATTTTTTTTATTTTCTGCAAAAAATAAAAAATTATGATTTTTTTTTCCTTCCTACATAGGTAAGTAAATTTTTCTCGACCTTTCGCTTTCTTAAAAATTACATTAGTCATTGTTTTCTTAGTCAATTATAAAAATAAATTAGAATTCATTAATAAAAATATAGGTATAAAAGTTGATTTAAAAGTAAACAAACTTAAATATTACTAAACTATTGCATTAATCTATCACACCTCCAAATGTTTTTATTCGAGACTGAGAACATAACCTCATATGCTTCCACCTATAAGTATAAAATAAACCAATCAAGTTCAATATTAATAAAATAATGTTAATCGATCAAAAATAAAATGAAAAAAAAGTAGACCTTAGTCATCCATGTGCCTAGAAGAAGAGACAGCCTAATAGTCAAAAATAAAATACTACCAAAAAATAGTCAACTATATTTTGGATACCACCAATAAAAAATACTAATAATGCAAAACAATATTATTAAAAAATAAAATCAGTCCAATACCCCACAAAAAAAGTAAAAGACCTAACAAAATACTTCAAAAAAAAAAAGAAAGAAAAAAAAAAGCTTACAAATGGATGAAACAAGAAACTAAAAGCCCAAAACCTAATTTTAAGTTTCATTATCACAAAGTCTACCGTCACACAAAATATATATGTTTTTTATTTTATATTTTAGGTGAGCCGTGAGTTATAGGAACTAAAAAGGGAGTGGCAGCCGTGTGGTTTTTTGTTGCGTAGTTGCACGCAATTTAGAGGCAGCCATGGAAGTGATTTCGTGTTGTTGCACAAACACTGTGACGGGCGATGACAATAAGCTACTGGTAGATACAGAGACGAGATACCAGGGATTGTAATGCATCGTCGGCTACCGGTCCTCGTAGATATTTGATGAGTTTTTTATTCTTGTTTCCTAAGATTGTATTGTTGTAGTCTCTAAAAACTAGGTGACTTTTGTCAAGGCCTCTAGACTTACAGATTTATTTGTCTATTGTATTTATCCCAAAATCATATTAGAATCAGGTTGTCGCGTAACTTGATGTAGTCCATAGTTTGGTGAACAAGTATAAATTCTCTTATCGTTTCTGTGTTTTCCCTATTTTTCTCTTAATATTGTTATTCGCTTAGATTTCACTGACGAATCGTAGAAGGGGAAAAATTCTTGGTAAGTAAATTTTCCCAACAAGTGGTAACAGAGCATCAGGTCATGAGATCCAGTAAAAAGTCACATCACTACTTCAAGGGGGTTTTAAGATTTGATGGAGAGAACTTCGGGTTTTTTAAAATGCAAATGACGAATCTTCTTACATACAAGAAGATACACAAAACCTTGAGGGAATGACAGGATGGGATAATAGACAAAGAATTGGCGGAGATGGATGAATAGGCCGTAGCAATCATTAAGTTGTGCTTATCGATGAATGTGGCAAGTCTCATGGTGAGTCTAACGGTGATGAGACTGATGAAGGTGCTAACAAACAAATATTAAAAACTCTCTGCCAACAACAAGGTGTATCTCATCACGAAATATTTCAACATTTATATTGAGGAAGACATGTCGGTGAACTCTCACATCTCTAGATGTGTAGATACCATATTTTGTCTGTCTTTCACGACATGCTCTGGTCCCGGGTGTCTTCCAGTGGTCTTCTAGCGTTAGAAGAAGTCGTGTCCGTCCTGGACATCCGCAATGTCCTCCCACGCTTTTTTKATTTTCAATATAGGACAAACTTAAGGAAAAGACTGACCCATTCGGTGACTTTCGCGGTCGCCCTCACTGAACSGACTTGAATCTGAACTACGATTCAGATCAAGTCTTACCGAAATCGAATTTCCTTTTCGTGCCATATGCGCTTAGACTTGACTTTATCCCCCTTTTTTCCCGGTCCAATATTTGTTCTCGAAAGTCTTCGTTTCCGTGTCGAAGCAAACTCTCCAAATTTATGACCAACYCTTCCTTCAGTGATCTTACAATGAACAGAAGTTTTTCCATTGTAAATTCGTACGGAGCTATCAACGAATTCCGGCAAAATCRAGGATCTACGTGACCAAATTTTCCTGTTCAAAAGAGGATCTCTCTTCTTCTTCATTCTCAACAGGAAGGTCATTTTTTATTTTATTTGATATTTGTTATAAAAATACACAAAAATATAAATATAACAAAAAAGTAAAAAGTAATTATAAAATTTGATTTTGGCATTAAAAATTAAAAATTAATTATAAAATATAAAATATCATTTTTTTTAAAAAAAAAATCTCTCTATAGTTGTATTCCTTAACTTTTTGCCACCACCCAACCGAAGATTGGTCCAAGCCAAGCATGCTTAATTTTGAAGTTCTTATGATTGAGCCATCGAAAAGGAAGGTGCACCTTCTTGGTATAGGTAGTGACTATCAATTCTTTTAAGTCTTTCTTGACCATTCTTCCATGATCTCAGGATTCCTCTCATTCATATGTGGTATCGGTTCATTTATGTACCTCTCATCTCTATTCAAGCGTCTGTAACACTCCAGGCCCAAGATTCGGAATCCGGATTCGGCACCTCTTTTCCCTGGCATTCTCCTGCGACTTGGCTGCGCCACCGTACCCATTCATGACTATTAAAAGAATTGATAGTCACTACCTATACCAACAAGGTGCACCTTTCTTTTCTATGGCTCAGTCATAAGAACTTCAAGTTAAGTGTGTTTTACTTGGAGCAATCTTCGGTTGGGTGACCTCCTAGTTGCTTTACTAGGAAGCATGTGAGTGAGGACAAAGCATACTGGAAGGACTCGTGTTGGTCTGTAGGAGCATTCTATGCTCTTCTAAGTGGCTTAGAACTTGACGGTGGTACAGCCAGGTCGCACGGGAATGTCGGGGCAAAGAAGTGTCAAATACGGATTCCGAATCCTTGACCTGGGGCATTACATCTTTTCATCTCTCAAGGTTTCCTTTTAACTAAATTCTCTTTTTAACTCCTCAAGGCGTATTGTCACTCCTCCAACTCATTTGCAGTCGAACTCAACATTTATTAGAAGGTTTGAAATTTTCTTATTTTTTTTCACTCTCTCTAAATCATGGAAATGCATGCCATTATTTCAAAATGTTAAATAAAATTATTAGATTTCATTTTACATTATTGTATAGAGGATGGTTGTTTGTATTTGATTTTTATTATATAGTGTAACCTGTTCTTTTTAACATTGGTATCATTTATTATTGATTTTCATTTTGATTGGCTTTCCTTACCGTTTGAAGTTCCCATATATAGTTACTTGTGTTTGAATTTTGAATACATGACATCTTCTCATTTTGTAGATATTATTAATGTGGATTTTGTTTCTTTCTAATTTTCAAAATTGTAAATGATACGGAGAAACTAACTTTTATAAATGTATTTTCTTCTTATTTCATAATTAGCTTCCTAAATTTGAAAATAGAGTGGAAAAAATAAATATTTAATTTTGGTGGTTGAGTAGTGTTTTGTTTTATGGTTTTTTAAATACATAAAATTCTTGACCAAAATCAATTTTATAAAAATCTAAAAAGCCGGTTGCTTTACAAGAATAAAATATGGGAATGAGTAGTGCTTTCTCTAGATTTTCTTAAAATTCATAAATACATGAAAATTCTGGTGCACATAAAATGTCAATTTTCACCATTTTAGAAAAAGTAGTGTTCTCTCTGTGGATTTTATAAATTTGATAATGCATGAAATTTTCCATTAAGATGAATTTTAATAATTAAAAACAATTTATCATAAAATAATTAAAATTAAATTAAAAAACCACTCACGATCTATTAAAAAACAAAATGGGAGATTGAGTAATGTTCTCTGTGTGAAATGTATTAAATTCCTTAAATACATGAATTTTCTTCTAAAAATAAACTTCCATATTTTGAATGACATTTATGTCACCCATAATTATCAATTCATGTTTCATTTCTAAGATGTGGATTAATAAACATAAGACATTTAAAACTAAAATAAATTAAAGGTTGTGGACCTTCAATAATTTAATAAATTGGATAATAAAAAATAAAATACTGGTGATCTTTTTCATGGGTGTGTAGGGTGCTAATACCTTCCCTACACACAAATGATTCCCGAACT
This sequence comes from Momordica charantia, assembly GCF_001995035.1. Next base: position 697,970 of record NW_019104588.1, read on the forward strand.
CAATCTAATTTACGCAGACCATTTTTCGTTAATTTCTTCTAATTTGGTGACCAATCACACCCTTAATATGATTGGTGGCGACTCCAAAATATTTTATTTTAAGAGACCCTCAAAATAGGACGTTGCTCTGTGTCGCGATCACATTGCGACAAGGTGACTAATTTTCACCTAAAATTTTATATTTCATCAAATTGAACTCAAAATTTAGATAAGTGTTACAATTTTTACCCTATATTCAATTTATGTTAATAAAAATCAAGGATTAATGTACAAAATCTACCATTAGACAACTCTGTCAAAACATACAAATTTCAGCAAAAAAAAAGAAGAAGCTCTATTGGTGTCTTTGTCTAAATCCTATTCAATTCCACATCAAATATATGTTTTAAACGCATTTGACATATATGAGAATATTTTTAAAACATATTTTCAAATAAAAATGTATCATAAGGTAAAATTTGCAAAACTTTTTTTTAAGTTCAAAGGGAGGATTGTAACATGTATCCACGTATAAAGCGTAACTTAATGTAATTGAAAATTCACCGTTAAATTAATAGCTTTCCATTATATTTATATACATTTGTGCGCATCCTACCTAACATCTTGGATGTGTCACTATTTGCCATCTTTATATAATGACATTCATGTACAGTCATAATACAGGAAAAAAATGTTGTTCTATCCCCACTTTGTCTATTGAAAATATGACATTTTGGAAAGTAGTGTAATAGTTGCCTTCTTTTACACAAGTTTTGGAGATGAATTGGGCCAGGAAATTCCAGTCAAACTTCACCTGGAAAATTATTAAATTGTAGGAGAGACTTTTTATTTTTTATTAAATTAAAATGTTTTTTTTTTTTTTTTAACTGGAAAGGGATAGGTGGGGGTTACGGGGAGCAATGGTAGGGAATTAGTGGTGAGGCAGAGGCAAGCGATGGCCCATTTCTGAATGTGCTTTCACTTTCCATTCATGCCGAAAAGGGAACCTTATCCTCAAACCTGACCCAAATTCAAACGGCCCACCTTCACGGCCCAATACTCCAAAACTAAATAATATTAATAATAATAATAAGTCACTCAATCATTTTATTTTTATTTTTTCCCCATGCAGCCGTGCACTAAATAATTAGGTAATTCATAATCGTCTTCCCACGTCAATAATTTAGAATAGGGATGTTGACGGAAATGGCAGTATCTCGATTTTATGAGAATATACATGGAGATATTGATCGGGAAATTATATTTAAATGAATGAGTGGGAATTTCACACCTTTTAGATGTGTTCTAAATCCTTACCGTTAATGTTTATGTCTAAATTAGTGATGGTTAATATTTCTTATATTTTGTTGATATTTTTACAATATAATTTAAATATTGGTTAGCGACACTTCATATCACATGTATACGTGAACATCCATGTATTGACAAATATTTAATACCGCACCTGACCTACGACGAAATTTTAATGCATTTTTGTTTTTTTTTTAAGAAAATTGATTTAAAATATGATATATTTTTTAAATAATGGCAACTATAATATTTTTTAAAATTTTAGAAATCATTTATTAATTTTATAATGGTAATTTATATGTTTTATTTATATGACAATATTTATTAACATAAATCAATAATAACCTAGATATATATTTTTAGTAAAAATAAAATTCATAATCTGATCAACCTAATTTTTTAATATTTAATCTTAATTATGTTATATGTTTAGTTACATCAACAGTTTTGTATGCATATGATAGATACAATTACTTTTTAATTTACAAAATTTCCGAATAACTTTATTGTTATTATTTACTTATTTTTACTCAATAACATATATTTCGATATTTATTAACTATGCAGGCAAACCTAAGATATAATTCCATTGCGTGCGACTCGGTGGCTTATGTGCGACCTGTGGATTAAGGCATAACTTTCTTCTTTCATAGTTGGAAATTCAGATCCTTGCCCATCACCATTTACATATAAGTTCATAGATTATTCAACATAGACTGGACGGACATTTCCATTTGTATTAGAAAAAATTAGAAGAAGGATTATAAATTATCAACAAAGCATCAATACATAATATTAATAACAGGAATTTTAATCTTATCTATATCTATACTATATCTAAATGGGGCTATGGAGGAGAATCTTTGTCTTCCCATTTTGCCCCCAACTTTTGAATATATACTTATTTTGTCCTTCAAATTTCTATTGGAAGACACGACTATTCGAGTTAAAGTGTCTGTTGAGATAACAAATCCAAAAAGTTGTGACCATTCGATAAAACAAGGAATTTAATCCAAAAGAGTTATAACTGTTCGAGTGAAAAGGTGTGTTGAGAGAAGTTAATCCAATGAAAATTACAACTATTTGATGAGGTGATGCATCTATCCATGTTAGGTGTCATAGCAAATAATCTATAAAATGAAATATTATGTCTTTTTCTTTTATGACCTAAAACATATTTTCAAAATATTAATAAAGATTTTTCTTATCTTCATGAGTGAAAACTGAACCATGTCAAAAGAATATTTGAGATTCCAGAAACATATTTAATCGATTAAGAGGTAGAGTAACAAAATCATGTATTCATATTATCTTCAACTTTTATTTCTTTTAGATTATTTTAATATTTTTATGTGGATTACTTTTAAGTTATATATTCATGATACCTTCGTGTTTTAATATTTAGTTAATGTTATTTTCAAGTTTGATTTAATATTTAGTTAAGGTTCTTTTCACGTTTTAAAATATATTCATGTTATATTTTAGTATTAGTTTTCTTATTTATCTTAATATGACTTTGTGATTGATGTTGTTCTTATTATATTTTTCTTGATTATGTGATTCTTTATTCCACATTTTTCCAATGATTTCATGGCATACATAGTATTCAGTTCTCAAATCTCAATTCTGTCCATTCTTCCTTATTACATAATATACAAAAAATAAAAGAATGAGTAAATAATTTAAGAAAACACACAAAAAGATTATTGTTGTTTTCTTAAAAAAGAAAAATTGACAACGAATAATATATTTTATTTTAAACAAAATATTAGTATCATTTAAAAGTTTCGTTGTGTTGTTATTCTATATGTTAAATTGGTAGAAATATTATATTAAATATATTTTATTTGAAACAAAATATTAGTGCATTAAAAAGTTATATTGAGTTGTTATTCTATATGTTAAATTGGTAGAAATATTATATTAAAATGTTTATAACCACGTGCAATGCACGTGATATTAACTAGTTTTTAAAAAGGGTAAAAATGATTACCCATTAATTAAAATAATTTTTTCAAAAATATCTATCGGCATCGATATTTTATCGAACATTTCATTAATTTGAGACCTTAACATTTTCATTCACATCCATAATATTTAAAACCTTGAACTTACTAGACACAAAGTTGAAAGCTCCAAACTCTAATTAGACATTTCTTAAAGTTCAAGGGACCTATTAAGATAGAACTCTGGAAGTTGAGAGATAACTTGTAATTAAACTACATATATCCTAGATATAAACATTCCTATAACCAATTCTATTCGAGTCCTTTTCTCTATTCATATTCCACAAAGGAAACAAAATTGATCATTAATCTAGCCTTGCCTTGGTCTTCAATCCCCTTGGCAGCTAGCGAGCATTCCTACCTTCTTTCAAACTCTAAAAAAAAAATATTTTCAAAAAATGAAAGTATGAGGATTAAAATAGTATTTCAACCTAAACAACGCGACCAGAGTGATTAAAAGGACTCATAAAAGTGTTGGGAATGTAGAGCCAAACCAAAAGGAAAAGCGAAAGGAATGAAATGAAAGATGCTGGAGGTTATGAACCTGAGGGCATAGCATTGAGATGCTGGAAATAGCGTCTCAACATTGTCACAAACTGAAGAAAAGAAAGGAGGGACGCAAATGTGTTCAATTGACGCTGCAATGGTCATAGCATTGAGATGCTAAACGCTACCGCGAGTATTGAAATGTCCTTTCTTTTTTTGTTTAGGTTTAAGCGTTAGTGGCACAAGGTTTGAGAGTAGTGGTAGATTGGCATGGCAACAGTGGAGGAATGAGACTCTTGAGTTGTAGTGCATTGTCGGTAATCCACGCTCGTCTCCATCACTAGTTTCCCATTCTGATACTCTTAAGTATCTATTGTTGTAGTGCTTATAAGCTAGGTGACTATTGTTGTGGCATCTAGAGAATGATTATAGAAAYTTGTGAGACCCATTTCAGTCTTCTCAATATAGTGAGACCTGCATATTACACAAGATTGAATGTAGTCCTGAGTCTAGGGTGAACCGATATACTCTCTGATGTTCGTTTCTCTTTACTTATATTTCGTTTACTGCATATTGATTAAATGTGACTTGCTCATAACTGTGGGAGGAAAAAATTAGTTACATCCTATCGGATAGCTTGTGTTTGAGGATTAAAGGTATTTTATTACGCTGCATTTTTTCCAACGAAAAGAAAATAGTAAATGAAATTGTAGAAAGGAGTAATTGTAGGTTGGGAAAAAAAAAAAAAAAAGTGGTGGCGAAAGGGAAAGGGTGAGGGTGTGGGGCATTTTGGTTGTGAGAGATGAAGAGGACGTCCAAACCAACCCATTGCCTTTTAACATAACAAACAGTAACAGCTACACAACACACAACTTGTCTTTTTCTATAATCTCTCTATTCTCCAACGTCAATCCCAACGCACACGTGTGCCCTATTCTCACTTCTCACTTTATCCCATATTATTTTCCTCTTCAACTATCCCATCACTCTCCACCACCTCTATCAACAACTCTCACCTTTCTCAATTCTTTTCTCATTTTATATTACGTATTTTAGTACGGAAAAATCACTTTTGTCATTTTCTAAACTCCATCTTTAGATTGTAAGTACCTCAACTAATTCTATGAACTAATCTTACAGGAACAGTCGTTAGACCCTACGAAATTTGGTATTGAAAAAATAGGAGTTAATTCTTAAAATTCTTGTCATCATGAGTTTGAATCCATTTCCTTTCAATTTATTTTGGTTCCTTTGGATTCGTGAATCACTCATGATAGTTAAACTCTCTTGTATATCATCGTCAAACGTTAGATGTTTTTCAAAGTGATAACTTTGACATAACCAAAATCATTTTTGCGATTCCTAAATTAACTGCTATTTTCAAAATAGTAATGTTTTGACAATGATATGAGTGATTTTAGAAGATGGTAAAAGTTATCTTAGTTAAGTCAAAATTACTCTCAAACATGTCCTATATATCTCTATAGAACGAGAAAATGTGATAACTTGTGGATTTGTTAGTAAGAAACTTTTAAGTATAGAAATTAGAAAGTAGAAGTTATTTTAAATTTTTATAATCAAGTGGTTGGCTCCATTTCATGGCCTTTGGTCCATGAATTCTTTTAGGAGTCCCTACACCAAGTTATGCCCCATTGAATTTCCAAAACTTAATGTGTTGGTTCATTTTCTATTGCGTCTAAATTGGAACAATTGATATATTTTTGTAATTAAGTTCATAATAAATCTAATTTATTACAACCACACTATTAAAAATTGAAATTATAAACTTAGTCAAAAATTATTTAATTTTATCGCCAATGTGAGATCTTACGGACCTAGTGTCCCTCTAAATTTTTAATTGAGTAATCTTGGACTAATAAGAATTAATTAACTTTAGATAATTAGAACTTATGACATGTGAGTTCATAAAAGTCTCATTACTATTCATAAAATCGTTTCTAAACTATTTATTTAGTATAACAAATGTGTAACATAAAAATTTTAACCACTAATTCAAAGAAAGGAGTAAATGTCTTATTTGTTGATGTTTGATGTTGGTGAGATCTATTAAATTAAAACAAAATCTTGAAATTTTTAATTGTGTGTATATCTTATTTAATGCACTCCATGATATTAAATAAATATTAGAGGGCAAAATAATTTTTAATTGTGTGTATGTCTTATTTAATGCAATCCATGATATTAAATAAATATTAGAGGGCGACATGTTCTTAACCAAATAAGTTTAATTTTGTTAGTACAACATGTGAGGATAGGGAATCAAACTCGCGATCTTTTGATGTGCCTTAACATGGTGAGTTGATTTGATTGCATGTTAGTCCATGTAATTTTAGGAATTTTTTTCTTCCCTCTCGTTGCTTCATATGTGAGATTAGAAGAATATAATGAAGATGGTCTTTCTCGTCTTAAATTGAATCTTTTAAAGAAGTGTCCACATTCTACTATAATCTAGCACTTGAGATGAGATATATATTGTTGGTGGTTGATTTCTCACCAGCCATGTAATAGCTAAACAACAATGAGTCAAAATAATAAATCATTGAGGAGAATAAAGACAACTAGAACCTCCCAGAAGGCCAAGTCGAACTATATAATAAGATGGGTCACAGGTTATATTTCATGTCGAGCTGACCTACATCTCTTATCTCGATTGCTTGAGTTAAGAACCGAGCTGGCCTTCAATATTGCTTTAGCAGGCGCAAACCTCTTACAGCATCTAGACAACATGACGCGGTTCTTGGGATTGTCGGGGAGTCGTTGAAGGCTTGTTAGAGGTCCTGTCAGAAGCAAAATCTAGAGAAAGAGATCACTTCATTTTCAGGTACGCAAAACTATATTCTCTCGAGTATAGATCGAACAAACATTACTTGAATGTTGAAGTACTCACTCTATTTTGCATGTCTCTCGCCCGCTCATCATCTTGTCGATCCAACCTTGGCACTGTTAATAATTTTCCAGATCAAAGATATAGAGTGAGAAAGAATTTGTGTACGACATGTTATTTCATTCGCATCATAATTGCTTCTAATATATTGTTAGATCAATTTTAAGACATAGTAATATATTGCCTTCTTCGTAACTTGAAATTGTGGTAGAATTAAAATAAAAACAAATAAACAATTAATAAAGAAATAAAATAACTGAGATTACGTTGAGAGAAAATTTTCTTTTTAAGGACTCACCATGTAATATTCTGGTTTTTTGTTTATTTTTTTCAAGTATTTGACAACTAATTATTAATGTAAAATCAAGTTTGTTGTTTTTCTTTTCTTTTTCATTTCTATTTTTTTCCAAAACATAATTAAGAATATTATTTTATCATTTTTCAAATAACCAAAAATAAGGATCCAATGCTATTATGTTTTTCTTTATTGAAATGGGAGAAATGAGAAACAAGAAATAAAAACATTACTAAAACAGTTATTTTAAGATCCGTTTGGTAACGTTGTTGTTTTTTATTTCTGTTTTTTTTTTATTTTTAGCAAAGAAAAATTTACTGCATGGTTTCAACCTCCAAGAATTTAAGTACGATAAAACAACCTTTTTAACTCTTTTTTACCCTCATCTATATTTTTTTTACACTTCGTGGGTGAGAGTTTGAACTCATGACTTTTTTATGAGAGATAAGCCTTAACCACTTGAACTATGTTCGGTTTGACTTTTTCTCTCATCTATTGAGGTTAGGGGTAAGAGTGTTAAAAAAAAAAAAAAATCGATTCTCACCTCTCCTACGATTGCACCTTTCATTGTTTACCTCTCTCAAATCTCACAATTTTCAGCACACTTTGCTGTTCGCATTTAACTATCACTCATCATGGTTGATTTCTGTTCGTCGTTGTTCACACTGTCGTTCGCCACCAACTAATTGTTGCCGTCCGTCGCACTTCGTTGCAGCCTATCATCTGTTCCCAACCCAACCCAGTTCTCAAAAGAAGAAAAAAGGAAAAAGGACAACCCAATGACCCAACCAGACTCAACCCAACCCGAAAAAATATAGGGTTGAATTGGCCATTAATTTCGATTCCATCAAATACATGAACTACTCAACTAAAATTTCTCTAACCCAATCCAACCCAGTCTGTGAACACCCTCAAAGTAGGGCAATGACAACCCTTTTATTCATTATTTTACACTTTTTCTTAATTTTTCTTTCTTATTTATACTACCAATAACTTATTTTCAAATAAATAAATAAATAAATAAAGACGTACCATTTTTTTTACAATAAATTAATTTAATTTGTCAACTATTTAATTTTAATTAATCATGGTTTATTATTTAATTTGTTAAAATAGAATATTGCTATTAGATAAACTATACAATAAATTAATTTATATACAATAAATGACAGGGTAGAATAGTTTCAATGCTATAGAAGTTTTCTCCCACACATTCAACTCCGTCCTTCAAACTAGTTTTCTTTAATGTTTGCTATATTGGAGAAGAGCTATCATTTCTAAATAGTATGTTTAATGTTTGCTACATTCTAAATCAAATTCCTCAAACTCTATTACATACAATTTGTCTCACTCTATTACATAATTTTGGTGATAAGAAAAACCATAATTCGATTAAAAGGTCGGGAGTTATCGAATTCTCACCCTCACAAGTTGTTGAAAAAGAAATCGTTGAAATGGAAAATAAGAATCTTTGCTAACTAACAAGACCCTTTAAACTCACAAAAACTTGAAAACCTCATACAATTTGATTGTTGTTACAAGAGAGAAAGTTGAATTTAGATTTTACTTAGATGATCAAGATTAAGAGTAAAGTCTCTTTGAGGGATGATGTAGTCAGCCTAAGCAACGAATCTTGATTATGGAATCCATAATCAAATTCATCAACTTGAAGTAACTCGGAGTTTTGAGTTCCATGGATGAAACTTAGCTTTATTTGTCTTTAAAAAAAAAACGAACAACTTAGAGATGACTCTTGACTTTACTAAATACACACTTGAACTAAACTTGCCATAAATTGAATAACAAAGCTCCATTTTCGACTTCTCCATTAAATCCAACCAAATTAATCTAAGTCTTTGAGCATGAGATAGCAAAGCACTTGTTGAAACTTCTTGGGCTCTTAACTACGTAATTGGATGACAATGGAACTCTCTTTAATTCAATTAGTTAGGGTTTCACATATTGGAAAATTTTGAATTCTCTTCTTTCAACATGCACAATAAATATAATAATATGACAAAAAAAAATTATGTTACTAAGGTAATTTAGTTGGTGCAATTTTAAACATAACCAACTTTTTAATATTTAGCATTGTTGATTAAAATTTAATCAAACTGAACGTGGGATGAATTCATACATTATTGCCATATATCAAAGTTCGACTTAAATTCATTTTGGTGCTTGAACTTTTAAAATTAATTCATTTTCAATTCTTGAAATTTTGAAAGAGAATAGTAATTTCATCATGTGTTGTTCGTTTGCCAGATGGATAACAACGTGACTTGACCAATTATATGTGTATCTAACGTCAAATAGTAGGTGATAGTTGAATTGAATGAGAGAGATGCGAGGGGAGAGTAGAGGGGCGAGTACGAAAACAAGGATCCAAAAGCAAAAATAAAAAGGAAGTGCATAGGAGAAATGTAGGGAGAATTGAATACAAAAGGAGTTATAAAATTGAGAAATGCCAAATGGGTGGAGCCAGTGGTAATAAAAGGAGGAGGCAGCAGCAGAGGCAGCGGCAGCGGGAGGGGCAACCATGGGGTGGGTGGTTGCCTTAGCCCACGTGCTCCTCATAAATGCCATCAGACATAACCAATGCCCACTCTCCCTTTTCCTTTGCTTCTACACTACTCCCTCTCTCAATCTCCTAAACCCCATTTCCTCCTCTACAGTCTCTCCTGTCTCCCTTACGTTGCTCTCGCTGTCCCCCGTCGTCCTACTCCCTCGCTCTAGTACCTAATCTTTAAAAAGCGTCGAGTAAAATATTGTGTCTTATTAAGGACAACGGTACTCCAAATATCTCTACAATAATATGATATTACCTGCTTTGAGTGTCATCCTTCCAGAGCTACTTTTGATTTTATCTCAAAAATCTTATATCAATGGAGATAATTGTCGGATCATCGATCAAACCTCTTTCTTAGTCAATATGAGACTTTGTTTGTAAAACTCAACAAAGTTAACCATTTTTAAAGTTTAGGGACTTAATTGAAGAAGTTGAAAATTCTAATGTATCTGTTGTGCTAAACCAACTGTTGCTTTTGTCCAAATAGTTCCCACACAAAATCCGAAAAGTAATACACAGTTTTAAATGCATAAAGAGCCCTCGGCTTTACACAATCAATTCAAATTTGGGAACAAAAGGATCTAACCAGATCACGGTTTGAAAGGGCACTGGTTCCCAGCCAGACAGAAAAAGAAGAAAGAGAAAGAGAGAGAGAAAATGAGGAAGATTCCACATTAACACACTACAAGGAGTCAGTCATTTAGAGCAGTCCACTCTGAAAGGCTCCCAAAATGGGGTTTTCCTGCTGAAGAATCTTCCCACCACTCTGGAATCAAGAATCCTAATGGCCTCCTCCGATTTGATGCATCTTGGTGTCTTGTATTGGTTCACAGAAGAGCCTTGTGACACACAATAATCCATCAGTGCATCAAAAGCTCCTCCTTTCACCACCCTTATCTCCAATGGCCCTATGGATTTATCCTTGCTCCTGCATCTTCTGTACACAGAATCCAGACTTTCTTCTATACTTGAGCAGCATTCCTCCATCACTCCCAAGTCGACTGCGGTCGCTGCAGCATTCTCGCCCCCACCGCCTCGCTTCTTCAGCTCCCAAAACAGCACATAATGCCCTGGGATTGAGCTGGTGTCTGCATAGCTACTGTACTCTGTCAACAGAATGCCCAGTGGCTCAACCAGCAATTTTGCGTTTGTTATTGCCTTCAACAGATCGTCTTCATTCGTCTTGTCGGTGTCGATGCTCAACACGACGTTCCGACGATGAATGAAGCGGAACTGAGGAGCATTGTTGTGGAATCCAGTTACCTTTAGAATGTCACCAACTCTGTATCTGTATAGCCCTGAACACACACACACGCACCCCCACATGAACATTATTAAGCATGATTAGATTAACTAACCAACAACAAACAAATTTAAGCCAGGAAAACAAAACCCCTGTTTGAATCTGGTTGAGTTGAATAGTCTTTTTCTTCCCCTAATGAACTCTAACAAATGATGTGGGTCAGATCCCCAAAAAAGCAACCAAAAACACAAAAAGAGGGAAAGGAGTTTCACCCGTGAAAGTGGTCACCACAAGCTCGTAATAGCGACCGAGTTCCACGTCGACGAGGTCCACTGTTTCAAGTTTCCCCATCTCGTCGCCGTCGTCCCGAACTGCGCCCCCATTCCGGTGGGGGCCCGAACGAGCCAATTCTCCTCCGTCATTTCTCTCCACAGGCAGAAACTCAAAGAAGGCCATATTTGGCAGAAGGGTATACGAAACATCCTCAGGCTTACTCAAAGGACTAAAATTAATCCCAAAATAGCACTCAGAGGAAGCATACATGGTAGAAACCAATGGAAGCCCCCCACTGTAAAATTCCAATGTGGGAATATACTGAGCCATAGACCCTGTCACAATAACCTCAATGTATTTGGTCTTGGCCCAAATCTTCTTAATAATCCCTTCCCACGATTTCTCCCCGCACATGGCATCAATCAAATCAGCCAACTCCTCATTGGGCTTCGTGAGGATCAAAGAAACAGAGCTTCTGCAGCTGGGATCAGTGATCCACTCGCTGACACAGCCACTTCTTATGTTATGGCTCATCTCTTTCCAGTAATCTTCTAAGAATTTTATGGCCCTGAGGAAAGCCGAGGCAAAAACTGCGCCCACCCTCAAAACCTCGTCCCTCTGAATCAACCCACAAAGCAATTGGCAGTACATACTCTGCTTACTGTCAGAGCATAAAATTGTCTCATCAGGGCTTGTGTACACATTATACCTATTGAAAGGCCTGTTTCTGAAGTTCTTGCTCTTGTAGTAGCTTGTCAGCACTGGCCTCGCCATTAGCCCAGATGGGGTGCTGATCTCTGGCTTTATAAACAACAAGTACATCCCTTTTCCTTCCTCCAAACCACCCACATGCCTAAAAAAAGCCAAAACAGAAAGAAAAAAAAGTGAAAAATTGCACTGTTTTATTCATAAAGGAGATGTTTTTTTTGGTTCTGTGTCAAAGTTTAGTACTTGTTCATGATAGGGACGAGGAGGTTGTAGAAGAATGTCTTTCTGTCCAAGTCTTCAGCAGTGGAAGGCATCATCTTCGGCTGGCCTCCAGAAGTTCCGGAGCTGCCATTTTTCCATTGATGATGTTACAAGAAAAAGAAAAGTTCCAGTACAGAATGAATTGAATTTAGTTACCTTGTGAGAAGCTCAGTGATGGGTTGAGCTGAGATTATGTTGGAGGGCTCCCCATTGGCAATTCTCTCGATGTAAGGCTTAATGTCTTCGTAGTTGACCACAGGGACAGAGTTTTTGAAAAGTTTGAGGTCAGGGGAGGAGTGGCTGCAGCAGCCATTATTGATGAAGTTCTTGAGATATTCTGTGTTGGCATTTTGTGAGAGAATCTTCTGAATCACCTGCTCTTGTATTTGCCTTGCATTTTGTGTCAGATCTTCAAGCAGTTTCAGGCCAGATTCATTGTCGTTGGGGTCAAAATTTGGCAACATCTCTAGAGGAGATCAAATGATCAAACAGAGAGAGTTTGGGGATTTGGATGAGATCAAAAATTTACAAGATGGGTATCAAGAAAACGAATGGAACAGAAAAAGAAGATGAAAAAGAAGAAGAAGCTTGGTTTTTGGTTCCATGATCAGGTTATAAACTATTAACCATGGTGGTGTTGTATTAAAGGTACATCCCTTTTTGTGTTTTCCAGGTATCTTCAATCTGCAATGGCAGGGGGGGAGGCAGAAGGGGAAATGATTAAATAACAGATTCTGAAGGGGATTTTTGGAAATAAAAATTTACACCAAAAACAAAAAACAAAAGGGAGGAAATGTAAGGGAAGTAGAGGCTATGGAGGTCCTACACATGTGGCCTTGTCTGGTAAACTGTGAATTATTAAAACATAAACAAAAAATTATTAAAAAAAAAGGAAAAGAATTACCTATTAACAATTAAGTGGCTATATTTCCAGATAGCCTCACGTTTGAATGAATTTAAAAAGAGAAAAAAAAACAGCAAAGTTTAGAAGCCAACCAATAGGGTTATGTGAAGAAGATAAGCTTTAAAATTTGAAGTACAAAAATTGAACTATAAATGGCAGAGTTGGGCTTAGAGTGAAGTGTAGTTCTAGTAAAATTTCAATTTATTTATATATTTTTGGAGAGAGAGAGAAGAGAAAAGGACATGATTAAGAACTGTCTTTTCAAGCCAAATAATCCAAGGAAAAAAACGTATGCATATTGGCAATCATGGACATTTCACTTTACAGCTCTCCCCTGCTTCAAAAAAGATACCACTTTTTTCTCTCTTTTTCTCTTTTCCTTTCTTTTTTTCCTTCTTGTTTTCTCTGGCTCGTGTGCTAGCTACACTACACATACACTTGCATTTGTTGTGCTTAAGACCAAATTCATATGTAACCATTGTTTCACATGTATAATATTGGTTTTTGCCATTTAAGAGCTTGAGAAAAAGGGAGAAAAAGGCGATGTTAGGAGGGCCGTAGAAAGTACACCCACCTGGTGACGTAGTGTAGCCGTGAGGGATGAACTAGGTTGACCTTGTCCTACCATTACCGTCATACATACGCAATAATGGTGTATTAGACTGGGCGTAGTCAGTGCTAGTCATGCCACCGAAATCTGCAGTGGGAATCTCAGCCTACATAATTAACCAATTCATCGTCAATAAAAGAAATTGGTAATCCCTTACTAATTTAAGTACGCCGACTTGGTGACGTTAGTGTAGCCGTAAGGGATGAACTAGGTCGACCTCGTCCTATCATTACCGCCGTACATGGGTGAGAATGGTGTATTAGACTTAGTCACTAGTGTGGCCACCAAGATCTGCAGCAGGAATCTCAATCTACATAATTAACCAAATTATCTTCAGTAAAAGGAATTGGTAATCCCTTACCAAGTATGTTCGTATCCCTTCTGAAGTACACTATACTCGTACTCCAATCGATATTGACTTAAGTATGCTTATCTTTATCTTGCAGATCGCCCTAGCTTGCGGAAGGGATAAGCCTGATTCGTTGGATGGACATTCTCGTGCAAAAACAAAAGAATTTTTTTTTATTATTATTATTTTAAATTTTAATTTTTTTGCTGTGATAGGGAAGTTTGCAGCAGGAGACATGAAATAAGACCCACAAAAAGAGCTGCTGTCTGGAAAAGACAGAGTTTTGAACATTATTGAAAATGTAGCAGAGATTGATGAAGAAATAGCTTAACATTTCAGAATTGAACATCTGTAAATACTAGGTTGGGTTTGGGTTCTAATCACAATAACAGTATCAATATGTTCCAAATTTATATTTAAATCCCAAAAACTGAATCATTATGATTAACTCATAATAATGTTTCGACCAAAATATGCAAACCATCAGACAGACAACCTGTGGTTCTCATTAATAAGCTGTTCATATGTTCAACCCAATAATAATCCATTATATTTTGTAACAACCTCACATATATATATATACATCCAAATTCAATTAACGAAAGGATTTAGATTTTAGTAAATTCAGTATAAAATTTCACTCAAACTCGTCACAAATCCCAATAAGAATGGACCTGTAAAAGAATAATGAACACTCCAAAATTCAAATTTTAATCGGATTCTGTGTTGCCTTTACAATCCTCCAAATAGAATGTAAAAAGGCAATCAAATTTCTCATCTTTCTATGTTGCATCCATTAATATATATATATAAAAATTAATTAATTAATTACAAGTTTGTTAGAAGAATAAAGACCTTTTTTTCTTGGGATTGCTGTCTTCTTATGGAATGAAAATCCAAATCCCTTTGGAAATGAAGAAAGAATATATATGTGAAGCTAAAATTTGACCCTTCAAATGAAAGCAATTTAATTCCATTTACTATGAAAAGCAGAGAGATAGTACTGTCTGAGATATGTAGTTCACATTATCCTAAGAAATATACTATATGCTTTTTTTTTCTCCACTACTAAAAAGATTTGTGTCATAAATATCAAATAAATGAAATACACAATTTATTAATTTATTATTATTTTTTGGGAGAAAGAAAGAAATTATAATGAATCATAAAGGTGAAAGGTCCAAAATGTACTGCAATATGTACGGAAGATCAGCTCTAGTTTTGGAAGTTTATTGGAATAATATTGAAAATATGAATATAAACATTTTCCAGAAACACCAAAAATAGAACAACATCTCAACCTCTCACACTTTTGCCTGTCACGTTGGCAAATTATGTGCCCCATGACTCACTGCTTTATGTACTTTTCTTTTTCTTTCATTAATAAACAAAAAAAATATATATATTCGAGAGGGGAGGTATGTAGTAACACAAGGAGGATTTAGAGGAAGAAATTTTTGTTGTGTACCCGTTCTTTAGAAGTAAGTTGCTCTTCAAAGTTATCGCAACACCCCATTCGAAAGTGCAGTACTCGTCGATTGAAATAGAGAACCAACTTAGAGCATCAAACACGGAGGAGGAAAAAGTATTATTCTCTTTCAAAATTCCGGATTTAGATCTAGTTTTGAAGAAGAGAAAGTAAAGGAAAAATGTCGAAGAATTAATTTCATTAATTAAAAACCTTGGAGAATTAATAAATTTTATTAATTAGAAAAACGTTTAAACTTAACTAATTTCATTAATTGAAAAACTTATCCTTTTCCGATTTTCAAAATAATAGAAATAGTATTTAAGTAAAATTATTTTTTATCAGAATAATCTGATTGGTCATAATTGGTGGGGGTGAGATTAAAAGACGACTATGTGCTGTCATTTTAGCACTTTGGTGGGAAGGCAAAATTAAGAAGCTAAACAACAAATTAAGAGATAAATTATACATACATTATAATATAACTATATTTCAACATTCAAAACGGGATTTGCTAGATTTTGCTTCATCTGTCGTTTTCCTTTATTTTAAAACAAGATAAAAAGAAATTAGAGAATTGCAGAAAAGAACAAACTTACAGTCTTTTTCTTTCTATTTTTTTTAATAATTTTATAATTTTTCCCATTAAGTAGTTTAAGGGAACACTCCACCCTTGAAATGAGCAGTGAATGAGGAGCAAAACAAGGATCCACAGCCAAAGTTTGAGGAATGCTGGAACTATATAATATATATATATTTATTTATTTATATAATTAGCATTAAATAATAACTCCCATGGAGTTGACCCATAAGAATATATAATATATGGTAGAAACAAACAAAAAGAAATTAATGATCCATCTTCAGTTTATGATTGTTCGTCACCCTGTCGACAGAATTTATTTTGATCCAATTTGAATATTAAATAATAGGTTTCTGAAAGGCTTTAGCCTATCTATTTTTCATTTGGGTTATATACAAAATTTTATCCTTCTTTTTTAGGTGGATCGTGAAACTTAATTTGGTGGCCTAATGCTGAATGTATTTATTTATCTGTATTCTTCAACTCCAAGTAATTAAACAAAAATAAAGCTATATTGTTTATTAATATTTGATTAGATTCTTCATGTTTGCCACTCTGTATGGCCTTATAAATAGAAATACAAATTTCCAAAGGGAGCCGTATTTTTTCCTTTTGATTGGAGTTGAATTAAGATGTTTCCATATTAAACTATGACTTACATTGTGGTTAATTGTTGCAAATCTGGAAAGACATAGGTTGATGAGCTTCACGTCGGCATTGCGTAAGTGTAACGAACTCTTCATCTCTCAACTCTTGATTAAATCTAATACTAGTGTGCTTCTCTGTCGAATGCACACGGATGCTTAAGTTAGAACTCAAGTTAAGAGTAGATAGGTATGGAGCAAAAAAAAAGTAGAAGGTCACTAATCAGCTCGATTTACTTATTGTGGTGCCAAATTCTAATACGGGGTTGTGTAGGAAAAATTCGACTTACCTCAATTAGGGTTGTTCTTTTCGTTATATATGGAAAGGAAGTGAGAGCTTGAATGTGAGGGGTGGAGTTTGAGAGGCAGCCTGTCGTGCCTGGATTTAGTGAAGGCCATCAATAACCTCTTTTCCCTTTGTATGTTGCAAGTGGGGACACGCCAGCACCCTGAACAATTCTGTGAGGCTTTTCGCAATTTGAGTTTATGATCCTTTGTACGGGATATCTAGATGTGCTCCGTCCTAGTACGCATTAGTAGTCAATTCTAAAACCTATTTTATTAATTTTTGCTATTTGATTTATCAATCAAGTTTACGTATATATTCCAAATGTTAATAGTTAATTTGTTACCTAGGTTTTATCATTTTTCTTCTCATTTTTAAAATTAACCATGCAACAACAACTAAAATATAAGTCTTTTCCATTTAAAATTTCACGGGTACGTATTTAGTGTTTTTATCTACTCTTACCTTCTTTCAATTGAGAGAGGTTTTATATAAGCTAAAGACTTGTCTAACCTTTAATGAAATTGATACTCATCTTCCAATCACAACATCTACTCAGATTAATTAATACAACATAAGATTAATTTTTAATCTCACCCACACTAAGCTTTTAATAACTAACCACCAAATTTATTTAATTTCTTCAATTATTTAGGGTAATTGGTTGCTTATTTTTCATGTTTCTATTACTTATATAGGTAGCTATGGTAGACTCATATTATTTACAGGTGACTTTAACCGATCACCACCCTTATTAAAAATGAAAAAAGAAAAAAGAAAAAAAAAAACTAGGATAGAGAAATTTGTCTAAGCTCACTTCTAAGTGAAGCATTACCACAATTATTTCAAATAACTATCCAACAAGCCTTTAAAGTTGATTTGAAATCAAAGCAAGCTAATTCGCATATATATGGCAACTTTGAGTATCTAAATGTTAAAGCAAACTAAACTCTATGCCAAGTGAGGTATAAAGAACCCAAAGAGAAAAAAGCCAAGCAAACAAATCAAGCTCATAAATTTAAGCAAACACACTCAACATTAATCATTTTT
>NW_019104588.1:720057-738009 GCF_001995035.1 Momordica charantia
CACAAGCGTAAGAGTCGTTGTGCCTCGATTATGTCCGGATGGGTGGATGTCCGAAAGGTTCCGATCATAAATACAAGTCCATGGGTCGGTTTTCAGTATTGGTGTCCAAGTGAGCAATGAAGCCCGATGACACCCCAATGCTCGATGTGGCATCCTATAGTATCGGTGGACACCCGATAAGTGAGAAAAAGCTATTCTTAGCCCGGTACGGGACAAGACTCATCCCAGTTGCAAAGTTTAGTCATTCCTTGTCCAGATCTCGGTAGGAATCATCCTGAATGTACCCGATAAAGCCGTTTAGCCCGTTATTGATGGGTTTCTCGGTAGGAATGGTCTTAGGGGCGTCCAATGGGCTCGATAAGCTAGTTTTGACATAGTCAAGCGGCAGAAATCTCTCGGTAGTATTTGGTTGGCGTTTTAAGCTTGTTCTAACCCCGTTAAAGGCCAGAACTCATCCTGGTAAGGTCCTGGCTCATCGTAGGAGCGGGACGGCCTAGTGGTCGAGAACCAAGATGGTTAGAAACGTGAAGTGAAGCTCGATTGAGGAAGAAAGAACCTCGTCTAAGGCCCGATGAAGCTACAAAGGGCGCAAGTGAATTGGGGCTAGAGTTCCCCATAAGGTTGGTCATGGTCGAGCTTAGATCATGACACCGCACGGTTGAAAAATGTGTGATCGTGACATACAGCTTGCACCCAATGGTTGGGGCATCCTCTTGGGTAGTTGGATGCTCTAGTGGGGTCTCGGAGTAGACACCGTAGTGGCAAACTACCTCACCCCAAGCCAACTCTTGTCCTTTTACACCGTAAAGAACATCTCAAGGAAATCGGGGTGGTTCTACTTGACAACTCTGTAGGGTGTTGGGAAGTTAGTGAGGGGATGTCTTTCATCAGACACTGAAAGAGGACTAGTTCTATATGTATGGCGACTGGTTAGCAAGAGATTGTGAGGGCAAGCTAGCTGAGCTGGCAGGTTCCTCGTAGCTTCGGCAACCTAGGTAACACCCCTCTTCTTTTGTCGCCGATGGTCTTCAGGCCTTCCTCGTTCTCTGACTTTTTCTCTCTTTTTGCTTGCAATTCTTTCCAAGCCTGTCCCCCGACCTGACGAGCTCACCTGCGAGTATTTGAAAGGATCCCTAAGATCTACCGAGCAACTCGACATTATCTAGCTCTGCTTGCATACAACAACTTGTACGACTGCGACTTGCACATCTTTGAGGGAGTTGCACTATAGGAGGTCGCACCAGAGGAAGCTGCCCCTTAGGACGCTGCGCCAAACCCTCGCACACCGAGCCCCTCGAGTTCACTGTCACCCCTTTTTTCTCCCATCAACTCTGAAGGTGCGTCGCCCTTGTCTCTTTTCTTCTCGCTTACCTTTTTGTTTGGTGTTGGGGCTAACCGCATGGTTGCGTTGCAGATTTGCTGCCAGCCTTTCTCCTTAATATGAAGAGGAGGGCTGCCAAACTCGGCAGCAACTCTACGCCCATCGAGGTGCTCGATGAGAAAGCTCAGTTGGGATCGATCCTTGCTACTCCACACTTCGACCCGCTTGAGGTGGCCTCTCTCCAGACGGTCCACACATCACCTCCAACTGAGAAGAAGAAGAAGAAAAAGAAAACTCACAAGGGGGCTAGTCCGAGCTGGTGGGTGGTAAAAAAGGTCAAGAAGGTCGGCCCTTCGGTGACGGTTGACTCCGACGGGCTGGCCGTAGCCAAGAAGATTGGAGAGGTGAAAGAGTTCGACTTCCACTTCAGGACCTACCCTACTTTAGGGAAATGTGAGCTAAAACCGAGCTCTTGGGTGCGCTAGCTCGCCTCCTGGAACTGTTCTGGAGACCCTCCAGCTAGCCGTTGATCATGCCGCGAGGTATTCTTCTGGGCTCTTCCCTTTCATACTTTCGTATTTTTATTATGTTTTTGCTTTCTCACATGTGCATGTGTTTTGCTAGGTGCACGCCCTTATGTGCAAATTGGTGGCCTTTGTGGCTGCCGAGCTCTTAGGGCGCAAGCAATGGTGAAGAAGGAGACAGTTGCACATACCACGACTGTAGAGGAGGCCAACCTTACCAAGTCTAAGCTTTAGGACGCCAAAGCCAAGCTCTTCGATGTGACCAAGAAGGTGGTCACTCTGGAAACCAGCAACGGGGAGCTGAAGGAGGAAGTGGGCTCCATTTGAATGCAACTTCTACCCAGTTTGATCTCCTCGACAACTGATCTTTTCTTTGCAACTTCTACTCTTCTGTTTCAGCTTTTATGTATTTTTCGTTTTAATGTACCCAGGTCCAAGGTCTTTTCCTCGGTAATTCGAAATAAAACTTTAGTGCCCTTGTTTCTGCCTCGCATTTGTTCTGCTTTGCTATATTATAATTTTTTTTTGCGTGTGTTGACTCTGCTTTTTGGTAGCTCACGCTTTTGTTCTCGTACAGGCCTCCATTTAAATGTAGGTCGGTTTACATAAAGGAAAAGAGTTACATTTAAATTCTTTATCTACATAATGCTTCTAAACAGATCGTTCAACAATACTTTAGAGATAGTAGATTCATAGATGTTATGCGTTCTATGGGTAGGGGAACTGCTTCATTTCTAGGTCGGTCAGGATGTAGGCCCCAGGTCGTTTTTCACACTTTACCTGAAATGGGCCTTCCCAGGTGGGTTATAGGGCTCTACCATTCTGGAGAATCTTACGCAGGACGAGGTCATCAGGTCAGAAGTGACATGGTTTTACCCTCGTGTCATAATGTCGCTTCATTCGCCTCTGATACTCGGCAAGTTCAAGGTGCGAAGTCTCCATCCTCTCTTCGAGGAGATCAAGGTTCATGCAAAGCTCTTCATCGTTTGTTGGCGCTTCAAGGATTTCAGTCCGAGCTATTGTTAGACCGATCTCGACTGGTACCACAGCTTCTGAGCCAAAAGCCAAAGCGAATAGGGTCTCTCTAGTGGAGCTCCACGTGGTGGTTCTGTAGGACCACCACTTCAGGACCTACCAAAGGAGACCTAAAACGCACACTTCTTCGCATTGAGCTTCATCAAGCCCTTCTGAAGGACCTCGAACGTTTCCGTCAGGTCGGCTATGAGGGAGGTCATCCACTTGCTTTTCACCAGCATGTCGTCCATGTATACTTCCATGTTCCGTCCTATCTGGTTGGAAAACATCTTGTTGATCATGCGTTGATGGGTCGCTCCAGTGTTCTTCAACCCAAAAGGCATTACTTTGTAGTAGTAGAGTCCCTGATCGGTAATGAACGAGGTGTGCTCTTGGTCGGGAATGTACATCTGATCTAGTTTTACCCAGAGTAGGCGTGCATGAAGCTCAAAAGCTTATGGTCTGTCGTTACATTGACCAGCTGGCCGATTCGAGGGAGGGGAAAGCTATCTTTCGGGCACACCCTGTTTAGGTTAGTGAAGTCTATGCACATCTTCCATTTTTCATTTGACTTTTTTCCTAACACTACATTCGAGAGCCTCGCATGGTAATTAACTTCCTTGATATATTCAGCTTTCAAAATTTTTTGAAATTCTTCTACAATAGCTGTGCTTCTTACAGCATTTTACAAGTCTCTCTTTTGTTTTACAGGTTGCACATAAGGGTCTATATTAAGGTAGTGGACCATTATGTTGGGGTCGATCCCAGGCATTTATTCATGTGACTAGGCGAACACATCAAAGTTGTTCTTTAGGAACTGGACGATCTCTTCTTTCTTTATGGCCCCTAGCTTCGTGCGATGCTCGCATATTTCTCTATGTCTAGGATCATGTTTTATGCGCTTATGTCTAAGTCACATCTCATATTGATTTCCTATTATTTTACCTAACTCATCCTTCTCAGGGTTGAGCTTTAGTGTATAAATCAAGTTCCCACTGGCCAAATGGAAAAAAGACGTAAATAGAAGTTTTTAGAAACCAACCCAGAAAAGTGCCAGGCGTAATCTGGGCAAAATCCTGAGCGTGTTGAAAATCAAATCATTTTGACTAAGGCATTGCACAAAGAGGTTGATAACTAATTTAGTACATAATTAAATGGAAAAAATGCATGAAAACATAAATAAAGTAATTTTCATTTAATTAAAACGAATAAATAAGTCGGACAAGGAGTTCTAGCTTGACCCTATTCTCTTTCGAGTCTGAGAGGAGTGTAAAATTGCTAAAGAACTTAAGAATAACAGAATAAATGAAGAACAAAAGGTAGAACTTGAATTAGAAGCAATACGTAAGCAAAAGTATGAAAATACAAGGAAATAACAATTAAAACATAAATCTAAAATATAAGAACGAGTTTTACAACGAAAGAGGTATGAAATGAAGCTGAAAACGAGCTTGGAATGGATGATTTGATGCTGAGGGAGAGGCTCCCTTTCATAGATCCTTGAGTTGGTTGAACTCCTCATCTTTTTAAGTGGAAATCGGTTGAGATTCATCTAGCAATCCCCTTTTGACTTAGACTCATGGTTGTAGCTTGATTCAAAGAAATATCGCCCTTGCCCTTCATTAACCAAAACACACGTTTTGGCAAAGTTGGAAAAAATGCTCTTAATTTGTGTGAGGCGCAATTTCCTGTAGAATCCGAAAACTGTTAATTTCTTCGAACTTTGACCATGTTTTCCTAAAGTACCATATATTTTAATTTATCCAAAAATGTTCTATGCATGTTCTACTTTAAGAATATGTAATCATTTTTGAAAAATAATGATGGGAAATGGTTTAAAATCGTGGTCAAACAAGCCTATCGACACATATTTCTGCAGTAAGACATTGAAAATCCCTTAAGTTGTAAGAACGTGTCAACTTCTCAGTATTGACTTTGTTTAAATCTTAATTGGCCAAATTAAAACTTAAACTTTTATAGAAAACAACTTAGGTGACGAAAACATGAGAAAACACCATTTTACCTCTACAAAAATTAGGTTCAAATATTAATTAGTTTAATCACTAGATATACTTTAAAACTATATGTATAAATAAAGAAGCATACCTCTCAATTGAATACATCGAACTATAATTGATAGGTCCTACTAGTTTGGCTTCTTCAGGTAAGTGCACAGCTAGATGAACCATGAAATTAAAGAAAGCCGGAGGGAATATTCTCTCAAATTTGTCAAGAATCAATATAATTGCATCTTGTAACTTATTCAAAGTCTCAATTTTCAATGTCTTCGTAGTCAAGACTTTGAAGAAATTCGGCAATTCTGCAATAGCTCCACTAATATCATTGGGGCAAAAATGGACGAACCCCCACTAGTAAAAGTCTTTGGAGCACACATGTGAGTTGTGACTCTTCAGTACATGTATCATCTTTAACACTAACACATCTTGAAATGTTCAATGCAAAACTATCAGGGAATTTGATGGTTTTACGTGTTTTATCATTGTCCATTGTTTTACCTTTGATATTTAATAATATCGCCATGACATTATCACCAATATTATTTTCGATATGCATGACATCAAGTTTCTGTCGAATCTAGAGACTTGACCAATATAGTAAGTCAAACAATATACTTCTCTTCACCTAATTAAATTCACTATGTAGTTGCTTCCGTTTCCATTGTAAAACGTTGATAGTTTTTCCGAGTGGCGGAAAATTAATGGAATCTAATTGGCGGATGACATCCAACCTAGAGAAATGTCGTGGTGCAACTCTATTTTCTGTTTTTCCATTATATTGTTTGCTTTTGAGCCAAGAATGACTTTGTGATAAGAATTGACGATGTCCCATATAACATATCTTACTATGCAATTTTTCCAATGAAATATCTTCATTACATACTGGACATGTCTTATATCCTTTTGTACTCCACCTAATGGATTGTCATAAGTTGGGAAGTCATTAATTGTCCAAACCAAAGCTGCATGAAGTCGAAAGTTATGACCACTACATACATCATATGTATCAATGTGGCTAGACCACAATTCTTTGAATTCATTTATCATTGGTTGCAAATAAACGTCCTTCACTTTTCCTGGAGATTTTGGACCTGGTATGGGTAATGACATGAAAAAAACGATTTTTCATACATTTCTATGAGGCAAGTTATATAGAATTAATATTACTGGCCACATACTATATGATAAATTCATGTTTCCAAATGGATTGAACCATCAGTGGCCAAGGTCAATCTTACATTCCTTGAATCTTCTACAAACCAAGAATCTTGATTCTCAAAATATTTCCATGCCTCAACAACATCAGCTGGATGTCGTAAAACCCCTTCTGCGTTTAGTCTTTTTTCCTTATGTCATCTCATTTCTCTTGATGTATGCTTTGACAAATATAATCTTTGCAATCGAGGTATCAATGAGAAATGCCTTAGAATTTTATGTGTTTATGCAAGAAATTGACAACGTCAATCTAGCTCGAACCCAATCCTTGCTTCGACCCGAAATGCTAAGAGAAAACCTGCACAAGAGGGCAAAATCTCCGACGCTCAAGTTAGTAAGTAGCTCGAACTCAATATTAAGTTCGAGGAGAAATTTGATACCTGATGGTGAAATGAGGCCCTCTATTTATAGGTTTAGGTTCCGACAGGGGTTGCGATAGGCGGTTACCTTGGTTGGATTTGAGATCGGTCATGTCGGGCTCCAACAGATCGAGCTCGGACACTTTCTCCAAAATGATAGGTTGATTCTTAATCAGAAATGGCAAGTCTTCAATCTCGGAGGGTTCCGAGATGGAGCTCCGTAAGTGTTCTTTCGAATCTAGCTTTAGTGGTGAATCTTCGTCCTCCATGTGGCAATAGGATTCTTCATCCCCAAACATTGGCCCCCTCTCTGTCGAGTTCGATCTCGAACTGGTAGAGAAGTTCTCTTTGTGAAACCAGTCCACGTGGTGACTTTCGACACCATCATAATAATTACTGCCGTTGGAAAGCCTTGAAAACAGAACTGGCGTTCGACGCGCACTTGAGTACCCCTAACGTTCAGACTTCTTCCAATCTGGGTCGTCTAATTTTGGACACATATGTGGTTTGGATTAAATCTCAAGTTACTATAAATACCCTCAAGACTTCATCTTCGCTTTTTATGCTTTCTGAAATCTTGGAGTCCGACCTGATCAGATTGGAGTCTTTGCTTTAGGTCAGTCTCCTTCCCTCGCTTTTGTTTTTTTTCTCTTTTTAATTTAGAAGTCATGTCGACCTCGTGTAGTTCCCCTAGTTCACCTAGTAGTAGCTCGTCTAGTGACACAGCTCTGAGTTAGGACTCTTCCTCTAAGAAGGCCGTTTCCGTAGAGGAATTTGCAAGTAGGCTAGATTCCGAACTAGAGGAGGAGATAGAAAACTTTAGGTTCTCTGAGGATGACGGAGACGATAGCGATACTTCAACTTCAAGTCAAGGTTTAGAATACCCTTCCCAAATGACTGAGAACTACCTCGGCCCTCTTTGTAGGAGGTATAGCATGCCAAATGACATCCTTCTTAGGCTTCCCAAGGAAAGGGAGTGAGCTTATAACCCACTGGAGGGGTGCATGACCCATTACCTAAATATGTTCGAGTATGGTTTTCGTCTTCCCCTTCATCCCTTTGTACAGAAGTTCTTAGTCCAAACTGGATTAGCGCCTGCTTAGGTGGCCCCAAATGGATGGGGAGTCATATTTGGTTTAGCCATTTTATTTTTGCTTAGATGTAGAGAGGTAGATGACCTGGACCTCCTCAGAGTCGACCAGCTCTTAACCTGCTTTGAGGTTAAGCGGATCTCTAGGAAGCTAGGGAGGTACTACTTGTGCGCTAGGAAGGGCACGGGAGGCATCCTGAAAGGTCCAACTTCCATAAAGAAATGAATTGGAAAATGGTTTTTCGCCACTAGAGCATGGCTGGCCAAGAACGAGTCCGACCAACCCTTCTACAGCGTCCCTTATAGGTTTGAAAATTTAGGTAAGGAGTAGAGTCTTTACTTGCTTTCAATTGTCTCTTCATAGTTTAACTCATAACCTTGATATTTTCAGTTGCTATAAAGTCGATCCCCCAACTTTTCTAGCCGACCTTTAACACCCTAAAGTTTTTCAAAGGTAGATTCAAGAGCGGTAAGCAGATCAGAACGCTTATCACATATAAGCTTATTCTTGCCTCCAGCTGCTCGATTACAATCCTATCCTAGCCTCTCTTGAAGCTCGGAGGCCGAACTCAGAACTAGGTTGGTTATCTTTGGTGTAGTTTACACTTAACTGTTTTAGCGCTTTCCTTTGAGTTTAACCTCTATATGTTTCCTTTATAGCCATGGTGTGCGGCTTTCCTGGGATGTTAGGCACAAGTGCCCTCTCGCTGGGCAGGCTTCCAAGAATAAGGAAGAACCAAGCCCTACTGTCGTTGACCCTCCCACCGAGGTCGAGGTGGTTGAGGTCGAACATGGAGCAGTTTCAACGTAGGAAGCGACCGCGACTGGAACCTCTCAAGATCAAGAGATCCTTGAGGTCTCCCCCCTTAGGGAGATCTGGAGGAAGGCCTCTCCCAAGAAGTCCAAGAAGAAGAAGCGTAAGGCTCACCATTTCGAGGACGAGGTGAGGGAGGTACGCGCTAAACGACAGGTTAGCCCCTTCGGGGACTTGGTCAATGATCCTGAGCCCAGGATGGGCCGCACCTCGGATATCGACATGAGGTTCAAAGTTGAACCTTCAAGCGCCAGGGTGAGGGACAACGCCATGCGGATGTCAAGCGCCTGCTTCGACCGCTGTTGCTTCGACTGCTATTGAAGTGGATTACTTTACCAAGGTAAGATATGATGTTACGTTATCTTCGCACAATCTTCCTAGAGCTAACCTTTGCGGGTTTTGGTTTCTTTTTCAGACTCATGCTGCCATCTGTCAGACCACGCTTATGATGAAGGCCGAGCTGGAGGGGCGCGACCTTCTCACTATGAAGGAGCGGGAGGCATCTTCGGCCGCCTTGGAGGCTGCCGCTGCCGCTGCCTTGGAGGGAGAGCTCAACGAGCTCATGCTGAGGCTCGGGCATGGAAATCCACTTCTGAAGCTAACAAGACCGAGCTGAAAAGTGCCCAAATGAAGACTGCTTGGCCCCTAGAGAATCAAAAAGGCGCACAGGCTGTGGCCAAATGCCTTGAGAATGAGAAGTTTGCATTGATGAAACAGAATGACGACCTCGAGCGCCTCTGAGATGACCTAGAAGGCAAGCTACAGGCTCGGGACTCCGAGGTGGCAGAATTGAAGGCTAAGCTCAAGCTCGAAGAGTCCAAGCTCAGCAATGGGGTTCTTTTAGAGGAAGCGTTTCACAAGCATCCTAACTTTGACGGCTTTGCTAAGGACTTCAACGATTATGGTTTTAGGTTCCTGATGAAGGGAATCAAGGAAGTGGCTGCCGAGCTCAACCTCACGTCCATCAAGCTTAGGTATGCACAGAAGTGGGCTTCGGGTCCCAACGGTACCCCTGGCCCTTAAGACTTCGTGGATCAATGCCTGAAGGAGTTCGAGTCTGACACCGAGCTCGGCAAGGGAGAGGATGCAGACCCTTCTTCCCAAAAAGTTGACAGGGCTCTCCTTTCAACTGCTGGAGCGAACTCTTCCCAAGAAGCTGGGATGATAGACTCTCAGGAGATCGACATTCTTAGGTCTTAGAACGAACTCGGGTCGTACCTTGGAAGCAGCTGAGGCTTCTCCATCTTTTCCAAATTTCTTATCATACCTTTATTTCTCCCTCCCCCCTTTGTACTGGATCTCGCGGTCTATACGCCTGAGCCCAAACCTTAACCATTAATACAATATTTTCATCTTGACTTCTGTTTTGCAGTTTGATTCAACTTTCACCTCGAACTCGAAGGTTTTGAAGTTTCAAATTCTCTAAGTCTTAACTTACGTCTAGAAATTTCTATGTTTCTAGTTCACATCTTATCTCGAACTCGTAAGTTCTAGAGGCTCGAATTTTCTAAGTCCTAGAGGCTCGAATTTTCTAAGTCTTAATCCTCATCTGACCCCCATTTAGTTTCACGTTGAACTCGAATCTATAGGAGATAGGGAATTAAATTAATACTGAGCCTTTTACTGGGACTAACCCTTGAAAATTTTTACAAGTTCCATTTATTTTTGGACCATTTTAACATTTCAAGGGTAGTATCGCTTCAAGTGTTCTGCGTTCCATGGATGCAGAAGTAGCTTTCCTTCGAGATCGACAAGCATATATGTCCCAGGTTGGACTATGCCCTTGACTTCGAATGGCCCCTCCCAGCTTGGCTCCAACGCATCAACATGCTTCTGTACTTTGCGAAGGACTAAGTGTCCAACCTGGAAACTCCGAGGTCGGACTCTCAAGTTGTAGTGCCTTACCATTCGATTTTAGTACTTCGCCAAGCGTAGTTTAGCTGCTTCCCTCTTCTCGTTAAGGAGGTCGAGGTTGAGGAGTAGCTCTTCCTCGCTACTAACATGCTCGTAGTAGTCTATCCTCTCAGTTGGCATCCCAATCTCTACAGGCACCACGACCTCGAAACCAAAGGCCATAGCGAAGGGAGTTTCGCCAGTGGACTCCCAAGGCGTAGTTCGGTAGGACCAGAGTACTTCAGGTAGCTCCTCGGCCGACCGTCCTTTCCTTGCGTCCAGCCGTAACTTAAGGCCGCACTTAATGATTTTGTTGATCGCCTCTACTTGTCCATTGGCTTTAGGGTGAGCTAAGGACGAACAGAGGTGACTGATCCCGATCTTGCGGCAAAAATTTTGAACTTGGCGTTGTCAAACTGCTTGCCATTGTCTGTTACGATAGCATTAGGTATACCGAAGCGGCAGACAAAGTTTGTCCAAATGAAGGTCGTGAGTCTGGTCTCCGTGATTGTTGAAAGTGCCTCGGCCTCGACCCATTTTGTAAAGTAATCCACAGCTACAACAACATACTTAGTATGTCCCTTACCCAATAGGAAAGGTCCTATCAGGTCGACTCCCCATTGTGCAAAGGGGCATGAAGTCGAGCTCGTAGTCAGCAGCTCGGGAGGTTGATGGATGATGTTTACGAAGCACTGGCAGTTGTCGCATGCTCTCACAAACTCTTTGGTTTTTATCCACCATGGGCCAGTAATAACCTTGACAAACAACCTTGGCTGACAAAGACCTGGCCCTCGAATGGTTGCCACAGAACCCTTCATGTACCTCCCTAAGAACATAATTCCCCTCTTCTTTGGAAATGCATTGGAGGAGGGCTAAGGAAAACCCTCGTCGATACAATGATCCATCTCGGAGCAAGTACTAAGCTGCTTTCCGTATCATCTTATTGGCTTCCCTCGGGTCTGTTCGGATATTACATTCCAGGAAGTCCGTGATTGGGTCCATCCATGATTGAGGTTGGGAGTCTACTTCCATCATATCCGGCTCCAGGATGGAAGGGTTATCCAAGATCTCCACTGGGACCGATCTTGCCAGGTCGGTTTCGTAGGCAGATGCTAATTTGGCTAAGTCATCGGCATTGGAGTTCTCCGACCTTGGAATCTGGCTAATCTCGTAAGCTTGGAAATGGGCGAGGTGCGACTTGACCTTTCCCAAGTACTTCTCCATCCGAGGTTCTTTGGTATGATACTCTTTTTTTATCTGATTCACTATCAGTTGTGAATCATTGAAAATTTGAAGGTGGTTGGCCCCAAGTCTCCTTGCCATTCGTAATCCAGCCAACAAAGCTTCGTACTCGGCCTCATTATTTGAAGTGCGGAAGTTGAAGCAAATGGCATACTCAAAACGCATGCCATCTGAGGCAAGGACGAGCACACCTACGTCGCATCCTCTCTCATTTGAGGATCCATCCACGTACATCGTCCATGGCTGGTCAGACGTGGAAGTTTGGGCCGGCAGTGGAGTGAGCTCGGCTATGAAGTCGGCAACGACTTGTCCCTTCACAGTCATTCGGGGTTCGAATTGGATATCATACTCGCTTAGGTCCACAGGCCACTTCATTAAGCGGCCATATGTCTCTAGCTTATGAAAAACCTGCTTCAAAGGCAAGTTTGTGAGCATAGTCATAGTGTGGGCTTGGAAGTACGACCTMAGTCTTTGTGCCGAAGTGACTAAGGCGAAGACCGGTTTCTTCATTCGGGGATACCTGGTCTCGACCTTGGTCATGGCCTTACTTGTGTAGTAAACGGGACTTTGCCACACTCCGTCTTATTTGATTAGGGTCGAGCTGACTGCGTTGTCGGACACGACCAAATATTGATGTAGCTTGTCTCCTGACATGGGCTTCGCGAGCAATGGTGCCGAGCAGAGGTAGCTTTTGAGTTCTTCAAAGGTTGTTTCACACTCGGCTGTTCACTCAAAAAGTCTCTTCTTTCTTAGGATTTTGAAGAATGGGATGCATTTATCCGTGGACCTGGAGACAAACCTGTTAAGGGCAGCAATTTTCCCGTTAAGGAATTGTAGCTGTTTTAGGGTTCTTGGGGCTTGCATCTCAAGCACGGCCCTAATCTTCTCTGGGTTCGCCTCTATGCCACAATTATTGACTATAAACCCAAGGAACTTGCCAGATGAAACTCCAAAAGCACACTTGGCCGGGTTTAATTTCATCAGGTACTTGCGGAGGACTTCAAAGGTCTCGGTCAGGTGCGACCTGGACTACTTGCTCTTTACAAGCATATCGTCTACGTAGACTTCCATATTGCATCTGATCTGGTTGGCGAACATCTTGTTCACCATCCTTTGTTAAGTTGCCCCTATGTTCTTTAGACCGAAGGGCATGACCTTATAGCAGTACATGCCCTGGTCGGTTATGAACGAAGTGTGGACTTCGTCTGGTTCATGCATCTTTATTTGGCTGTACCTTGAGTAAGCATCCATGAAGGTGAGCAACTCGTGCTCGGCCGTAGCATCTAAGAGCTGGTCGATCCTCGGCAGTGGGAAACAATCTTTTGGGCAAGCCTTGTTAAGATCGGTGAAATCGACGCACATTCTCCACTTCCCGTTGGATTTTTTAACTAAGACAAGGTTAGAGAGCCACTCGGGGTACAAAATTTCTTTAATGTATTCAGCTTTTAGAAGTTTGTTTACTTCCTCAACAATTACATTACTTCTCTCCTTATTTACAGATCTTCTTTTCTGTTTAACAGGTCGGAATGATGGGTCAATGTTGAAGCGATGGACCATTATCTTCGGATCAATACCCGACATGTCCTCGTGAGACCAAGCGAATTCGTTCGAGTTTGCCCTGAGGAAGGAAATGAGCTCTTCCCTATCCGTGGCCCCCAGCTTGGTGTCTATACTCACTTGCTTCTCTGCGTTGAACAAAGAGACAAGCTCCAACTCCTCTGTGGGCGCAGCTACCTCTCGCTTGTTAATTTGGGGCAGTTCGTCTTTGGAAGCTTGAGAAGTTAAACTTAGGAGATTCGACTATTCTTCCAAAGCACACACTGCCAATCCCTTAAGTGCAAAAGTATAGCATTCGAGGGATATTTTCTACTCTCCTCATATCATGCCGACTCCGTTTCTCGTAGAATACTTCATGACTTGATGCAGAGTCGATGGGATAACCTGAAGTGAGTGAATTATAGGTCGTTCGAAGATGGCATTGTAGGCCGACCTGCCATCTATCACCACGAACTCGGCCATCTGGGTGACTTGGGTATTGCCTTGACCGATGGTAATAAGAAGATCAATGCAACCCTCTGGAATGACAGATTCTCCTGCGAATCCAACTAGGGTGTTGAACTTTTCTTCAACTGTGCCCTGGTTCATCCCAGTTCTAAATAAGTGGTGAGAGATAGAATGTTAGCTGAAGCACCTCCATTGACTAACACCCTTTTGACCTGCGCATGGTCAATCAATGGTGAGATCACCAAGGCGTCATTGTGGGGCAAATGTACCCCTCAAGATCGGATTCGGAGAAAGAGTTAGGGCAGGTCGACTTCTGCTCCTAAATGGTGCAGACTTCACGTCGAGCTTCACTGGCGAGCTCCTTCCTTTTGTTTCTGGATTGGCCCCTACTAATGTCGCCAAATATGGTATTGATGACCGCAGGTCGATCATCCCTCCGAGGTGGCGTCCTTGAACGCTTCCTATTTTCTTTCTTTTCTACCGAGCTCGAGCCCGGCTTGCCTACGTATTTCTTGAAGTAGCCATCTTGAATCAGGTCTTCAATTTGGCGCTTCAATTCCCAGCAAATCGAGATATCGTGGCCATGGTCACAGTGAAAATGGCAGTACCTGTCCTTGTTGCTCTCTGGGTCTCCTCTAAGCTTACCAGGTTGCTTGAGAAGCTTTTCCAATCCGTTCTCCTCGGTGTTAGTGAGAATCTCGAAGATCGGAATGGTAGTTAGGGTGTACCTCTCATAAGGCCCCCTTCTATTAGAGTCCGAATCGGATCTCCTGTAGTCAGACCGGCCCTAGAAGGGCTGAGAAGATGGCCTCTTGTCCTTGGACTTAGAATCAGGCTTCTCTCTATCTTGGCCGCCAGACTTCTTGTGGTCGTATCTCTTGTCCATCCGACCCAACTTTGTTCTGAACAACTCTTGCCCATCTATGACCTTTTTGTAAAACATCGGCAGAGTTCGATGGCCCTTCTTCGCCCAGCTTAACTGTCAAAGTTTCGTCGGCCAGGCTAGTGAGGAAGTAACACATGGCCGAGTCATCAGAGCAATGCGCGACCTTAAGCTACTTCTACTGGAAGCGGGTCACGTACTCTCTTAAAGTCTCACCTTCCTTTTGTAGGATGGTGGTGAGATTAGTGGTTGTCTTCTTGTCGTAATGCCGAGAAGAGAACTGACTGATGAATTCTTTCCTCAGTTGACTGTAGGTTGAGATCGACCTTACTGACAGTCTCTGTACCAGAGCCGAGCACTCCACGTGAAAGCGATCTGAAAAGCTCTGCACTTGATGGCGTCTAACACGGCTTGGAAGTCCATGAGGCCTTCCAAGACCTCTACATAGTTCTTCGAGTCCTTCGACCCATCACAAGGCTTCATGGCTGGTGTTTTGAACTTTGGAGGAATAGGGCCTCCAAAATGTCTGAAGTGAACGGTGACTCACCCATCTCGCCGCCATCAAAGGGACTTTCTTTCTTTTCGCACTTCACCCTAAGTGCTTCAACTTGCTCGTCGAACCTGTTTTTCATCATGTCTAACTTTTCCTTCATTATGACAGCCTCCGACATCAAGGGTGTGTACTTTGACTACGCCTTGAGGTCGGAGTTGGAGTATCTTTAAGAGCAGGATGGAGAGATCCCTAGGCCCTGTGAGGCCTTCCTTTTCTTATCAACAAGGAGCTTTCTAAGGTCATATCCCTCAAACTATAGTCGACCCCTCCATTGTCCGCAACAGGCTCATAGTCATCGGGGTGGATGGGTGGATCTTGGCCATCTCCATCCTCTTGCAGGTCGTCCGCCCCACCTGGGGCCTTGAAATAGGACCCATTTCGGTTTGCCCTCATCATTTCGTTGTATGTCTCCTCCATGGTGCGCACTCGATTGCACATGTCATCTAACTCCCATTGGAGGGTTGCAAGAACCTCAAGATCCACGGCTGGCGTAGCCCTTCAAGAGGTCTTTCTCGAGACCCTACCTCGACCTCGGTTGGTCTTGCTGGGCCTTGGATGTGTTAGTGGGAGGACAGTATTGGCGTTATGGGTAGACCTTCGAGGTGGCTTCACCTCTTGCCCTGCCTTAGCCTGATCTTCAATCAACTTGGCATCAACTTCATGTTGTGCTCCATTGCTCGCATTCAGAGCTCTTCGTTTAGTGGTGTTTGCGGAATCAGCTGGATGAACCATCTCGGATCTGATTGTTTTAATTGTTGGGACAACTTGTAATGTCATTTCCGATAGACGACACCAAATGTTTATGCAATAAATTGCACAACGTCAATCTAGCTTGAACCTGGTCCTTGCTCCGACCCAAAATGCTAAGAGAAGACCTGCAAAAGAGAGCAAAATCTTCGACGCTTAATCAGTAAGCAACTCGGACTCAATATTAAGTTCGAGGAGAAATTTGATACCTGATGGTGAAATGAGACCCTCTATTTATAGATTTAGGTTCCGACAGGGATTGCGACAGGCGGTTACCTTGGTCGGATTTGAGATCGGTCGTGTCGGGCTCCAGCATATGGAGCTCGGACACTTTCCCGGAAATGACGGGTTGATCCTTAATCGGAAATGGCAAGTCTTCCATCTTGGAAGGTTCCGAGATAGAGCACTGTAAGTGTTAGCTTTAGTAGTGAATCTCTATCATCCACGTGGCAATATGATTCTTCATCCCCAAACAATGTGGAATCTTTTTTCCTTTACCCTTGTTTGTCTTATAACCAGGTTCGTTGCATTATGGACAGATATTCAGCTTGTTCATTTTATTTCCAAAATAAGTTACAATCAATCTTGCAAGCATGTATTTTTTCATATCTTAAGCCCAAATCGTGTAACATCTTCTTTGCACCATAGTAAGACTCTGGAATTTTAAAGTTATTAGGAAAAACTTCTTTAAGTAATTGCAACAACACATCAAAAGACTTATTACTCCATAGATTAAGTACTTCGATATGCATGAACTTAACCATGAATGTTAGTACCAAAAATTACATATATCCATGGTATAATTCTTGGTCTGAGATTTGTTGAGTAGGCTTGCGTTAGTTGTCCGCTATAAGATAGCTAGTTTTGGGGCTTTCGACATAAAAAAGCCGATCCGGCTTGGCTTCGCTATCGCTCATAACTTGTATTATAGTCTTAGTCTTGTAGTCGGCCTGGAATCCTTTGTAGTTTTTCTAATGCTAATGCCTTCTTCCTTCATTCATTTTCTTTTAGTTGCGGTAGCTCCCGCGCCAGCAAGATACAGACGGCGAAGCCAAAGCAATACTAAACGAGCAGCCGCCCTAACGAGACTCTTAGTCAAGCCTAAACGTCCTTATTGAAAACTAAAGCGCTAACGAGCAAGTTATTAAGCATTGATTGAAACTTTGTATTTTGAGCTTGCCTATTGTGATCACTTGATTCACCCCTAACTGACTGCCATCTTTCATTAAATTTAGTGTATCTCTCACTTGTCAAATTATTTAACATCTCACTAATTTCTTTTTCATGCTCTGTCTTTCGGTCCACATTTGTATGTATCCTCTTAGAAGGCAACTCTCTAGTTTCCACATGGAAAGTCCATATCCTATAATAAGGAGCATTCCATACGAGTATAAATGACATTCAACATCACATGATCGTTTCCATTGATATTTCCTATATGGACAACGTGTGAACCCTCTTTTATCGAGATGCTTCTTCGATAGTTGAACGAATGTCATAATTCCTTGTGTATGTTCTTTGTTTAACCTATCTAGATTTTTTATCCAACTTTTATCTATAATTTTTGCTATTCAAAAGTAATAATACAATTAATTATTAACATAATTAAACAAACGCAAGTATAAACTTATGAGAAAAAAAAATATATCACAATAAAATCACAAGCCTAACAATCATAAACTTTTTTATTCCAACCTCACACAAATTCAAATCTTTAAAGTCATTTTCTATCAAATAAAAACAAAATAAAAGAACAAAAATAATTCTAAATATATTTTAGAGAAAATTTCATTATTTAAACTAAAAAACAATCTTAAAACAATCTCTAAACAAACAAATTCCATTAATAATTCAACTCTAAAATAACTTAACAAGAACTATCTTAAACCTAATTCTAAGTATACTATAAGCAAAATTTAAAGTGGATATCAAACATATTTTAAACAAATTTTATTATTGAACACTACATAAAAGATAATAATATTGTAAATCAATTTAAATAATAAACATACTTCAAATAAAAGGGCCTTTTTTTAATAATGTAATTAAAAAAAAAACAAAAATGAGGTAAGCTTGAAACTATTTCCAAATGTAGGGTAGCACGATTTAGCGAATTCATGTCCATTAGACACGAATTGAGATGGACGCGAGTTTCATCTCATGTGGCTCCAACAGTGCAGTTGGAGCCACGCGGGCGGTCAAAAATCGTGTGCGATGTGTCACAATCGCACCTTTTCAAAGCAGCTCGAGCGATTGTGCGGCACTTGCTCTAGCT
>NW_019104588.1:738686-754981 GCF_001995035.1 Momordica charantia
GTGTGGCAGGTGTAGACGTCCTAAGTGGCGAGGAGTCACTCGGTGGCCTACAGGGCCCGTGTGAACTCCGATTGGCTTGAAATTTGGCGTGCTTACATATCTTACTAATACACACCTAGTTCCAAAGCCGCTCGGCCAACTTCCACCTACAACCCCAAAAACCCGATGCAAGAAAATTACACTAGAAAGCTTTAAAGACATGAAAGGAAAGCGAGTGGTGAGGATGGTTTGGACATGCGGCCATGGGTAACACACCCTGGACAAGCATGCCCACAACACGATGCACACAATTATGGTATACTCGTGTGCGACGCACATGATTTTATTGAACTTGTGTGCATTTCATACAATTTTTCCAATTCGTGTGCAATGCACACGAGTTCGGTAGTCCTTATGTCCCCACCATCTTTCCTTTCGACCTCACTTTGTCTCAAACCCTATTTTTCATTTCATCTTCTCTCTCGCTCAATCCAGTGCTGCCTCCGCCTGCTGCCGCCACTCTGTCGCCACCTACGCCTCTGGTATTGTCGCCGAAGGTTTGGCTCTAATTTTTTTTTCAATCTTACTGCTTGCTTTTTTTTCTGTTTTGGAATATAGTGTATTATTTATGTTTGACTTTTGGAATATTTTGTATTAGTAGTGTTTTATTTGAATGTATTTGATTTATTAATATTTTTTTTTTGAACTTAAATATTGAGTGATTTGTAAGTTGGTGGCTTTTTTTTGTTTCTTTTTTTGTAATATGGTGTGTTATTGGTCTATGTTTTTTGGAACATGTCGGATTTTTTTTTGACTATTTTGGTACGACTTTTTTAACTTATATTTTTTGTCATTGTTTTGTACTATTATATGTTATTTATTGGTTGTACAAAAAGTTGACTATTTTTTATTTATTTGCATTTAATTTACTACTTATGAATAAATCAATATCTATGTTATTAATACATTTATTATTAATTTCAGATTAATTGGAAACCATATACTCACGATATTATGAATTTATTGCCTAAATCTTGTCATAATGGTAGAGATATATGGTTAACTGCAAGTTCTCTTATATGTTTTCATATTATCGAGTTTCATCAACAAAATCAGGTCTTACGATAATTTGGGCTAAAACAAACTATTTCATCATGTTGTGATACATACTCACAATTACATTAGTTAGACTTGCGAGGAAAACATGATCATGTTTGGCGACACCAGCATGCAACATATATAACAATGTGGCATCAACGTCGTGATCGATGTGTAACTGGTGATAAAACAGATAGGTCGACTGTCTTGTTTTTTGTGAAACGGTGCTCAGACGAAACTGCTATTTCTTGGCCATTGGATCAGTAAGGGTGTGATTCAGATGGATCAAGAGAGATTAGGTCTTTTGTGAACTATGAAGTGCCAAAGAAGGAGAAAGCAGGCAGTTGTGGTGAAGCCGGATGCTCGAAGCCATTTTAGATACGACAAGACAGCTAAGAAGGAGTACAAAGTTGTCACCTCTAAATATGGTTGAAATTCCACAACTCCGTATGGGCTTGAAGCTAGTGCTCACGTAGAGCTTCTAGAACAATCTCTACATGTGTCAATAGTTTTGAAATTTACCCTATTTCAAATTTATATTATTTTATAATTTATTTTAAATTCGTTATTTCTTTTTCAAATTATATTATTTTAAAAGTTAGCCCTCAAATAAAATAAAAAGAGAAAAATTGTATCAAATAGTAATTCTAATCAAATAAATTTGCCAAAGCGAACATAACTCAGCGGTAATTGACATATACCTCCAATTAGAAGGTTGTGAGTTCGATCTCCAGCCCCCCACGTATTGTACTAAAAGAAAATCAAATAAATTTACCTCGAATTTAAACTCGACCCACACCCATAGAGAACGACGTGCCCTTTTTCGTCGCTTCCCAAAGATTTAGCTGATCATTCATAACTGAGTTAGGGAAAATAAGTTTAGCTCATATTTTTTAAGGAAACATAGTATGTAAAGGGTTTGCAAAAGAAAAATGTGATTTAAGAACGAAAAATGAAGAACAAGCATGAAAACGAGAAGTTTGCAATCCAAGTGAATTTTACCCTTTCTCTCTCGAGCTAAGGGGAGCGAGAGTTCATTCTATTCCACGATAGTGTATGATTACAAGTTTCTCTTAACATAAGAATGTAAATAAGAAGGAGAACAGAGATGGAATTTTATAAATTTGGGTTTCCAAGAGTACACGAAATAAAAATAAGTTGGGAATTTGCTTACAAATAAGAACAATGGCTAATAATTTAAGCTAAGGCAAAGACAATTTAAAGAACTAAGAAATCCTAAATTATACTAAAGAAGAATTCTAAAGAAGCTTCCAAAATGATCAATGAAGGACTGAAGTTTGATGAGAAGTGATGAGTGAATGTTGTAATTTATGGGCAGTATGGAGTTGGTTTGGTAGGTGATCAAAAAAGGTTTTCCACCATAGGCTTCGAACCCCTTTGACTACTCATTCTTCTACACTTGCTTGACATGAGGTTGAGAACTTGTCAAGGCACTTGGGAACTTGAGTTTCATTAAGGGCATAAATTGAAGAAAATAAGCCTGCACACGATGTCTGACTCATTCTTATTCAAACACATTCTTCTACAGTTGCTTGACATGAGGTTGAGAATTTGTCAAGGCACTTGGGAACTTGCGTTTCATTAAGAGCATAAATTGAAGAAAATAAGCCTACACAGGATGTCTGGCGCCTCCT
This sequence comes from Momordica charantia, assembly GCF_001995035.1. The sequence goes on from NW_019104588.1 coordinate 741,419, forward strand.
CTGCTCCCTCTACACACAAAGTTTGGTTTTTGTTAATTTTTTTAACTTTAAATATGCTAAACTTGGTATTTGCATAAATAAAACATTGCTAAGCAATTTTCACGAATATAATCTCAATTGGGCACACAAAAAAACCAACACATATTAGATAAAACAAAGCAAAACATTATAAATTTAATATTTTTTAATCTTGTAAACAAGTATAATCATTGATCAAATTGAAAATGCATAGAAATGTGATTATAACAACCGTAAAGTCGAGAATGACCTATATGAAACATTTTTGTGATGAGATTCCCATAATATATTCTAGAAGGTTTATATATTTATATATTGAGCTTAAAAGTTGAGCTTACGTTTACATGAATAACTCATCATATATTATGCTACTAAACTTTTAATAAAATTAATTATGTTATGTGTGATATAAATTAGTATGTAGACTTAAATATCTCAATAAATTGATATAATTTTTTTTTCCGAGTACAACAAGTGGGATAGGAGATTCGAATTCATAAACTCATGGTCAGAAGTCAGAAGCAATATAAACTCTTTTAGAAGAAGACTAGAGATTGGAGGTTTAATCTCATTCTCATCTTTCTTCTACTCAAAAAAATTAGGAAGGAATTACCTAAAAAAATTTAAATAAAATGTTAAAATTAATTAGTTATATGGTAAAATTTATAATATGGGAATCAATTTGATAGGAATGATTCTTACATTATGGTTATCAATACATTAAAAAAATATTATGGTTATCAATAATAGCTGAATAATCATAGTTAATCAATATCTAAATTAATTATTAATTATGTTAACAGACCGTATTTGATTATCATTATTTAAGTTAATCAATAATTTACTATGATATTTAGTTCTTTCTTTGAACTTTGAAGTTCAAATCCTCATACTCTATTTAAAAGAAAAAAAAAAGTTAATCAATGATTTAGATGTTTTTAGAAAAAAAATATTATATTTAAAGTTATTTCAAAAATATTATACTAGTAATTACATTTTTTTAAATAAAAAATAAAATTTAAAAATATTAGGAAAAAACTACACATTTAAATTTCCCAAAAAGATCAACATTATATATATAAATATGTGAAATGTTTATAAACTATTTTTCCAACAAAACTTGCTAAACACAATAAAGATTATATTAAATCCAATTACCTAGAGTGAAAATATAGAATTTAAAAAAATAATAATAATTTGGAAGACCATTTTATATATAATATGAACCAATCCATCTACTTATAAATAAAAATATAATTGAAGGGAGTTATATGAAAAATGTGTAGCGAACCCGAGTCTAGTTCAACTAATTGAGACATGTATTTTCGATTCGAAGTTCGTGTGTTTAAACCCACTAAAAAATATAGTTATCCATTAAATTTCTATAGCAATAATTAAATAACTAAAGCCTTAGTCACATGGCAGGAAAAGGGAGGCGGCCTCAACTCAATAATACATCACAACATAAATAATTTTCTGTCTTTGAATTTTGTGACAAATGATGAGTGTGGTTCCCATTATAATATATAAAGAACCAAAGTTCAAGACACATTGACAACAATCTCTAGATCCAAGACCACAATTCTTATGGTTTATAGAAAAATCAATGAAATTTTATTATCTACCACAACATATAAAAATGCTATATATGTCTCCAATATATATTTATGTATTTATATATGATAATGCATTGGATCACATGAACAATAGATGCATTATTATTTATCTTCTAATTAACTCACCTCATCATGATTTTTTTTCTTTTTAATTTTTTTGTTTTTAAAAATTATGTTGGCTTATTCATAATTCTTTGTAATATTTTTCACCCATTCTATGACAACCATTTGAACTTTTAATCAAATTTAAAAAATAAAACAAGTTTCAATAACTACTTTTAAACATAAATTTCTAAAGACTAATATGTAGCTCAACGGTAATTGGTACCTACTGTTCCTCTCGAAGTTAGAGGTTCGAGATTTAAACTCCTATATCCCACTTTGTTGTACTAAAAACATAAATAAAAGACAAAATAATATTCAAAATAGGATCTTAGTTAATGTGGCCTATCTCGCATGTAATAGATTAGAAACTATTACTGGATATTAAAACTTTGAATTTTATTTTATTTTTTGTGCAGAAAAGGTCAATATGATAATGAGTTAATATTTGAAGATTGTTTTTTTCGGCATGCATGGTAGCCTTTAAAAGACAGTTAATCAACAAAATAATTATTGAGGATGAAAACATGGTCTCAGGTAAGTGAGAAAAGAGAGGAAGATTATCTATACCGTGCATAAGAAATATATATATATATATTAATAAGAACCAAGAATAAAGTCATGCGAGCTTATACTTAAAGTAGACAATATTGTAGTATTGCTTTAACAATAAAAGATGAAATCATCGTCGTAAGACCACCAATTATATCTCAAACGCCAATTACTAGATTGTATGTCAAGAAGCTTCAAAAAATTAATGAAGATAAACTACATGCAACACTTGATAAACATCGTGCATGAAGAAGAGAAAGGAAAGACATCAAGGTTTCAACAAAAGTTTTAGTAGGAGATCATGGAGCTTGAGGAGAACCCAATCTAGTTAGCATGCTTGTCGCAAAGACCTCAAGACTAAAATATTTTTCAAGGGCCATTGTAAACTTCTCTTTGATCATCACACAACCACAAGAAAATTAAGGCCTTTATGCCTATGTCTCAAACCCAATTCCATTCGTGTCTCAGTTGTTACGACACTTCTGGCATGCACGACTGTTGTGAACAGTCTCTCAACCCTACTATAAGAGAGTGGGTTGAAACCCTCGCCAAGTGAGCAAGCAGCTGCGACATGCATATGTTGCCCATGAGGCCATGTCGAAGGCCGATAATAGAAGTGTCGTGATGAAATGTATAAGAATGTGCTAGGATAAGACACGAGCAAGATTACAAGCAAAGGTGATGTCAATGCGGTCGGTGACAAGCTCAACGAGGGCTAATTAGGGCACCTGCCCATCACCCCAAAAATTGGGGTTTCTGATTGAGAATTTGGACCAACGGCTTTAGAGTTAGATGTATATTAGTTAGACATCCAAGCACACTAAATTTCATGCGAATCGAAGTTCAGACGTGCGCTCTATGCTAGCACATATGAGAGCAAGATTGCCTTAAAATATATTAGAGATGGTGACATGGTGTTGGCTCTCCACCACCCCCTAGGCCATGTCAAGACTTAAGTGAGCCACTTGATGGCACATGTGTGTATCATGGCTTGAGCAAGCATTGCAAGATGAGTGTCTTTGGCGACTTACTTTGAGAATGGGAAATTCAAAGATATTATGCGAAGCATGAGTGTGCTAGAATTGTGCCTCGTCCCTTAGGTTAGAGGTTGCACCATAGAGTTGTTGTCTATGACAAAACATTCAAGTGAGATGATGTGCGTGCGAAAGTCGCCATGCCACAATAGTGTCTGGATGGATGGATGGATGTCTGAAATGCTTCAACAAAAGTACAAAAACTGATGAGTTGGTTTTCAGTGAGTGTGCTCGAGCGCGTAGAAATGTTCAATGACACCCTGATGCTCAGGTTGGCATCCTAAAGTACTGATGGGCACCTGATAAGTGAAAAAAAAAAGCAGTCTTGGTCAAATAAGTGACAAGACTCATCCCAATTGCCAGGTTTAGTTCTTCCTCGCTGGATCGACATGAATCATCCCCACAGTACTGCCCGTTAAGCTTGTTACGAACTAGTTTTGCGGCATGAGTGGTCTTAGAAGCCTCTGATGGTCTTGAATAAAGCTAGTTGTGACATAATTAAGTGGTAGAAATCACTTAGTAGTATCGAGTAAGTGTTTTAAGCTATTTTTTACCCTGTTAAAGGTCAAAACTCACCTTGATAAGGTCCTGACTTAGAGCAGGAGCAGGACGGTCGAGTGGCTGAGAACCAAGATGTTGTTATGATGTGACAAAGTGTTTAGAGGGAGGTTGGCCTTGAGCAGAGTCAAGGTTAAGCCGTGGGACTTGGCCTAGAATAGAGGCAAGTCGGCTAGAGTCACAAAAGAGTTGAATGTACGTACGGATGACGTTCATTGTCAGAAGCAAGTCAAGTCGTTATTCGTGTAGTTGCGAACACCCGCTTGAGACTAAGACAATGATGGGTGAGGACATGCTCATGTGTGTGAGTAGTTTGGGTAAATGTTCAAGCATCATCGTGATGCAAGTATAGTGAAACTCGGTCGAAGAAGAAAAGCCTTATCTAAGGTCTAACGAAACCATAAAAGGGCACGAAAAGTATGTTGAGACTAGAGTTCCTTTAAAGCTTGGTCAAAGAAGAAAACTTCACCTAAGGTCTAACGAAGCCACAAAGAACATGAAAAATATGTTGGGACTAGAGTTCCCCTCATGGCGAACAATGATTGAACTAAGAACATGGCGCAACACAATCACAAAAAGTATGACAGTGACGCACAGTACCAAGCAACAATAATACCTCACGCATGCCACCAAGCAAACAACGCCTACGCGACACGCCTGCCACGCATCGCCTATGTGCACTGCCTATCGTCCAGCACATGCACCCCGCTACGCTTGTGAGAACCTCTCAAGGCACGCAGCTGCACCCCATGGCTGCTTAATGCCATCCACACCTGCCCATGCACTTTTTTTTTCCGCTAGATTTTATCTAGTAATCTATTTCCTGAACTTTGTTATTTAGTATTGGAAAGAATTTTTTCAATTATTTAGAATCAATGAATATTTCTTTTAAGATCTTTAAGATTATATTTTAATTTCCTTCTTAGATATGAATTTCCTCATTATTTGTTTTTTCTTCTATAACCACTCTTGCCAAACCTATTTAAAACCTCTTTTTGTGTCCCTAATGGACAAGTTTTTTAGGAATAAAATTAAATCTTTTAGATACTTCATTGTCCAGAGCATTGAAACCACCCTAAATATAACAAAAATTTAATGTGTATTTTAAATTACTTTATCTTTAAGATTATTTTTTTAAAAATACACATTAAATATAACAAAAATCCTGATATTTTAAGGTGATTTAAATAATGTGTTGTGATGTGAAGGGAGTCAAAATTTTCCATGGTTGCATGTGATTGATACAACAATAAAGCCCATTGGTTTATAAGATTGGTCAAAAGGGTTGTGAAAATTAAATAATTATAATTAGTTTAATTAAAGGGATTAGATATAGCAATATTTATTTTAGGTTTAGGTTTCACTAATAATTATTTCATATGTTTGGTTGACAAATAGAAAAAGAAATTTAGGCCCCGTGATCCATTTGCATATGCATGATCTTTTTGTTTATGTATGTAACCCTAAAATGCATCAATCCCATATCATATATTTATAAATACAAAACAAAAACAAAAGTATATATAAAAAAATTAAAGTATTTTCTCTCTCTGAAGCATAAAAAATTAAAGGATTAGTTTTCGGGTGGAGTGAGAATGAGAGGGGATTGATGGGATTCACATGGAAATTTGATCCAACTTTAGATAAATTAGCAGAGAATAGATTTATTCAACATACATATTCAATCAAGTCACCCACATGGAATTTATTATATTACTATTACTTTGTATGTTAATATATGAGCTTTTTTCTTAATTGAATTTTGTTGTGAGATTGGAGTATTATATGTTTTTTGTAAAAAAAACCAATAAAGTTGGGTGTTTGATGATGTTTTTGTTATCATTATTATTGTTATTTTGGATTAAGCTTTGAGAGATTCCTTATGCATAAGATCAAACTAATAACTAGTCTATTCAATGACAACTAATAACTAGTCTATTCAATGACAAAGCTGACAATTGTTAAAGTGAATATAATTCAAGGTTTGACATATATTTCTAACTAAGAGGTTGTGAGTTTGAATCTCCATCCGTACGAAAAAAAACAGTGTTGACAACTGATTGACGAAGAGAGATTTTACTTTGAAAAAGTAGGAGGGAGGATTAGATTTTACCATGGGGAGTTGGGAGAAATGGTTATTAATGATCCCACTTCATTGTTTAGCATTCTTTTTATTATTTACTTTTTGTTTTTTATTTGTGCTCTCAATTACAATTTTTTTTAATTCTCCTTGTTAAAAAAAATTAAAATTTGAATCAAATTTTAAAAGGGTTGTTTTTAGAATTTAGGTAGGATAGTATTTAAAATAATGCACATTAAATAAACAAATCAGTTGATAGACTTTATTTCTTAAAAAAAATTTAAAAACATAATTGTTCTATGAAATTATCCTAACTATTTAATAATGTCATGATTATGACGCAAAAAGTTATTTGAATTTTGAACCATCTAGAAATCAATAATCTAATGGAAACTAGTTTTATTTATATTTATAGTGAAATTAAAATAATTTTTATGATATTTTTATCAATGAACAACATGTGAACCCTACGAAAGTCTTAGGAAAAAAAAACTATATTTCTATATTTCTTCTTGTAATCACATGCCTACAAGAGTATAGGGAGGTGGAAAATGTTTATAGCCTAAAGGTCTAATTAATTAAGGAGTCTTGTCTATTGAGACCTTATAATCAAAGACTCTATGATAATATAGCCTACCTATATATTATTAAAAAAATAATGGAAATAGTTATATATGTCATAGTGCATAAATAAATAGTCAATGACCATTGAAAAATATAATTGGAGAATTTGATTATTCTAATATGACTAAAATATCCTTTAAGCATAATATAAGGAAATCTGATAAGCAAAGAAATAGAAGTAGGGGAAAATAGAGAAGTGAAAAAGCAAAGAAAAAGAAAAATAGAATGTATGAGAAAGTATTAAAAGAGAATAGAAATCAATTAACATAACTAACGTAACTATAGTATATATTGTAAAAAAATCTTAGTAAGTAGAAACTTAGCGGTAGTAAATAATAGTAAAGTAAGTTACATTATATCATATATAAACAAACAAAAGACAATGTTGAATTGGAAGAAGGCTGACGATTCCAGTATTAGTTTGATTGTTCAAGAAATTTTGCTTCTTCATTAAGTGTCTATTATGCAATAATTTGGCACATGCAACGGCTATATTTTTGCTGGGGAGAATGGAGTTATTTGGGTTTAGCAGTGTCAGATGTTGTGTGTGATATGTATGAAGATGAATTTTTTTTTTTTAGAGCAGGTCTCGCATGTTTGAAGAGTCTATTTTGTTGTAATGTTTTGTTTCTGTCTATTTTTTGGTTTGGTTTGTTTTGTGTTTCTGTAAAAAGAGATTGACAAACAAAACAGAATAATATGGTACATGTTATGAGTGAAATTATCTTACCAAGCTCACATGAATTGGAGTTAAAAAAGCGACATGAGTCAAGTCACTCGGGCCGGACCCACCCAACCAAACTAAACACGAGCTGACCCAAACCTGGTCGAGCTAGTCACCCAAAACAACAATTATATGTGTTGGACTTAGCATCCCATCATTGTATGGATTTCTTTGTTTGCAGATATACTCGCTCCAGCTAGATCTATCCATGTTGGAGATCAGATCCAAATTTCTACATCAAAATTGGCGTTGTCTGTAGGGAGAATTTGGAAAAAAGAGACAGACAAAGGTCTAAGAAGGCCTTTGCTCTGGAAGCTGGAGAGTTGTACTCCACRAGCTTACTCAAGTCAAGCCTGAAGATCGAATTCACTAAGGAGGAGGCTGCAAGTATTCATCAACCTCACAATGATGCCTTGATGGTGGCCCTTACCATAGCCAACATCAAGGTGTATCATATTCTAGTAGATGTCAATAGCTCTGTTAACATGCTTTCCTTAACCACCTTTGACGCTATGAAGCTAGGGAGTTGGAGTAATATGTGCCTTTGGTCGAGTTCAAAGGTGAATAGTTCATCCTCGAAGAAAGCATTGAGCTCCTAGTGACTTTTTTAGAAGTATCTAACTGGTGGAATTCCTTGTTGTGGACTACGCCTTTGCTTATAATGCAATCCTAGGAAGGTTGACCCTCCATAATATAATCTCCCTGTTGTTCCGTCTACTTACCACCAGGTAATGAAATTCTTAATGCCCTAAGGAGTTGGAGTGATCAAAAGAGATCAGCGAGTTTCCTGTGAAATGCTATTGTATTGGCCTAAAAGGGATTGAGTCGGTCCACACTATCTGTTTGGTACCATTATTGGAGGATAAGCTAGTCTCCAACGAAGGAGAGGGCTGACCTGAGCTCTAATGGCAACAACTTTAAAAGATGTTAACAAGCTCAAGTGGAGACGAGCGCTCACCAAGGACTAAAGCCTATCCATTCATATCTAAAGAGTGACGGGTCATCATTCATGAAATTCTAAGTTTATCTCTTTTTCATGTAAATTCTAGTAGATCTCTATCACGTCAGTATCCCCTAAAATGAGAGCAAAACGAGAATAATAGCAATAAAGTCAACTAAGTTGACATCCAAACCAATATAGCTGAAAAGATCTCATTAAGAACTTGGCCTCGAAAAAGGTAAGATCAAAGCCCGAGGCCTAAGAAATCAATTAGACCTCGTGGAAGACTTGGTCGATGCGAAGGCAAAATTGACCACCCCAAATCGACACAACCAAGTAGACCTCATTTAGGACCTGACCTTGAAGGATGTACTGTTGAAGCTCCCGAGCCTAAACAATCAAGTAGACCTTGTGGAGGACTTATTTGAGGTGAAGGCAAAAATTGATCACCCTAAAAACCGACATAGTCAAGTAGACCTCATCGAAGACTCGACCCTAGAGGAGGTAAGATCGAAATGTTCAGGCCTAAGCAATATAGACCTCCTGGAGGACTTAGTCTAGGCAATGGGAAAATTGACCACCCTCACGCTAATATAGTTGAGCAAACTTTATTGAGAACTCGAGATCAAGTAGAACTTGTCAAGGAATTGGACGAGGCAGAGGCAAAATTGACCACCCTCAAATGGATATAACCGAGTAAACCTCATTGAGGACTTAATCCCAGAGGAGGTAAGGTCGAAGCTTTTTACTCCTAAGTGATCAAGTACACCTCATGAAAGACTTGGTCCAAACAAAGGCAAAATCGACCACCCATGAATAAGTCTAAAACATGAGAAGAAATCCCCTAGCCTAGTGCCGATGAGATCGAGTCCTGACCGTCAACCATAACCTTAGGTTTGCAGGTCCAAGAGGGCTGACCCAAGCCCCGGATTGCGGTTGTCGACTCGAGAAAAGTTCTGTGGAGGTCGAAACGACCCCAACTAGGGTTGAGGAGAACGAACCGACCACCCAAGCCCTTGAGCCGAGGCGAAGACAAGCAAAACCGAGCATAAGAGAATATAGATAGACAAGTTGAATGCTCAAGTAGGTGGAGGAGACCTCAGAGGCAAAAGTTTGGGCTAGAAGCGCACACAAGGAAGTTTGGAGCGCCTCAAGCAGTTTAAATGGCCGAAAGTTTTTTTTTTCCCTCCTATTTTCTTCTTCTTCTTTATTATTCTGGCATGGCTAAAGCAAGTGGTGGTGAATAGGAAAAAAAAAAAACTATGTTCCTCTCTCTCATAAAATTATTCTTAACTTAACAATGTCTTTGCTCCTAGCGAAACACTAAATTCGTCGGAATTGATTTTATCTCCAATTGATTTATTTCCAATATTTTTTTTTATAAATCATCACCATGTAGAGAGGTTTAAGTTTTTATTCCAAGAAAAACGTTTTTGTTAAAGGAGAAGTTACAGATTAAAAGAAGGAAAGTGAGAAGAAATTAGTAGAAAATTAATTTCAATGTCTACAGTACATCAGAAAGGGCATAAATAAATCATTATTATTTTTTAAAAACAGACTCAAACTTCTAAAACAAAATTAAAAAAAAAAAACTTGGAGGCACAAAAATAATAAAGAAATGAATGATAATATTATTAATGAGGAGACTTGATTTTTTTTACCAAATTTACTAAACCAAATTATGGTTTTACAAACAAAAAAATTAATTTTACTAACCAGATTTTATTTGAAAAAACAAAAAGAAAATACATATTTAAACAAAATACCTTTTTTAGTTTTTTTTATAAAGCACAAATGAATAAAAAAAAATGTTTGTCATAAAATTTCCACGAAAATTCTAGAAAGAAAATTAAAGAATCGCAAGTTACTTGATGCATAGAAAAATGAACAATATGCAACCATTACCCAACCGCAATTGCCAATTTGAGCCTAGCTCTTAAGTGTCTCGCCAACTAAAAGACTATGTGATCGAACCTCCACATATTATTGTACTGAACAAAAATAGAAAACATAATCACAATTATAAATAAAAAAAAAATAAGGGAAATTATACTAAAGGGTATAAAATAAATATGTATTTATAAAAATATCATTATTTTTTTCTTTTTCAAAAATATCACAAATGTGAGTTTTAGTTGGTTTCATGTGATTGTATAAATTTACAAATATCATTTTTCTAAAAGTTTAAACCCATATTCTTTTTGTACTATTTTCGTAATTTTATCTTTTCAAATTGAGGTCGCATGTATAACCGACAATAATTTCTCTAAACGAACCCAATATGATTAAAGTGGATTTTCCAAATTATCCATGGGCTAACCATATGCCATGGGTCATATGCCAAGTACATATTTAACATGGACTATCCATGAGTCATGGCCCATGGGCCCTAACTTATTGTACTAGGATTTCCTTGTGGAACTTTCACTATAACATTTTTTTTTTTGAAACACACTATAACAATTGTTACCTTCCATATCAGTTGGTAGTTTGTAAATAATGACGGTTTAGACTATAATGTCAATTTTCAAAAGATGGATCTGTAATGTTAGTTAGAGATACGATGTCAATTGACAGACGAAATTGATTATCCAAAAAAAATTAGAAGGTTTGGGATACGATGTCGGTTGACAAGCGACATTGAATGTCAAAAAAATAAATAAATAATGAAAAGGTGTACGCTATGATGTCGGTTTGGAGAAAAAACAAAAACAAAAAAGCACGACCCCTTAATTTGAAAAACATCGTACTTTAATGTCAGTCCATAATCGACATTAAATATGGAAATAAGATGTCAATCGAAATGCAACCTCAAAAATTGAAAAATAAAAAAATAAAGAAATGCGTCCAGACTCGAAACGACGTCGTTTCGAAAATGAATCCAAACAACATTGTTTGCTTTAAGGCGACAACACACGTGTGTGAGGACATTAAACAATGTCGTTTCAGGTGAGGTTAAAGCGCACGTCATGTTTAATTGAAACAATGTCGTTGTCGCAACGTCATCGAGATGCACAACGGCAGACGTCATCCCTTAAAGGGTCTCTTTCGAGATAAGGGTTTGGAGTTGCCACCAATTATCTACGAGGTGTGATTGGTCACCGATTTAAAAATCACTTGGTCTGCGAAAAACAAAGTTTTGGTTCGGGAATCGATTAATCGTAAGAAAGTTCGAAAACGGTTAGCAAATTTTGTCAGAAATGATCTATTATATTATTTGGTCCAAAATAAAATATTTTTGTGTTTTTATTTAAATGTCTCATATTTTATCAATTCATACTTTATTATAAAATATCAACTAATAATTATGAGTGACACAAAKACCATTAAAAATTTTATAATCTCGAACATATTAGAAGGTTCCAATTTCTATTATTGGAGTTTTTGAAATAATTATTTAGTAAAAATATTAATAAATAAAAAATAATTGTTATTTTAAGGCACACAAGAGTTTGAACCTATATCATGGATATTAACACCAAAACCCTTGCCACCGTCCAAACACTCTAGGACCTAGACTTAATTTATTTAAAACAAAAAATCTTTTTATTTATTTTTTAAAACAATATTTTAGAAATAGAATCCTACTTTCTTTAAAACTTTTTATTTCTCTTTCTAAAAACTTTACTTTAAAAATAATTTATTTTTTTTCAAAAGACTAATTTAAAACAAACTCAATTTAAAATTCACCTTTCAGTTAAAAAAAGAATTGATTTTTTTTAAATAGATTTTATTTACTACAATATTTGATTTACCACTCTCAAAACTAAATTAGTTAAAAGCTTATTTGGTAAGATTTCATTTTATATATTTTTTAAAATAAAAAGACTTATTTTTACTTTTTGCTAAATTCGTTTTAATAAGTTAAAAAAGATGGTAGATTTGAAAACTCTCTTTGATTAATCAAATTTTCACATTTTTTATTTACCTTCAAATTTAAAACAAATTTTTATTTATTTTGAAATTTTTTTAAAAAAAGAAAACTCAATTTTGATTTTTAAAACAAAATAAATTTTTTAAAACAAAATTATTTTATTTATTTTCCTTTAGGTAACAAAAATATTTTCAAAAAACTATTTTCCTCTTCTTTTTAAAAGAAATTATTTAGACAAACTTTACTGTGAAACAAAATCCTTTAATTTAAAAAAAAAACTTTCATTTACTTTATTTAAAAAAAAAGAAAGAAAAAAAATACTCTCTTTATATTTTTTTGAATAAATTTTACTGCAAAATCTTTATTTAAATTTCAAAACTTATTTAAAATTTGCTTTCTTAAAAGAAAAAAAAATTCTTTTCTGAAAAACACACGATAAGGAAAAAAATGTACGTGCGATACATTATTTGCACAGAAGTTCTGTACACCGGGTTCGTGGACGTGTTGTTGCACGAAAGGATCGATAGAAGGTCATTGGAAGTTGCTACCGTTGCTAGTTAGTCTCATTCACGCTGTCGACCCGCTGCTGCTGCCGGAGTTTGTAGTTGTTGGGTGTCGTGGGTAGTTTTTTAGGGGATGATAAAGATGAAAGAAGAAAAGATGGACAAAAAAGAAGAGATGGAGGAAGAAGATGGAGTTGGGTTAATGCGTGAGGGAGGAAAAAAAAGTTTTATTCAAAAACTTTTTTCCCATTTTTACATTTACCTTCTTCTTTTCTTCCCTACTCTATAGGTGTGTCTGTCTTGTGTGTTCTCCCCCTCTTAAACATGCATAAACTCAACAATAAGAAAGTGATGAGTCAAATGAAGACTAGAAAAAAGTAAGAAAAGAAACCCATATGGGTTTTTTACGAGGAAAAGATCAAACATAATAAATGAAGACAAAATTTTTTTAATTTAAAACAATTTCTTTTTTTTTAATAAAATCTTTTCATTTTCTTATTAATCTTTTTTAATAAAATCCAACTTTTTTAATTTAAATAAAATATTACCCTAAAAACAATAATAAAGTAAACTCTCTCTCTTTTTTTTATCGAAAATATTTAAAAATAAAAATAATAACAAAACTAAGCCGGACCAAATACGGTATCTACAGCTTGTTCCCCTTTGTGTATTCTTGCAGAACTAAAAGGATAGATAAGACAAAAAAACAAAGTATTTGAGAGGTAGAAATTTATTCAAAGAAGACAAGATAGAGACAGACCCAACTTGACACTAGGCGAGATGAAAACATGCAAAAGGGTCTACACTAGACACAAGTCTCGACCTCAATCTTGGATCGGGTTTGATTTAACCGAAAGATAAAATGCAACGGACTTGGCTTTAACATAGGCTTCGACATGGATTTGAATTGGGTTCGATTTAACCAAAGATAAGATGGA
>NW_019104588.1:757157-796882 GCF_001995035.1 Momordica charantia
CGCCTTAGACATAAGGGTTCCGCTTAAGTAGCCTAGACATAGAACCTTAACCCGAGGTTGCGACTATTTCCATCCTAAAACTAAGATATATCTCATAATAGACATATTAGGGAATGTCTTAGGACTTTGAACTTGTTTAGACATAAGTCAAGTGAGAAGCGTAGTCGTTGGTTTCTAAAGTAAAATGCATATTGTCCTTAGCATGTCCTTGATTCTTTGTTGGCTAAATTGAAGTAATTCGGGCTAGGTTTTATCATTATAAGTCCAAATCACAAATCCAAAACCATTATTTGTGACCACTTCCCATTTTACAAGAATCACTCATTCCAACATTCACTATTCTTTAAAACTTTAGAGTTTGGAAATTGTTTAGAAGTCCTTGAGGATCAATACTTGGATACTCCATCCATTTTATATTACTCTGACAGGTGTGCGCTTGCATCTATATAATTGTTACCACGCTTAGTGCGTGCGTTCAGCAAACCATCGGTCAAAATGCAACGGGCTTGGCTTTACACAGGCTTCGACCTCGACTTGGATCGGGTTCGATTTAACCGAAAAGGTTACGTTTGATCTAAAAAATGACTAACCTTGCGAACGACTCGGACGGAAGGATGACCTAAAGGATGAGCTGAAACGTGCTGAGTAGGAGACTTACAAGAGAAAACACTCTGACGCCCAAGTTAGGAAGAATCCGAGCTGTATTCAAGAGAAAATACAGTGTTCGCGTACCTGGGATAGAGGCAAATGGTTTCAATATATAGGTAAGGTCTCCAATAGGATTCCCGACAAGGCTTCAACGGCTTTTTAACGTAAGTGTGAATCACGGCGTGCTCTCATGGAGTTTGTCGGAATATGTGGCTGAGCAAGACACATCTAGGTTGGTTCGACCAAAGAATTGGAACGGAACTAAAGGAGATCTTGGTCGGCTTGGTCATAAGGGGTGTCAACTCGGTAGATAGTCGAAATACTGAGGTGATAAAACTTGGCTTCACAGACTTAATGCCACGCGTGTTTTTCCCTTCCAATAAGAATGTGCCACGTATGAGGTAAAAACCACCTCCGAGAGATTAAAATAAAATTTCCAGAGAATGCTGAAGTTATTTGATTTATTAGGAAGTTCTTTGACCTGAGTGTAACCTAAAAATCCTCCTAAACTTTCCTAAATGCATGAGATGCGCATTAGATGCATGATGATAAGACTRACGAAAACTACGTGTCATGTAAATGCGAACTTTCAATGGTAGTATGCAGTCGTTATCGTAAATGATGTTTACAAGAATTGATAGGTGCATCTACAAATGTGCACTCCTCCAATGTCATGAATGACAAATGATGCTCACTTTTATTTTTCATTTATTTTTTTATCACTTGAAGAATGATAACTCATTGACAATGTGTGACAGCATATGATCTGAGTTTTATTTAGCTTAACCAATGAATTTGACCCTCAATGCATGATGTAATAATGTATATACTTACTGAAGCTAGATGGATGCAATATGTATGTATGATACTCATTTTTGTTTTGGCTCAAACAATAGAATCGACTATGAATGCACAATTCATATTTATGCATGATATCCATATTTACTTTGACACAACTAATGAATGTAACTCCGAATGCATAGCACATATGCTAGCGCTAGATGAATGTGTGATATTCATATTTTCAATATCTAACCATGATATGAAAACGATTTATTTTTTAAAGAATATATATGCAAGTGATGTGAATGCATGATTTGTGAAAATATGGTTGAGAGAACAAAACATTTTTCCATATTTAGTAAAGATATTGTCCTTTGTCTACTCTCACCCTTCTTATTAAGCAGATATTTAACAAACAATCAAATGAAAAAAAAAATAATGTCGATATTGGAGGAAACCTGTCAACTCTTTTTCTTTTTCTTTTTCTTTTCCTTTTGCTTGTCTTTTTTATTTTTTATTTTTTATATTTTAATGAATGTCTTCACTTGATAAGAGATATACACCACCAAGGTAATTTCTCAATCATATTAGATTTGGTGGGAGATTCTTTTTTATATGTATCTCATGTGCTAGTTTAGAGAACTATCAAAAGTAATTCATAGCATTGTACATCTAGCTTGATTAAACTACTTCATAAACTCAACCTTGTAACTGATAAGAAGGTCGGATACAAGAAAACGAATTTGACATTAGGAACAATAGAGGATGGAAATCGTGATTTTGCAATAAAGCTTAACAATGAATAAAAGTCGGTGGACTTCCAAAGAAAGTGAAAATAAACGTACATGGATATTTTTGTCAAACCTCTTGAACAATAAGAGACTGGAGATTTATTATTATTATTATTATTWTTATTTTTATTTTTATTTTTGAAGCTTTGGTAAGAGATTATGATCAATTGAATAGAAGAGTAAAAAAAATGTTCCAATTTCTTTAGATAAGTAACCTTGAAAACGATTGAGTGCAGGGGAGGTGTTAGCACCCTACGATACCCAATTGAAAACGATTACCAAATTTTGTCAAAAATTATCTTATTTTATTATTTGGTCCAAAAGAAAATATTTTTGTGTTTTTATTTAAATGTCTCATATTTTATCAATTCATACTTTATTATAAAATGTGAACTAATAATTACGAGCGGCACAAAAGCCATTAGAATTTTTTATCACCTCGAAAATATTGGAAGGTTCCAATTTCCGTCATTGGAGTTTTTGAACTAATAATTATTTAGTAAAAAAAATGATAAATAAAAAATCATTCGTGGTTTAAGGCACACAAGGCTTGAACCTAGATCATGGATGTTAACACTTACCACGTGCCAACACCTTAGGATGTAAACGTAATTTATTTAAAAAAACATAATTTTTTATTTATTTTCTAAAACCTTATTTTAAAAACAAAATTTTACTTTCTTTAAAACTTTTTATTTGCCTTTCTAAAAACTTTACTTTAAAAAGATTTTTCTTTTAAGACTAAACTTCGTTAATTTAAAAGAAACTCAATTTAAAATTCACCTTTATCTAAAAAGACTTTGATTTTTTTTAAATAGATTTCATTTACCACAATATTTGATTTACCACTCTCAATTAAACTAATATAAGTTAAAAGCTTATTTTGAAAGATTTCATTATATATATATTTTTTAATTAAAAGACTTTATCTTTTACTCTTTGCCAAATTCGTTTTAATAAGTTTAAAACGATGGAAAATTTGAAAACTCTCCTTTAACACTTTAATTAATCAAATTTTCACATTAAATAAAAAAAAAAGCTCGTCTTTTTATTTACCTTCAAATTTAAATAAATTTTTATTTATTTTACAATTTTTTTTAAAGAAAACTCATTTTGATTTTTAAAACATATTTATTTTCAATATCTTTTACTCTTCTTTTAAAAGAAATTATTTAGAAAAACTTTACTTTTGAAACAAAATTCTTTATTAAAAAAAAACTTTCATATACTTTATTAAAAAAAAATACTATCTTTCTTTTTTTTAATAAATTTTACTACAAAATTTTTATTTAAATTTCAAAACTTATTTTAGATTTACTTTCTTAAAAAGAAAAAGAAAAAAAATCTTTTATGAAAAACGCACGATAAGAAAAAAAAAGGTATAATGCGATACTTTATTTGCACAGAAGTTCTTTACGCTGGGTTCGTGGACGTGTTGTTGCAGGAAAGGATCGACAGAAGGTCGCCGGAAGTTGCTGTCGCCGCTGGTCTCATTCATAATGCCAGCCTGTTGCTACTACCGGAGTTTGTGGTTGTTGGGTGTCGTGGGTGGTTTTTGGGAGGAATATAAAGGTGAAAGAAGAAAAAAAATTAAGGAAGAAGAAAAGTTGGAGGAAGAAGATGGATTTTGGTTTATGTACGAGAGAAAGAAAAAAAGTTTTATTCAAAAACTTCTTTCCCTTTTTACATTTACCTTCTTCTTTTCTTCCTCACTCTTTGTACGTGTGTATCTATTTTGTGTTTTTCCTTTCTGTGCGTTCTTCCCCTCTTAAATATGTATAAACTCAACAGTAACAAATGGGTGAGTCAAATGAAGATTAGAGAAAAGTAAGGAAAGAAAGCCATGTTTTACAAGGAAAAAATCAAACAGAATAAATAAAGAAAAAACAGTATCTTTTTTTTATTTAAAACAATTTTTTTTAATAAAAGATTTTCATTTTCTTATAAATCCCTTTAAATAAAATCCAACTTTTTTTAATTTAAATAAAACTTTACCTTAAAAGCAATAATAAAGTAATAGAAAAAATACATTTTTGGTCCCTGAGATTTGGAGATTTGGAGTAGGTGTTTATTTGATCCCTGAAGTTTCAAAAAACGAGTATTTTTTGTCCCTCAAGTTTGAGAAATGGTTCTAAATGGTCCATAAGTTAGTTTGACTGTTAATGGACTAATGTTAGATGACCTGTTCAGTTAAATTGATGATTTTATGTTGATGATTTGGCAAATATATTAATTTAATATTTTCTTTGATGATGACTGGACATTTTTGTTTTCTTTTTAATTATTTTCATCGTTTCGTCTTCTTTTTCCTCTTTAGTGAAGCTCACCATCGGCCGCTGGCAATTGTCTCCCTCGTCTACAGCTGTTGCTGCTGCGACCAACCTCTAAAGAGCTTTGCCATCCTATTTCAAAGGGGCAATGAATGAGAGAGGTGATCTCTCCCTTTTCATTTGTTCCAAATCTGGAATGCAAATCTAGAATGAAAGAGAGAGAAAGAGCTTCCTCTCTCTCCATCAATCTCACAGCATAAGAAAGAACCTCTAAAAATGGCGTTATAGTTTTTTCTTTCACTTTTTGTTTTGCAATTTTTAAATGTGAATTGGAGAAAGAGTGAATACAAGGATTTGGGAAGAAACACACACAAATTTGAATCTAAATTCAGAAATTGAAATAAATTTGTCAATCCAGATTTGTAAATTATTCAGAGTTTAGAAATTTTAATGATTTGATGAACTCAGAAAGCAAAACAAATAATGAAGAATACAGTTTTATGATTTTACTCTTTGACCTCCTCATAAACCCCAAAGCTACAATTGCTTCAACGGGGATTTTAATTCAAACCACTTATAATCTACCATCTTCCATCAGCCTTGGGGTTTCCATGAGAACGAACTCGGCACAAATCGTCGTCGAGAATTTCTGGAGCAACCAATTTGGTTCAAATTTATCTCAGCAACAATCTCTTATCCGGTCCAATTATCTCAGAAATTGGGTATCTGATTTGGCTTAATTTGCTGCTTTTGCAAGGAAATCACCAGAATCAACTTTGATCCAAGAGAGATAATCAAATTGATGGTGGACAAGAACATTGTGGGTCGCAGCGGGTCCGGAATGGGGTACAAAATAGAACTAAGTAGCGGGGAAATCGTGGTGGTGAAAAAGTTGTGGAGCCGGAAGAGGAAAGATAGTGTGTCGGATCTGAGCAGTTGCATCTTGACAAGGAGCTGAAAAAGGAAGTGGAGACATTGGGGAGTATAAGGCACAAGAAAATAGTGAAGTGGTACTACTACTTCTCGAGCTCATCGAAGTTTGACAGAGGCAGTGACAGCTGAGGCAAGGGAGACGATTGCCGGCGACCGGTGGTGAGTTTCATTTGAGAGAAAAAGAAGACGAAACGATGAAAATAATTAAAAATAAAACAAAAAAGTCCAGCCATCATAAAAGAAAATATTAAATTAATATATTTGTCAAATCATCAACATACATTCATCAATTTAACTGACACGTCATTTAAACATCAGCCAATTAACAGTCAAACTGACTTAGGGAACATTTAGAGCCATTTTTCAAACTTGAAGGACCAAAAAAACGCTCATTTTGAGACTTTGGGGATCAAATAGACACTTACTCTAAATCTAAATGACTAAAAGTGTATTTTTTCCTAAAAGTAAATTCTTTTTAATGAAAATATTTAAATCTCAATAACATTGTTTTGATTTAGAATTTAAAACGTTCCAACTTATTAAAATGACATTGTTTTAAAATCTGCTTTTTTCTCCCCTCTTTTCTTCCCCATGTGGGGGCAGATGAATTCGCCCTAATTTCTTCGAAAACTTCAACTTTTTCTTCTCCTACCACCTTCTTTGAGTTGTAATTTCAACCCCACATACATCCCACTTCACGAAAAAGACTTTGTCGTATTCAGAAGGAGCTTTATTGTACTACCCACGAGGCTTTCACGAGGTAAGTATGTGTCTACAGCCCTATTTTTTATAGTTATGGTCAATTTTCTCTTGTTTTTATGTATTTTTGTATATATTTTGATCTTTGATTGTGATTAAAGATTCTTGTAGGTCTGATTTTGTAATATTTGGTAGTTTTCATGTCTGATTTTGTTATCCTTGATGGTTTATATGTATGATTTTGTTGCATTTGGTGATTTTTATGTTCATTTTTGCATCTGCATCCCAATGTTTGGGCGGCACAAACTGTTAAGAACAAAAAATAATTAAACTGCTGTAAAAGGCATGGTTAATTACAAAATTACTATGCAAATGCAACAAAGAGCGGAACATATTTACAAGAAAGTTTCTTTGAGCTTTTACTTATACATCTTATGAAATATTATTTGTTTAGTAATTATTCATTACTTTTAACCAATCCTCATGGGAGTTATGACCTCAAGAAAAATAGTATAATTAGATATAATAATGTATATGATAAAATATGTTTTATTGACTGGGTGTGTGAAGTATATATCATTGTTTTCCCGAATTTTTATCTCTTAAATTAATATTACTTTTATCTATTTACTATAAGTATATAAGTTTATCCATGATTGTTTCAGTATTATAATGGTTTGATTGTGTAGTGGAGCTTATAAAAGTATTAGTGTAGAATAGTTGAAAATAAAGATTATTGCACTCTTTTTTTTTGTTGAAAATGATTTGATACATCGTGTTTTATAGGTATTCTGCATATACAAGATTTTATTAATATTCTTGTTGCAGTTTTTTGTATAAACAATGTCGGTTTAGAACTGACATCATTGCTAACTGTCACCATAAATCTCCATTAAAATTTAATGAAAATAATGTCAATTATGAAATAACAATGTCGGTTAGTTTAATGTCAATTCCCAACTGACATAGTTTGAATAAACAATTTCATTAAGGAACCAACACTGTAAACTAACGTACATCGTAGTCTACGATGACACCTAATTCCCTGTCAGTTGCACTACAATGTAAGTTATTTCAATGTCGGTTCACAATTGATATCATTCAAGAAACTGACATCGAATGCTCCGATAACACATTATTCGATGTTGGTGTGGAACCGACATCGTATATGTATGATGTCAATTTTAAACTAACATCAAAGACCAATTTTGTTGTAGTGACAAGGGAGAGAGCCCATTGGTAAGCAATGAGTGTATAAGATTAAGGGGAACAACAATAATCAAGTGGAGCAGAATCATGCATGATTGGTAGTAAAGGGATATAATGAGAAAAAAGGTATTGACTTCAATCGGATCTTTTTTCCAGTAGTTTGACTTACTACGGTTAGAATAGTCCTGGAAATGTGTGCTACATTTAACTTATAGCTGGAGCAATTAGATGTTAAAAGTACTTTTCTCCATGGACATATTGAAGAAGAAGTTTATATGCTCTAACTAAAAGGCATTGAAGTAAAAGGAAACGAGAACTTGGTTTGCAGGTTGAACAAATCTCTGTATGGTCTCAGACATGCACACTGAAGTGTTGGTACAAGAGATTTAATTCTTTCATCGTGAGCCTTAGATACAACATACTTAATGTAAACTCTTATGTATATTTTCAAGAGGTTTTGTAAAAAGATTTTATTGTCTTGCTGTTGTATGTTGACGACATGTTGGTTGTAACTCCAATAAATATCATATCGAAGAATTGAAGACACGGTTGGCTAGGGAGTTTGAAATGAAGAACTTGGGACGACCAAACAAGATTTTGGGGATGCAAATTCACCAAGACAGAAATAACAAAAAAATTTGGCTAATGGTCTTACGTCGTTTCAACATGCAAAACTATAAGCCAAATTCTACCTCTTCCTATTAATTTCAAGTTATCCTCTAGTATGAACCTTAGCAACGAAGTAGAGGATGGAGATGTCTCAAGTATCATATGCATTAGCAGTGGAAGCCTAATGTTCGCCATGATTTGTACTATAGACCATACATTGTAGCAATAGAAGTAGTTAGTCGGCATATGTGGCGAATCCTCGTCTAGAGAGCATTGTAGTGCTGTTAAAAGCTAGGATCCTTAGATAGATTAAAGGGTCCACAGATGTTGCATTGTGTTATAGAGGATTAGACTTTATTGTTAGTGAATATGTTGACACTCATATTATGCAGGTGATCTTGATAAAATAAAATCCACCACCGAATATGTATTTAGTCTTACTAGCCAAGCTGTAAGTTGAGTTTCAAAACTGCAGTCAATTGGTGGGCTACGTCAACAACAAAAACAGAGTATGTTGCAGCTCCACACAAGCTAGTAAAGAAACACAGTTTTGTTGAAAATGCTATTGGAGGAACTCAAGCATGAACAAGAGAATAATTCTCTCTTTTGTGATAGTCAAGCCTTGTATCTTGCAAGAAATCCAACTTTCCATTCCAAGTCAAAACATATTCGAATGTAGTACTACTTCGTTCGAGAGAAGTAGACGAAGGAACAATGAATTTGCATAAAATTCATACAAAAGAAAACCTAGCAGATTACTTGACAAAGCCAGTCAATGTTGACAAGTTCAATGGGTGTCAATCTTCGATTAGCCTAACAGAAACATAAGCAATATAAAGATGGTAAGGTGAAAAGAATAGTGTGGAGATGTGATTGGTTATTAATCAAACCTACAAGTGGGAGATTGTTAAATAATATTTTGACAACCTGTTAGGGAGTATCCTTGGAAAAATTGTGGCCACTAGATCACACAGTTTGTCTAAGGTCAAGATGTAGCAAATTTATGGTCACTGGATCATACACTTTGTCCAGTTGGGTTTGGTGCCCTTAACTCGTGTATTTGTAATTTATGAACAAATTATTTATTCAATAAAGAGTTATCTTTTTTTTTTTTTGCATTACTCGTATTCCAATAAACTAAGATTCTAGGTTATTTAATGTAATTGGAACAATATATATTTGATATACAATATATATTTAATATACAATGTATATATTTGATATACAGTGTATATTTTTTATGTACGGTATATATTCAATATACAAGGAGATAATATTCCAGTAATAACATAAATGGTCTATAGTACATTGGATAAGGTTGGGTACCTTATCCTGGTAACACTACGGATATAACCTGCTTTATAATAGTTACAAACGACTTTATCCAAGTCGTTCATGTAGAGACATACGAGTGAGGGTATTAAATATTTAATTGTTAATTATTTATTTATTTAATTAATATTTGGATTTAAAGTAATTAATTATTAATTAGATTAATAATGATTAATTGAATTAATTAATTGTTAATTAATTTAATTAATTTGTTTATTATTAATTAAATAAAAAGAAGAAGATATCAGGATGGTTTTAGGATTTTCTCTAGATTCAGGATAAGATATCCTATATCTAAAAGGATAAGATATTGTTACGGTCTTAGGATTTTCCCTCTCTATAAACATAATAATAAACTGAACCATAAAAAGATGTAGAAAGGCTAAAAAATCTCTCAACTCTCTTACTCTCTTAATCCTTTGCAATTGGATCCTACAGTTGAGGAAGATCAAGTGGTGTTGTCTTATTGGGATTACACGAAGAAGAGTTTCAAAGGTAAAATTCAACATTATTCCCTGTTTAATATTTTTCTATGTTTTAAATTTCAAAAGAAATTCAAGAATGCATTCTATTGCTTTCGCTACGGAATTCATATCCCATTCATGTCCAATGCTAAGATGTATCAAGTCTATAACCACGAGATGATACACTTTATTCAAGGTTAAGATGTGACGTATTTGTCGCCATACAAATTTACTTGATGGGCAAGTATGGTTGGACTATATATAGGTAGGCACCCATGCTCACCAATCCATCACAAAATCTCAAAACCAAGTGAGCTAAAGTGTGAGGCTTGGTGAGATAAAAATAGAGATAGTTTCTTCTTACGAGAGATTTTGTCCTCTATAAGAGAGAGTTTGTAACTGATAAGTGACTTTTGGCTCTTGTAATTTAGGGTGTTTTTGAGTTATTTGATAGTTTTTACGGACATTTTCTTTGGATAGTTTAATCATTTTTAGTATTTCTTTCTTTTGTAGGACTTGAGTTGAGGAGGAGAAAAAGAGCAAATAAAGAAGCAAAATTGAGTCAAATTCCAGTGCGTTGGGCACCTAGGCGTCGAAAATTGACAAAATGGCAGAATGTTGGGCGCCTAGGCGCTCATCTGGGTGCCTAGGCGCTACGAATGTTGAAGCATTGATTTTACATGCACTCATTTGGGCGCCTAGGCATTCGCGACATAATTTTGTTAAATATCTCATTTTAGCCCTAGCCGCAGAGGAGGGAAAATAGATGAGTAGAACGTTTTTAGAGAGAAAAGTTGGGATTTTGAGAAGATTGGAAGGAACGTGAAGAACGGAGGTTCGAGAGATCGTCAGATTTGTTTTCTTTCTCTTCTTCTTTCTCTCATTTAGCTTCAACTTCCTTCAAAGATGTGGATTATTGTTCTTAACTATAGCATGAACTAATTATACTTTTCTAGAGCGTTGATGTAGCATTTATCAAACTTTATTCCTCGTTCTTTATTTGATTTCTAGTCTAAATTTATTGGTTGTGAGAACTTTTCTTTTCTTAATGCATTGTTTGGATTCGACCAATCTTTACATTGATTCTTTGTCATAAATCAAGGTTGAGAAACAAGATTAATGGCTAGGTTTGAATATTTCTTCTTTGTTTGAGCAAGAGATAGAGATATTCTTGCAAAATTTGGTGGCATCTTTGGGTTTAGTATTTCAACTGCATGAGTAGCCATAAAAATATAGGTACTCTACTCTGCCAAGAAACTCGTTATTGCTTGAGAAAGAATATCGAGACAATAGAATAGAACCCACCAACAACCTTAATTTAGAATAGTTTCAACTAAAGTGTTAGGAGAAATAAAGGGAGATATCGATGAAGTCATGCTCTAGAATTTACTCCCATCTGTTTTCGATCTTATATCTTGATACTAGTGTGTTTTCTTGTTTTCATTGAATTTGGATTCGAATTACTTCTCTGTTCATTCTATTTGATCTTTCGGCATTCAGATAAAATTGAAGTTGAGAATTCGGTAGTTAGCAATAATTCATTCCCTGTGAAGACGATACTCTATGACAATTCGTACACTAGCGAATTCGAATAACAATAATTCATGTTTTTATTAAGTGTAATTCTTCTATCCTTAACTATGGCAAATTATAGGCACGTCGCGATTTTCTGCAAATCATGTTGTACATCAGTACATSGCGGTAGACGTTAGTGTGGGCAGTAAGTGACTATGCGTGTTGGGCAGAATGTCGCAAACTACAGGTGACACCGCGAGATATGAATTAGCTGGATGACGGTGCGAGGTAGTAGGCAATGAGCAATAACGACATTAGTCTGATTTTTTTCACCAAGGAACTATAGAATCCTTCATTCCTTGTTTTGGGTTTAGGACAATAGATTATAGGACAATGGAATTTAGGGGAAACATGGGGAAGAGGGAGTATGATCATTGATATTTTTTTTCTTTTTCTCTATACTCAAAATAACAAAGATGGAACTAGAAGACACATATAAGGAAAAAGTGGATAGGGGTATGCGGACTATCCTCATACCCGTACATATGTAATGTGTAATTGTTTTGTGGAGTTGCATTCTTTGTAGCTTGAAACCCAAGCTATCCCTTGATAAATTCTGGTGGATTATTGGCATTCACATAAAAAAAATTGCATGATAAATGTCCAGTGTTAGGAAACAAAAATCGAGGCTGCGTGTATCCGGTCCAGGATAGCAATATCTCGGACTAGGATAGAACAATCCCGGACCGGGATTCCATATAAATACTACAATCCCGGAATGGGATAACAATCCTAGTCCGAGATGGTTCTATCACAGTCTGGGATAATGCTATCCCCAAGCTACCCCTTCGGAATAAATTTTCCTTCCTTGTTTTGACTTTTTTGTTTTTCTATCTTTTTTTTTTGGTAGAGTATAAATGAAGGAAATTTTTATAAATTTAATGTCATTTTGAATATTAAACCTAAAGCCACTCGACAAAATGAAAAATCTATATCTTTTAGACATTATTGTAATATGGGTCTAAAAAGAGAATCATCTATGTTGATATCCTGCTTTTCTCATTCTTCCTCTCACCTCCACTTAACTCTTTAAACTATCAAATAAAATTAATCAAACTATAGGTCTTGAGGTTGATCTGGCTCCATTTTCAACACCCATCAATTTTATGCGGTCAATTTCTTCTTGTATTGTTTTAATTGGCTTCATTTCAAATCAAACTAAATCACACAATTTACACCCCTAACATACAAGGAAAATTGAGATTTTTGTCCCTCCTCTTAATTCAATTTGGACTTTTGACCCCTCTCTAAAATCTCTTATTCATGACCCCTCTCTTCTAATTTTTGGCTTATTTTCATTTTTTAACTTTGTAAAATTATCAAAATATTCTTATTAGTAAAATTACCAATCTCTCACCACAAAATTCACTTTCTTTTCCATTTGAATCTAATACGGAAAAAATCTCAACTTTTTAATTTGAAAAATCAATTACAAACCTAAAAAATCAAACTTTTAAACTTGAAAAACCAAACACCAATTGGAAAAAAATCTAACTCAAATAGTCAATTACCAATCTAATATGGAAAAAATCTATTTAAAAAAAAAGTTGAAATTACATAATGGAATATTAAATATTTAACCATTTAATATCGAAAATCAAATTTACATAATTATGACATAAGATTATAAATCTCCACATTTGATTAGATTACATAAATGTCGGGTAACCACATATGTTCTGTAGGCTACCCAAATAATGCAACCTTCCACTCTGATTTTGAAAGTATGAATGAATGTAATATTGTTTTGAATGTTTGAATGATTTAGTTATTCGAAAGTTTGAAAGTTGTACCAAATGTTTTAGAATGAATTTTGAAAGTTTTGATTGAAAGAAAGTTTGTTTGGAAGGATTTGAAGTTTGATCGAATGAAAGTTTGTTTTGATTGACCGGAAATTTTATCTTATTTTAAGACTTTTGTTTCTAAAAATCTAGTTTGTTTTGAAAGTTTTGAAAATTGTATTAAATATTTTAAAGGACTTTAAAAGTTTTGATCTGTTCATATTTTTGTTTACGAATGTTTTGAAAGGAAAATGAATTTCGAAATTCGATATGGAAATTGCTTATTGAGTATTTCTGTACTCATCTTTGTTTTCCTAAATGTTTTTCAGATGAATGATTGAACGATCGTTTTGGTAGAAGGTGAAGTTTAGCATACTAGCATGAGTTTAAAAGTCATCTTCCTATTTAGTTAAGTTAGTTTAGAAAAATTCTGTAAAGAAATTGCTTCCGCTGAATAATGTTAGTTCTTAAGGTTTCTTGAAACTTACGTTTTCGCATTTTGTTAGAATGACCGTATTAGAAAATACGGGTTGTTACAGTAAAAAACTACAATTTCCCAACATACAAGGTGAAGATTCAAATCCTTTCTCCAACCTTCTTAAATATAGTACAGCCAAAAGTGGGAAGGGGGCGGGGTGGCCAACGACTTGCTCCCCCCTTTCTCCTTTTCCTCTTTGTGAAGGTGTGAGTTTTATCTCAATCTTCCAACTGAGTTTTTTCAGACGGTGTTTCTCTTTGTTTTGTTCCGGTTTTTCCGTGGTTTTTTTCAAGAAGTAAGTAGCATGGATCGAAATATAATAGGGAACTCTCTTACTGTTGTGGAGGCGATTTTCGGGGAGGATTCTTCTTCCCCAATGGTTTCTGTGATGGCAGATGATGGCCGAGTGTTGGGGATTTCCCCCTGGATATTGATAGTGTCATTGCGGCTGACAAAATAAAAGGCAACATTGTTATGTATGGTATGTGACTTCGTCAACTACACGTTTGGAAGAGTTATCAGACACAGAATTGGAGGTGCAAGAAAGACAGACCAGAAGGTGGGTGACAACGATCGACTTTAACACCATTTTGGAATTTGAGGAAGTTATCAATCTTAATTGTATTAAGATCTATGACCAACGTGATTTGAGGAATTTGTGTAATCCTTCCTTACTTGTTATGGTGAAGAATAAGACAATTTTGGAGGTAATTATTTCCTTTACAATTGTGAATAGTGGAGCCATAATTGATAAATACCTCAATTAATTAAAGATGTTTTAACTTTGGAGAAAATGTTTAGTTTGCTAAAATTGGTTGATATCCTTAATTCTTTGAACAAGCTGTTTTATTGGTAAAGTGGGTAATTTCTAATCGTTTCTGATCCTTCGTGGCTCTGTCTCTTTTTAATGGAGCATTTCTTTGTTTAGAAAAAAAAAAACCTTCTGAAATATAAATTAAAAAAAAAAAGACTCACTCAAAATGACTTTTATGGATAATCTTATGAATTATTTTAGGGTGAAGGCACCAAGACTGAAGTCCACAGGGCCCCCACTATAAACTCGATCGGACGGATGCAATTGGTCCGAACACGTCACGGTTTCCAGAATTAATCCTCCCAAGGAAGGCCACCGCGGCCGCGCCTTCCTCAGAGAGACATCACTTTCCGTTCCGTCTTCGGCTGGCGCTGACGCTGACGCTGAAGCACTACGGCGCTTTCTCTCGCAACGCTTCCTTCTTCTTCCTCCTCCTCCGCCTCCGCCTCCGGCCACGACCATGATGATGCCGCCGGAGCTCCAGTCCCGCTCATTCCGCCCTCACATGTCCGCCTCCACCAGCGCCCCTTCCTTCTCCTCCATCTCCAATGGCAGCCCCTACGACCAAAACCCTAGTCCCTATCGCGGTTCTTCTTCTTCAGCATCTTCTTTTTCCTCCAGATCTCTCAAGAATTCCCGATTCTCGCCTTCTTCCTTCATCTACAACCCTAGGATTGCCATTGCACTTGTCCCCTCTGCTGCCTTTCTTCTCGACCTCGGCGGCACCCCCGTGATTGCCACATTGACTCTCGGCCTTATGATTTCTTACATCCTTGATTCCCTCAATTTCAAGCCTGGTGCGTTTTTCGGCGTTTGGTTTACCCTTGTCTTCTCCCAGATTGCTTTCTTCTTCAGCTCCTCTCTTGTTCTTACTTTCAACTCGGTTCCTCTCGCGATCGTCGCTGCTTTTCTATGCGCCGAGACCAATTTCTTGATTGGCGCCTGGGCCTCGCTTCAGTTCAAGTGGATTCAGATCGAAAACCCCTCTATCGTCCTTGCTCTCGAGCGCCTCTTGTTCGCTTGTGTGCCCTTTGCTGCTTCCGCTCTCTTTACTTGGGCAACCATTTCGGCCGTTGGCATGCACAATGCTGCTTATTATCTCATGGTCTTCAATTGCATCTTCTACTGGCTTTATTCGATTCCTCGCCTTTCGTCGTTCAAGAACAAGCAAGAAGCCAAGTTTCATGGTGGAGAGATCCCTGACGATAATTTAATACTTGGTCCTTTGGAGAGCTGCTTTCATACCTTGAATCTGTTGTTTTTCCCTCTGTTATTCCACATTGCATCTCATCACTCGGTCATATTTTCTTCCGCTGCTTCCATTTGTGATTTGCTGCTGCTATTTTTCGTTCCTTTTGTCTTCCAACTGTATGCGTCAACGAGGGGTGCGCTTTGGTGGGTTACTAAGAATCCCAATCAGCTACAGAGTATACGGGTCGTGAATGGGGCTGTCGCTTTAGTTGTTGTAGTTATCTGTTTGGAAATTAGAGTTGTTTTCCACTCCTTTGGGCGCTATATTCAGGTGCCACCACCGTTGAATTACCTTCTTGTGACTACTACAATGCTTGGAGGGGCTGCAGGAGCTGGTGCTTTTGTTATGGGTATGATCTCAGATGCTTTTAGTACACTGGCGTTCACTGCTTTAGCTGTGATAGTTAGTGCTGCTGGAGCAGTTGTCGTGGGATTTCCAGTAATGGTACGTCATTAACCTTCTATGATTCGACTATGCTGCATTTTTTTAAAAAACGCATCCTTGGATGAATTATATTGCACGTCTTGTGGTTGCAGTGCATATATATTGCTCCATCTTGTTATGTAAACTATTCTCCTTGGCAGTTATGTGGTTTAAGTAGATTTTGGTTGAGGTATATGCGTTTGATGGTGGATATAGTTGTACATTCACTGAAAATATGAGACAACTATAGTCGTCTCATGGAAAGAAGTTGGAATTTCTTCCTTTATTAATTATTATTATTACTAATACTAGGTTCTTTGGAACTGTGTGGTCAGAGTCTTCTTTGGCTTATTTGAAAAGAGAGAAATCTAAGAACTTGAAGACATGTTTTCAGAGGATCTATTTTGTAATACTGTAAAATGTTTTCGTGCTCGAACTCCAAGAAATTATTTAACAATGGTCTCTTCGTGATTATTAACAATTGAAGGCTCTTCTTTTATAGCTTTTTGAATGGGGTTTCCTATACCCAGCCCCTAGGCTATTTTTCTCCTCCTGTTTCGATCTAAAATAATCTCGCTTTGTTTTCTTAAAAAAAAAATCAAAGCAAGCAAGCAGCAAATTCTTCGAAGATTTCTTCTTCTTGTTTCTTTTTTTTTTTTTGTTTTTGTTTTTGTTTTGATAGGAAACTTGAGATATGTATTAATCACAAAAAAAAAGGAACAAACTATGGCCGAGTAGAGGAAACCCCCTCACAAAGAACTACTAAAGAAAAGCCTTCCAATTGTGAAGGATCATAGAGAGAGAGATAGTTGTCACAAAAGAATTTGCTATGAACTATAGCACCACCACCTAGAAGTAGTAAACTGTAAATTACTCAGATTAGAAATGTTGAGAGAAGTTTTCTCAAAAGTTCTACTGTTCCTTTCCATCCAGATTTTATTGGGGATATAATGTATTGGGGAATAAGTTGAGATGTTGAAATCTCAAATTTGAGAGCATTTAATATCCGTATGAGGATTTGCTCCCAAGGGAGAGCCCGGTTGACAAGGACTTGGGGTTTCTAGGTCATACCGGCTTAGAGGTCTGAAGTTCGAACCTTCTGGTGAGCTTAATACTAAAAACCCTTGATGTGTCCCGAGTCTAGGCCGTGGGGCGGGCGCGGGTGCCCCTGGGTATAGAGAAGCAAAGCTCCTGACTCCTAGTTATCAATAAATATATATATATTTCTTTTGTTGTATGAGGATTTCATCTAATATTCAGATTTCATTGTCTAATATCAGTGTGAGGATAAGTCAGGTCCTACCTTGTTTCATATAGTTTTGTTATGAATTAGGATGGTGGATTTATCCAATTGTTTGTTGGTGCTACTTTACTGGGTATGTTTCCATTCAAAAATTGGTAACCAGGGTTTGAGTGAAGCTATTGGATAAATTTTTTCACTCTAAGAGCAGTTTTTTATTACTGATCTTTCATGTTCATGCATCACCATGATAAATTTGTTTGCAGAATTGTGGGTATTTTTATTATGTATGGATAATTCAAAGAGTTTTTTTAATCTTTTTGGCATTCACTCGAACTATTGGAACTAAACCAAGAAGTTTTCACCTTTTCTTTTTTCTTTTTCTGCAGTCAGCATTTGAGTACCAAACTTATGATTTATTCCTTTTCATCATATAGCAAGGGCGGCCTCTGGATCTAATTTTTGTTTTTTGCAATGTTCCAACTTCTATGCTCTTGTCTATATGCTCATGCAAAGAGGTTCATATTAACTAGTATTCAAGTCTTTTTGTAGGAATTAGGACATATGAACATGGGGCAATGTGATACATCCTTCCCATAATCCCATTGATAACGAGTATTTGACATGCATTTTTTTGTTTGTTGCCTGTTATCTTGCAGCTCATTCCACTGCCATGTGTGGCTGGTTTTTA
Organism: Momordica charantia; assembly: GCF_001995035.1. The sequence continues at coordinate 775,150 of NW_019104588.1, forward strand.
TCTGGCTCGATTCTTTACTAGGAAGAGCTTGACATCTTACTTTGCTTTTGTTGTGCTTGGGAGCTTGATGATAATGTGGTTTGTGATGCATAATTACTGGGATCTAAATATTTGGCTGGCTGGCATGTCCCTCAAGTCTTTCTGCAAACTCATTGTGGCTGATGTGGTCCTTGCCTTGGCTGTTCCTGGTCTAGCTATTCTACCGTCAAAACTTCAGTTTTTGACCGAAGTATGTTTGATTGGCCATGCTTTGCTGCTGTGCCACATTGAGAATCGTTTTCTAAGTTACTCCAGCATATATTATTATGGCCTTGAGGATGATGTGGTTTATCCAAGCTATATGGTTATTATGACCACATTTATAGGCTTAGTCCTGGTACGTAGACTACTTGTTGATAACAGAATTGGACCAAAGGCAGTTTGGGTTCTCACTTGCCTGTATACTTCAAAGCTGGCAATGCTGTTTATTACTTCAAAATCTGTTGTATGGGTGTCAGCTATTCTCTTACTGGCTGTTTCACCCCCATTGCTTCTTTACAAGTAATTACATAAACAACTAAATTCTATAGATTTGTTATAGTTTCCATTAACCTTGGTATTACTAACTTCAACTTTCACTTGGGATCCTGCAGGGATAAATCGAGAACAGCCTCCAAAATGAAGCCTTGGCAAGGTTATGCGCATGCTGGAGTGGTTGCTTTATCAGTGTGGTTTTTCCGTGAAACAATATTTGAAGCCCTTCAATGGTTCAACGGGAGGCCCCCATCAGATGGTTTGCTTTTAGGGTGCTGTATTTTTGTGGCAGGGTTGGCCTGCATACCAATAGTTGCTCTCCACTTTCCCAATGTCCTGGTATCTATGTTTTTTTTTATTTAATACTGTCTTTTGTGTTTACTTGGTAATTTGTCAATTTGAACTTAATTTTTTTTATTATCTTAAATGTCTAAAGAATCAATCAATTTAATACACCAGATAAATATATCAACAGATACAAATTATTTTTTCTCCTATGACGATTGCTCATTAATCAGATAATTATTTACTTGACTTCATTTGGAAGACTGCCATTTCTGAGTACGAGGTTAACAATGTGATTCCCAGTCTGGAAGTTTATTCAATCATAATTATTTTCTGGTGCTATGCTATTCGCGTAAACCATTTGCTGCATATCTTCCGAACTCTCTGGAGATGCATACTTGGAACAAGCATACAGTTTCTTTTATTATTATTATTTTTTGCTTGAACTGTTGCCAAGATTATTTGTCTACAATATGAGTCATACATTGGTGAATTATTTACCCTTTTACTACTTTCTTTTTGCAGTCAGCTAAGAGATGCTTAGTGCTAGTTGTGGCAACTGGTTTGCTATTTATCATGATGCAGCCACCAATTCCCTTGTCTTGGACATACCGCTCTGATCTTATTAAAGCTGCCCGTCAGTCTTCTGATGATATTTCCATCTATGGTTTTGTTGCCTCAAAACCTACCTGGCCATCTTGGCTACTCATTTTAGCAATTCTTCTCACTCTTGCAGCTGTTACATCCATAATACCCATTAAATATATTGCTGAGTTGAGAGTGTTATACTCCATAGCAATGGGTATTGCACTTGGTATTTACATATCTGCTGAGTACTTCCTGCAGGCAGCTGTCCTGCACATCCTCATTGTTGTCACCATGGTTTGTGCTTCGGTCTTTGTGGTCTTCACTCATTTTCCATCTGCTTCGAGCACAAGGACCTTACCATGGGTGTTTGCATTGCTTGTGTCACTGTTCCCTGTGACGTATCTTTTGGAAGGGCAAGTAAGGTTGAAAAGCATTTTAGGAGATGACAACATTAGAGATATGGGAGAGGAAGAGCAGATGATCACAACACTCTTAGCTGTTGAGGGAGCAAGGACATCGCTGCTTGGTCTTTATGCAGCAATCTTTATGCTAATTGCACTGGAAATAAAGTTTGAACTTGCATCTCTCATGCGAGAGAAAACGTCTGAAAGGGGTGGAATGAGACATGCACAATCTGGTGAAAGTGGCATTGGCAGCCTTAACACAAGAACAAGATTCATGCAACAACGACGGGCTTCTTCGATGTCAACATTCACCATCAAGCGAATGGTAGCAGAAGGAGCATGGATGCCAGCAGTTGGAAATGTTGCTACAGTGATGTGTTTTGCTATATGCTTAATTTTGAATGTCAATCTCACAGGTGGTTCGAACTATGCTATATTTTTTCTGGCTCCGATCTTACTGCTTTTGAACCAGGACTCAGATTTTGTTGCTGGATTTGGGGACAAGCAAAGGTATTTCCCTGTTACTGTAGTGATATCAGCGTACTTGGTCCTCACTGCAATGTACAACATAGGGGAAGATGTTTGGCATGGAAACGCTGGATGGGGCGTGGACATTGGTGGGCCAGATTGGATATTTGCTGTTAAAAATTTAGCCCTCCTTGTTCTTACATTCCCGAGTCAGATCCTTTTTAACAGATTTGTATGGAGCTTTACAAAGCATACAGACTCAACGCCACTGCTAACAGTGCCCCTTAATCTGCCATCTGCCATCATGACAGATGTGCTTAAGGTTAGAATATTGGGGATTTTAGGAATTATTTATTCCTTGGCCCAATATATAATCTCCAGACAACAGTATATGTCAGGATTAAAGTATATTTAGGCAAACTGTACTCTGTAGATTATGTGGTGCAATTTTCTAGCAAGCGGTGAAATTAAGGTTTGTTCCTCGTCTTTGATGCTTGTGGTATTTACTATTGCTTTTCCAAGTCCTTGATGATTTTCCTTCTCTTTCATTTTATAGGAGGCTAGTGATTTAAGAATATTCACAATTGTCTAACCTCCTTGACGAATCAATGAGCAGCAACATGTTTCAATTTTGATTGAGCATGTTATATGATGATGAAACGTTCTAGAATCTGGCCATTGCTTCTTATTATGTGGGGAAATTGTGATGTGGAGCGCCACTAGCTTCTCAATTTGTCACCTGGACTTCCGGTGATCATCATGGGACACACTGGATTTTGTTTCTTGTATAACACACACCAATGTCATCTGACTGGCTTGTTTATTTTCATTTAGAATCTGTTCACATGGTCCAATTTTCACATTTTGTTTTTCTTCTGAAAGGTGATTTCCCTCATGGTTAGTTCTAGGATGATGATGATGAGCCTACATTTTTCGAGCCATTGTGCCCAAAATCTTGCAATTTTCCTCTCAGATAAGAAGATGATACCTTGCAAAGAATAAATAGTTGTGTAATTTGTATGATTGTAGCTGCTGGCTATTAAAGAAAGGAAGGAAGCCCCCCTTGTTCTGGTTTTTTTTCCTCATTTATCTTGAAATAACACCATACATTTCTATTCTTATGAAACTCTTCTTCCAGTAGAATGCAAGAGAACTGTGCTCATCCATTGTTTGTTAATCAAATATATATTTTTTTTAGTACAACAAATGGGATGAGAGATTTGGAGTCATAATCTCTTGATTAAAGACAGGTGTCAATTGTCATTGAGTTAAGTTAAGTTCAGATTGGCTCTTGTTAATCAAATATTGAAGTAAAGTAAATTGCTTTGCATTGTTCGTCTAGTTTTGTTCATGTAGTTTTCTTTACCTAGATTGTGATGGCATTATATCCTGCCTTCAATAACTTGTATTTGAATGATGAATAATGTAAGAGATGACTTCAGGAATGATTTATAAGGTCTATCGTGTTTGTTAGCTCTTTTGCTGTGTTTGTCATGTCTTCCTTGGATCTGTCATTCATATTATGGACATTTTAAGGGATAAATACGAAAGTCTTGTCTCTTTGTTTTTATTTATTTTTGAATTTGCCAACTTGAATATATCTCAATGGCACTTATTTTATGAATTATGTCATTAGTGTCGTATTGAATGTATCAATTTAGAAGGGATTATTCATCTTCCTAGTATTCACACTAGAAAAATCCTGTTTCTGGTTCCTGTGTCAAAATAATAAAATAATTAATTATTCTTGATCCTGTTTGTCATAGATTCCTATTCTTAGTTTCAATTTTTTCTGATTTATCATAACCTTTTTTTAGATTTATTACCTAAATGGTAAACAAATTCAATGAACTTATAAATTTTATTTTATATTAAAATAATTAAGAAAATTTTAGTATATTAAAGGGTTTGTAATATATAAAAGGGCAACTATAGGAATGATCAAAATTAATAACCAAAATTATTAACGCGTTTTAAAAAATTACCAAATCTATGAAAATTTTCTTTTAGATAAATATATCATATAAAAGTGTATTGAGATGTTTTGAAATTTCTCCATCTAAAATACAAAATTTTTTATTATCAGATAAAATAGAAGTTTTACCTTTGACTTGTATTAAAAAGGTTAGGGTTTAGGATCCCACCTTGTCGCCCATCTTTGTACTTCACGTGCCCCATGCCACCCCATCTATAGTGACCTCCTCCCCAGCACTTCATCTTCAACCTAGTACAACACTATCCTCCGCCGCCACCCTCCTAACAACGTCAATTGCCACAGGTTGCCGCACATCGCTGGTTTTGTTCTCCTACAGCCGCATGCCTCTGCTTCGCCAAAGTGCAAGTCGTCAGTAGTATTCACTGGAACTTGTTTTTTATATACGTGTCGTTAATGGATATAACAGGTAAGCAGTGTTTCCATCCTTCTATAGAAGCAGACAAACTCATAAAAAAAATATTTGAATCTACCTATAACGTCGATCTCATGGGTTGTATACGTTTGTGCATGATGTATTGGTAAATATACACATATGTAACCAAATTGAAGAATCAATAAAAAAAAACGTTAATGATAACGTTTGGTACATATACATATATACAGCAAAATTACTATATCAATAATATATATACATTACCTGAATTTTTCTTAATCAACTTTGATGCAAACGACAGATGAGCGCATACGACTCTTTGGATGACCCCATAATTGATTATGACACCTCTTTTCCTCTACGAGCTTTGTAATAACTAATATTAATCTCATGGTTCATTCGAGGGTAATTAATAATGTCCCGAGGACTACAACTACTTTTCATGTCCATGATTGTCTTTGCACACTCACTAACCGTTATTGAGGTTGCCTGTTTTCATTATTGATCATGAATTTGGATGGGAAATCATGAATTTGACTCGTCCATTACTACGAGTTCCTTGCGTTTATGGTGGGATGTGCGTACTGATTTCCCACTTCCATTCATGGGGTCAATGAGAGTATCTACAGTAATGCTTTCTAGTGTAGACTGCAGCTAGGGTAAAAGTTGATGTTTACATTTATCCGGAATGGTGTTCCACTTCCGTCTATGGAGTCAATACGGATATCTACAGTATCAACGACAGTGCAGTACTTTGTCTCAATTCATTCGACAACACAGTTAAAAACCATGTGACATCCCTTCAGCTAGTCTAATAATAAGAGACTTGTGACTATCATTCTTGACCGACTATATGGATGCAACTTTTTCCCCGTCCGTTAAATAAATATTCTTCCTAATGCCTTCGATAAGGTGGGACAACGTAGAGTCCTTTCGGATTAAAATTTGAGAGATGTTGAAATTGTTGTACACATTTTTTTCATTCCACATACCACCATATATAATTGTGATTACTACACAATTCGTTGTTGCAAAAAGAGAAAAGGGAGCTTAGAGGAAGAAGATATAGTAACGACAGAAGGATGAGATGAGAGATCGTAGAACAATGACAATATCTTTAAATTATTTGAAATTTAAAACAAAATAATTTGTAAGAAACACCGTTTGAATTCAAAACAAATTTTGTTAGGCTAGTTAAATATAGAGAAATTCCAAAAAACATGGAAATGGCATTATGAGAAAAAAACTATATTTTGTAAAATCTCTAAAAATATCCTTTAATCATTTTTACAAAATTAAAAAGAAATGTACCATTTTTTAAAATGGGTATCAAAATTTAGCCACCCACCTAAATTTCCATATATAAATATATTATTGTTATATTGTGATTGTTACTGGGTCATCCAAGGGAATCGAGAGACTTTCTCTTTGGTTATTTATTTTCGAATTTTGCCAACTTGAGCATAGCTCAATCTTTTTTCCAATCAAAAGTCGTGAATTCAAATTTCCACTCCACGTGTTGTATTAAAATATATATTTTTTTTTTTTTCAAATTCTTGATGGGAGAGTGCTTCCTCGTTGAACACCATCTCATGCTGCAGGAAGCAAATTATTTTAGCTCAATTTTGAATGGCAACGTTATTATTATTATTATTTTTTTAATGTCTAAGTTTGATTCTACACATTTTATTTCTTTTTCCCTATACAGTTGAAAATAAAGACGTTTTAGGTGTGTTTTATCTTTTACGTAAAATAGGTTTTTTAATTGTTCTATACAGTTTTTTTTTTTAAAATTGTTTTCCCGAGAAAGCATTGCACTGACCTGCTCCAACAAATTAAACAATATCTAAATAGGCATTTAGTGCTAAATTAGTGAGCTACCTAAACTGTAATTTACAAAGATTTAGAGCTTGTGTTTAATAAGTTTTTGAATTTTTAAAAGTATTTAAATTAAATAGGTAATTAAAATTTAAAATATTATATCTAAGTACTTTTTAAACCGTCAACTTTGTATCTAATAGATTCTTTGATTTATTAGACCTTTTATAAAACTCAAAGACCAATTAAACATATAATTGAAAAATTAAAAAGCTATTAGATATAAAATAAATTTATTAATAAATTTGGATTTTAACTTTAATACAAATTTAAAAGTTTAAAAAGTTAACATATACTTTTTAAGATTTAAAGAATTAAAAATTTAGAGGAATTTATAAGACATTTTCTAAAATTTAGGAACTCAACTCAGAAAATTTAATCGGATTGAAAGCATTTTTAGAAAAGAAAGTTTGGTGGGCATCATAAAATAAAAATTGTAATGCTTGATTCCACAATAGGAAGTGATTTGGATGGGTTTGATTCCTAAACAAAATCTGAAAGGGTATGAGCTGTGTTGAAGAAAAGGAAAGAGAAAAATGGGCACTGTGTTGCTCACTGCCCACCATTTAATTCCTTCATAATTGCCAACTACCTTTTGGTTGGTCAATGGAATTACAGCATTAAATTCCAATGCTCAACTCTAATCCAACAAATTTACTGCAGTAAATGTACTACCAGATAGGTTAAGAAATCCTTTTTGACCCAACGTTCAATCATTCAAGTGTAACAGTCACGTTGAATAATTTCTCCTACTCAAACTCTTCCAAAATATTGAAAGGAAGTGGATGAATCTCACATCTTGTTATCTCTTCCATTTTCCATTATTCCTTCTCCAATCTCATGCTGTTTCCTGTACTTGTATCTTCGAGCTGAGTACAAGAAGATGCAGAAATTGATGAAGCTCATGACTGTGAGAAGCCAGTAGAAGTAGTCAAATCGTCCCGTGTTGATATTTTGAGAAAGCCAAGATGGGATTCTCCGGTTTGGATTCCCGGTGACGGATTTGATAATGCTGTTCAACAACGATGCCCCGAAGCACCCCAATCCGCCTGCGAGAGCGGCGTATGATGATCCGATGCTCTTCATGGCGTCGGGGGCTTCCTCGTATAAGAACTCGAGCAACCCAACGATGCAAAACACTTCTGCTATGCCAATGAGACAATACTGAATTAGCAGCCAGTAGGCACTCAAGTTGGGCATAGGGGTCAAAAAACTGGCCTCATAACCATTTTTGATGGCGTAGTTTCTTCGGTATCTCTCAAATACCCCACCCCAAGCGACTGAGACTATCGAGATCGCTAGGCCAATGCCGACTCTCTGTAGCTGAGAGGCGCCATGCGGGTGGCCGGTGATGCGTCGAGCGATCGGAACGAATATGGAGTAGTAGAGGGAGAGTATGAGGAATATGCTGAGGCCAGGGAAGACTGGCATGCATGTGACAGGGAGTTTAAGACGGCCTATGTGAGTGTTTAAGGTATATGCTTGTTGTACTGAAAGAGTGAGATACTCTGTTAGAACCAAATTCAGCATGATCGTGCAAGCTGGTATTGGAATTAGCTTCAAAAGGATTTTCACTTCCTCAACTTGAGTCACTGTGCAAAGCCTCCAAGGATTTGGATCACTTCCATCTTCCTTTAATTGCAACGCCGCCTTGTCCAGACATCTGTATATCCGTACATATTAGCGTTAAATCACCACTAAATTCAAAACTTTAAGTTTGACAAGTTCAGGTAAACAACGAGCACTAAATACCTGAAATGATCAGAGTGAAGGATCTTTGCACTACCCTTGATAGCAGATTGCTTGCCAGGAACCTCGTACAAGCCGACCAACTCGCTGCTAGAAAACGAGGTGTTTCTCTTCCTGAAAGCCGCCACGAGGACCTGGGCGAGTCTCGTGAGAGGGCTACCTCCGGGCAACCGGTGCCGGTACAAAGGAGTACCGACAAAGAAGACGACATTGGAAAAGCCCATGGCTACAGCTAGGGAGCCAAAAGCAGCCCCCCATCCATGCTGAATTTGTATGTAAACAACAGCAGTGAAGGCCACAATGGCTCCAATGGTGACAGAAAGGTAAAAGAAGTTGAAAAAGCGATCAAGATGAGCCTTGTAATCTTTACTTCTTTCATCAAACTGATCAGCCCCAAAAGAAGACACACAAGGCCTTATACCAGCAGCCCCAAAGCCTGTCAAATAAAGGACTGTGTAGAGATAAGCCATTTGCCATCCCTTTGCTGGCTCACATTTCCCTAGAAGCAGTAACAATTGGTCACATTTCTCTTGGTTTGGCACAAATGCACTGATTGTAGCACATAGAGTTATTCCTATCAAGCCCTGCATTAACCACAAACCAAGCATTTCAATTCAATATGGTTCTTTTTCTGTATTGATAGGACTTTATAAGATTTCATATCGTACCCCGAGATAGATGGTCGTGAAGATCGCGATCGTCCAATACCGACCGAGATATGCATCGGCGAGGAAACCGCCAAGAACAGAGGAGGCTTGTGAGATGCCAAGGAAGTTGTTAACTGCGTTTGAGGAACTGGTAAATGGCCTATGCATCACATAGAACATAAAGGCTACCATGTTCACTGAAAGCCCAAAATAAGCCATTCTCTCTGCCATTTCATTCCCTGTTGAACACAACAAGAGTGATTTTTGAAGTCCAAATAGTAACAACAAACTACAAGAAGGTTTCTCTGCAGCAGCTTACCAAAAATGAAGAAGGCTGCAATCCAGCCACCAGTCTTTGAAAGATCAGCTATGGGTTTGCCACGGATGTTAACTGGAGTTGTTCCTCCGGTGTAACCGCGCCCGAACGCCGTCCTCCGATCATCGGATTCGACGAAGAACATCCCGAGCTTCTTCCTCTGAAATGATTCTGAACGTTCATCCAATCCACTGGGAGTTTCAGCCACCCCTTGAGGGGATTTGATTTCTCTACTTCCCATGCTTCTAAATTCCTGAAAAAAACTCAACAGCAAAACTAAAACTATGTTTATGTAATGACTTCCCACTCACTATTTTCACTTGTGCTCATAAGAATTCAGAACAGAGTTGCTTTTTTCTAACCTGGTGTGGGATTTGTCAAAAATCTACCATCTGATAAGCCTGCACACTGTGGCTGAGAAAAGTTTAGAGTTTTAAAGTTGTAGTTTTCTGCAAGCTTTCTTGACGGTTAGCAAGTGATTTGACTGCATAATAAATGGACTTCCAACCAAACAGTGTAGGCCCATCAATCCAATTTCTTCAGCAAAAATGAAAGGATGAAAAAAAGTCTCAATTAATAGGCCACAATTTAAGACTAAACTCCCTCTCTCTCTCTCTCTCTCTCTCTAGTCTCTAGGGGAGGGGGAGAGAGAAACCTTTCACTAATCACTTGTATTCTTTCGGTGCGTTTGGTTGAAAGACTATTGTATTACACGCTTTTACTATCTTCAATTCCTATTTGGTAGCAGATTTAGAATTTAGAAAAAACACACAAAATACCTAAACGTTGTTTTCAAGATTTTCACATTTTAAGTTACCAAATCCTCTGGATGTTACCGTTTTAAGAAATAAACCCACTAATCATATATTATTAAGAAATTAGAAATTTAAGGTACTTTTGGTGGGTGATCTGAAAATAGTGGGTCCAGTGAAACCTATAATTATATTTATTGTTTTCAAGTATGTGTTTGATAGAAAATTGAATCTCAATTAAAAATTGTCCGTAAACATATCCTCTCGGGGAGGGATAATCCCAATTAATAGGTCTAAAATTAAGACAAAAGCTCTCTCTAGGGGGAGGGAGAATTCTTTTAGCTGTAAGGCATTGATTTCTTTAATTCCAACAGCCATAGAATGAAAGTTTAAGCTTAGTGGCAGTTTGGTTTAATGTTTTTTGGTGTGGGTTTGTTGGGCATGGGGGATGTTGTTAATGGAGGTGTAAATTTATTAAACCAAAACAGGAAAAGGGATAAATTGGGAAGTTCATTTATGGTTTGAGGACAGATTTGGGATAATGTGGTTGAAGAAATATGGGTGCAAAATTAAATTAATAAAAATTGGATATCCAATTTGAAAAGCATATAAAATAGGTTGGAGTTGGAGATGGTTCATTTAATACAGAATTGGCTGATGCAGGCTGCCCTCATTCAGCTGTCTCTAACTAGACAGCTCTTGTGGATTCATTGCTAGCCAACTTCAGTTTAAGTTATGGACTTTAATATTCTATTACTTTAGATTTCATCAATAGAGTTTGAAATTTTTTAAAGGGGCAATTGCATAAATAGCTAAATTTAATAACACGTTTTAAAAGATGGTCGGGATATTGCAATAATGGCTAAATGACCTTTTTTTTTAATGCTAAAAAAATGTTAAGACAAATATACCATTGTAACCAATTAGGTATATATGCATAATTTTAAGGATTTAAGATTTTTACGAATAACAAAAACAATCGACATTAATAATAGGGATTCAACTGTATTTAATAAAAAGTAAATGAAATTAAAAAATTATCATAAATCTAATTTAAAATTGCTAATTAAAATTTGAGAGTAGATTTTTAAAAAAATATAAGATATGTTGAGATATATTTTGAAATTTACCCCTTTAAAATAGAAGATTTATAAATAAGAGCTAAATATAAATAAGGAAAATTAACCTTACCTTTATTGAGATTTTTAAATAAAAAAAAAAAGAAAACAAAAGGGTTTTGAAGAGTACCTTGCCTCCAACAACCCAACCCTCACAACCTCCACTGTCGTCCAACCCTACCTNACACCTTCACACACGTCTTCACTTTCCCACTTTCCTTTTCTTTTCTTTTATTTTTTTTAACTGAAAATTACAATACTGTCCTTACAGTTGCATCCCTACAAGCTTGAAAAGACATCTTGTCATCCAAGAAACTTCATGAATCTAAAAATCCGGATTCATCCACATATTTAATTTATTATGTATTTTTCAAGTATTGTGTCTTTTCATACAAGGGTTGTGTCTTTCATTGTGTCTTTTCATTTACTATGAATAGGAATGTACATTTGCTTTTTAAGAACAACATTTGATGAATGAAAATTTCATATTGAGTTTAATCTCTCTCAAGCTTTAAGCTTTCTTTGTATTCTTGTGTTTAGAATGCATGTTTAGAACTTTCAATCTAGTTTGATCAATTAGGTTGTAGAGAGTTCGAAATCTTGAAGATGAGAGTTCGAAATCTTGAAGATAGGAACAAGTTCTCTTTTCTTCTTGATCTTTGATCATCTTACCAAGCATAAATCTGTTTAGCTTTCTTGGTGTTGCTTTATCATCTTGTTATTGGGGTCATTCTTGTTACTGTTGTGGGGGTTTACCTTGAATAAGAGAGTTCTCATGCATAATTGAGATAGTTCCTTTATCAGTATATCTACCCTATCTACCGCTATAAATACACCACTCACCCATGGGTTCAAGTACGAAAATCTATCTGAAGCTTACCTGTTGAGCTCGGCTTAAATACTGACTTCGGCGTCGGAGTGGCTTACCTCCTTGCACATATCCGGAGGATCGCCCCAAGTGTAGTCAGCCGACCTCCGAGGTCGTCTGCCGTACCTTGGCTGAATCTTGCATCAACATTTTTTAATTACTAATTTGAGAACATTTGGTTGGGTGTTAAGTTTGAAATTTTTTTAGTAAAGGCTAAGAGAGGAAATTTAAGAAATAATTGATCTTCTAAAAAACTAAAAAAATATGATAATTTTTAAAGTAATTTTTAAAACGTAAAATGACAGGGTTAATTATTGAATCGTGTAGTTAGAATTTGACTCCATGGGTAGTGAATGGGGGAAGGATAGAAATTTTCACTAGTACGGCTGGATCGAAATGAGTTAATACTGACATAACGACATACACTTGGATGCTTGAGTCAGTATCAAGTCTGAGAAAGAAATTGCTTGAGTTTATGGAGTTGAGAGGGAGGAATTACTTACCTAAAATGGCTTACTACTCCGTTAGAAAGAAAGAGCGAGTCATATTAAATTAAAATCAAATCAGATCCATATTTTAAAATTAAAAGAAAAAATCGAATCTGAACAAAAGAGAGCTTACTTATTTCTTGTATCATGTCATTAAAGACTTTATTTTCTTATTTTTGTAGATTTTTAATTAGATAAATAATTATATGGGGCAACTGCAGGAATAGCCAAATTTAATAACACGTTTTAAAAAATGGTCAAACCTATGAGATATTGCAATAATGGCTAAATGACTTTTTTTTAATACTGAAAAAATGTTAAAGACAAAAATACCCTTGTAACCAATGAGATATATATGCCTAATTTTATGGATTTAAGATTTTTATGAATAGCAAAAACAATCGACCTTAATAATAGGGATTAACTGTATTTAATAAAAAGTAAATGAAATTAAAAAATTATCATAAATCTAATTTAAAATTGCTAATTAGAATTTGAGAGTAGATTTAAAAAAAACTGATAAAACTGTAATGAGGTATATTTTGAAATTTACCCCTCTAAACTAGCAGATTTACAAATAAAAAATAAATGAAATTAAAATAATTATCTTAAATCTAATTTAAAAATGCTAATTAGAATTTGTGAGTAGATTTTAAAAAAATGATAAGACTATGTTGAGGTATATTTTGAAATTTACTCATTTAAAAGAGAAGAGAAGATTTATAAATAAGAGGTAAATATAAATAAGGAAAATTAACATTACCTTTATTGGTTTTTTTAAATAAAAAAAAACAAAAGGATTATGAACAGTACCTTGCCTCCAACAATCCAACCCTCAGAACTTCCACCGTCGTCCAACCCTACCTCCATCTTCATTTGCAAAACCTACGCCGCCCAACAATCCAACCTTCATCGCCGCCCAACCCTCAGCCACTCTCCATCCACGTCGGACGTTGCCGAACGCCGCCACCTCGTCAACGCCGAATGCCGGCCTTCACTGCTTCACGCCGCTGCGCCCCCTCCTGTCGCCACGTCGTCTGCCCCTCGAAACAGTGAAGAAGAGGTGTAGATGCAACAGTTTATATATGACTTGTTTGTTTTTTAAAAAATCATCTCAGAGATGTTTTATCTTTATATGTACAGATTGAATCAACAAAGACACAGGGAGAGACTTCAACGTTGAAGGAGACCAACAAAAAGAAGGGTGGGGGTACTTAATCGGAGATAAAACAAAACAGACTAAACTTGACCCTAAAAGGAATTTGGGTTGTAAGGAATCTACCAAGAAGGTAAGAACTTAATGTATGTTGTGTTGAATAGTAATATTTAAAAATTATATTTACTAAGCTAATTCTAGTTTTATGTTGAAGGGAAAAGAAAGTGTCTCAAGATAGTTGAGGAAGAACTAGGTAATTATTGGGATATACATGTACTAGTAGTAGTCAATAGATCTATTTACTTTCGTATTTTGTTCATGAATTGATATATACATCTGTTGATTTTCATGTTTTATTGATTGTTGAATTATTAGTACATACATATATAGACATTTTAATTATTGGGATATATATGTACTAGTTTTATATTTATGATATTTTAGTTGTACAACAGTAAATAGATGTATTCAGTTATTACTTTTTGTTATTTTTTGAATTGATATATACATCTATTAACTTTCATGTTTTTGTTAATTGTTGAATTATTAGTATATACATATATAGACATTTTAATTTTGATGAATGAGCTGCATGGTGATATATATGTGATTTGTATTCTAATTTTGGTTTTCATCAACTGGTATATAAATTTACTGACCTTATGATTTTGATAATTCTTCTAATATAAGGATGATACAAAATCTGATGAAGATAATCAAATGGTGAGATGGGGACCGTGGAACACTGGTAATTGTTTAAATTAACTGAATTTCCTAATAAAATTATTAAAATAATTAGAATAAAATCCCTTGAATGTAGGGGAAAAATTTTGAATTGAACCAAGTTTGTTGAGTTGTTAAAATACTTGTAAATTCTAAAAATTATAGGGAGGGCATTATGGGAAAAAAACTAAAAAATGTAAAATTCCAAATATATCATTTAGCCATTTTTGCAAAATTATAAACAAATGGACATTTTCTTAAATGGGTGGTCAAATTTAGCCACTTATCATTTAGCCATTTTCTTCTTTTTTGCTTAACAGGTCAGAACGATGGGTCAATGTTGAGGCGATGAACCATAATCTTCGGATCTATGCCCAGGATGTCCTAATGATACCATGCGAACACGTCCAAGTTTGTCCTGAGGAAGGAAATGAGTTCCTCTCTATCTGCGGCCCCTAACTTGGTGCCTATGCTCACTTGCTTCTCCGAGCTGAGCAAAGGGACAAGCTCCAACTCCTCTGCGGGCGCAGCTATCTCTCCCTTGTTCGTTTGAGGCAGTTTGTCCTCGGAGGTTTGAGTGGCTAAGCTGTAGAGATTCGTCTATTCCTTCAGGCTGTAGACTAACGACCCTTGAGTGCAGCAGTATAACATTCTCTGGATGTTTTCTGCTCTCATCGTATCGTGCCAACTCCATTTATTGTAGAATACTTCATGACTGATGCAGAGTCGACGAGACGGCAAGAAGTGAGTGAATTATAGGTCGTCCGAATATGGCATTGTAGGCCGACCTATCATCTATCACCACGAACTCGGCCATCTGGGTGACTTGAGTGTCACCTTGTCCGATGGTAATGGGAAGGTCAGTGCAACCCTCCGTAGTGACTAATTCTCCTGCGAATCCAACTAAAGTGTCAGACTATTCTTTAGCTATGTCCTAGTCCATCCTTGTGCTAGGTAAGTGGTGAGAGATAGAATATTGGCCCCCATCTACCAACACCCTTCTGACCTGGACATGATCTATGAGTGGTGAGATCACCAGGGCATCATTGTGGGGCAAGTGTACCCCTTTCAGATCGGAGTCGGAGAAGGAGATAAGACAGGTCGGCTTCTGCTCTTGAATGGTGCAGACTTCTCGACGAGCCTCCCTAGCAAGCTCCTTCCACTTGTTTACGGACTGGCCCCCACTAGGGCCGCCAAATATGATATTGATGACCGCAGGTCGGTCATCCCTCCGAGGTGGCATCCTTGAACGCTTCCTCTCCTCTTTTTTCTTTGTCGAGCTCGAGCCCGGCTTACCAACGTACTTCTTGAAGTAGCCATCTTGAATCAAGTCCTCAATTTGGCGCTTCAACGCCCAGCAACTCGAGGTATCATGGCCATGATCGCGATAAAAACGACAATACCTGTCTTTGTTGTGCTTTTCCAGGTCTCCTCTAAGCTTATCAGGTCGCTTGAGGAGCTTTTCCAAATCGTTCTCCTCGATATTGGTGAGAATCTCGAAGATCGGAATGGTGGTTGGGGTGTACCTCTCATAGGGCCCCCACTAGTTGGAGTCCAAGTCGGATCTCCTATAGTTAGATCGACCTTGGGAAAACGATCCTTTGTCCTTGGACTTAAGTTCAGACTTCCCCTTTTCTTGGCCACCTGTCTTCTTCTGGTCAGAGCTCTTGTCTATCCGACCTTGTTTGGTTATGAGTAGTTCTTGTCCGTCTATAACCTTCTTGGCCTTCTGCAAGACTTCAGTGAAGGTTGATGGCGCTTACTCGCCTAGTTTGACCGTCAGAGTCTCGTCGGCCAGGCTGGTAAGGAAGTAGCACATGGCCAAATCGTCAGAGCAATACGCGACCTTAAGTTGTTCCTCTTAGAAACGGGTCATATACTCTCTCAAGTCTCGCCCTCTTTCTGTCGGATGGTGGCGAGGTGAGTGGCTATCTTCTTGTCATAGTGCCGATAAGAGAACTGACTAATGAACTCTTTCCTCAACTGGCTATAGGTCGAGATCGACCTTACCAGCAGCCTTCTGTATCAGAGCCGAGTACTCCCCGTGAGAGCGATCTGAAAGGCTCGGCACTTTATGGCATCTGAGCCATTTGAAAGTCCATGAGACCTTCAAAAAGACTTCCACATAGTCCTTTGGATCTTTAGACCCGTCATAGGGCTTCATGGCAGGCGTCTTGAACTTTAGAAGAATGGGGGCCTCCAAAATGTCCGAGGTGAACGGCGATTCGCCCATCTCGCCATTATCAAAATGACTTTCTTTCCTTTCGCACTTTGCCCTAAGTGCCTCGACCTGTTCGTCAAACTTGTTTTTCATCAGGTCGAACTCCTTCCTCATTATAACGGCCTTCAGCGTCAGTGGAGTATACTTCGATTGGGCTTTGAAATCGAAGTTTGAGTATTTTCGGGAGCATGATGGGGAGATCCCTGGGCTTCGTGAGGCCTTCCTCTTCTTGTCGATGATGTGCTTCTTGAGATCATGATCTCTCAGGCTATAGTCAACTCCCACACTATCAGCGATGGGCTCGTGATAGTCGTGATGGAGGGGTGGATGTTGATCTTCCCCTCCCTCCGGTAGATCATCTCCGCCTAGAGCCTTTGAGTGAGATCCAGTTCGGTTTGTCTGCGTCATCTCATTATACATCTCCATGGTGCGCACTCGACTGCGCATGTCATCTAACTCCAGCTGGAGGGTTGCAAGAACTTCAGGGTCCACGGCTGGCGTGGCCCTTCGAGAGGTCTTTCTTGAGGTCCCACCTCAACCTCGGTTGGTCTTGCCGGGCCTCGGGTGTGCCGGTGGCAGGACAGTATTAGCATTGCAGGTAGACCTCCAAGGTGGCTCCACCTCTTGCCCTGCCCTAGTCCGTTCTTCAGTCATCTTGGCGTCAACTTCACGTTAAGTATCATTGTTCGTATGCTGGGCCCGCTGTTCTGCAGTATTTACAGAATCTGCTGGATGAACCATCTCGGAGAAGATATTTTAGTTATTGGGACGACTTGTCCTATCCTTCCCCACAGACGACGCCAAATGTTTATGCAAGGGTTTGCACAACGCTTATTTGGCTCGAACTCGGTCCTTGCTCCGACCCGAAACGCGAAGGGAAGACCTGCACAAGAGGGCAAAATCTCCACCGCTCAAGTCAGTAAGCAACTTGGACTCAATATTAAGTTCGAGGAGAAATTTCATACCTGATGGTGAAATGAGACCCTCTATTTATAGGTTTATGTTCCGACAGGGGTCACGACAGGCAGTTACCTTGGTCGGATTTGTCGGGTTCGAGCAGGTCGACCTCGGCACATTCCTGGAAATGTCGGGTGAATTCTTTAATAGGAAGTGGTGAATGTCTCATCTCGAAAGGATTCAGATGAAGCTTCGTAAGCTTACCCCTCTAATTCTTCTGTGGACGGTGAATCTCTGTCCTCCACGTGGCGAAGAGATATTTCTTCCCCAAGCAGACAATAAGATGACTTGATCGCTGGAATGGAAGGCAAGACGGCAAAACAACAGTATTGTATAACGAGGGCAACTTTGAACATGTCAAAGAGGAACTTGACAAACTAMAAAAGAATGGGAAGAATGGGAAGAGACGCTCCATCTCATGTGACAAGGCAAGGTAGGTTTGATTTGATTTGACTTCATAAAGTCATGAACCCAATAAACATATTTACCCCACGTAAAAATTTTAAAATTTAGATTTTAGATCTTAACTTAGAAACTTACCAATTTTAAAAGTTAGTCACATTTTGAATAATTTTTATTTACCTATTTTCAAAAACTTAATTTCAAAATATCGAGCATCAATTTTTAAATTAGATTTTAATAGTTTAAATTTGATTCTTCATTATGCATTATTTAGAGTTGATTCCTACAATTAAGGTCAGTTTTTTTTAAGTTGTTCTATCAAATAAATCCCTAAGCATATTTGTTATAGGCATATATTTGTTTAAAATAATATTTAGGATTTTAAAACAAAATGTCAGTTGACCATTTGTACAATATTATTTGACTATTTTTAAAAATTTCTTATTTATTTGGATCATTATTGCAATTGTCAATATAGTAACCTTTTGTAGCGTAGCAGAATTCATGAAAAACGAGATATGGTCGGAGAATAATCACAGATGGAGAATCTCCACAAATTTGCAGCCTAAATCCTTCAATAGTGATGTTTAGAATATTGAACATTCGTTTTCTATTTTTCTTTTGCAACTACTTTTCTCCTTAGTTCTTTCTCTCTGGAATTGTCTTTATTAACGATTGTCCAATTATCTTTTGGATGGAGAGAGATGGAAAGGGAAGAAGTTTCAAAAACTGTTCCATTTTCAAGTTCAAATTTAATTTTAATTAATAATAAGTTAATTAAATAAGTAACTTTCGTCTCTCACTCCCACATGATTTACTTCATTTATGAGCGGATATCAAGAACACACTATGTCTCATCTCATTATGGAATTTTCTCACATCTCAAAACTAGGAAACATATTTCATTTTATGAGCATCAAAAGTTTATACAACAAAATAGGTCATGTGATCATCATTGTCGATATGGGTTTGTGCCGTGGAGCGGTTGACTTTTTTCTCGAGAGAAGAAAAATGGAGTCACTACCTGGTGTGACTAGCCAATCAAATGCATGGATAAGTTGATATAAAAAAAAAGTTTTGATTTAGGGGTCTTTTGTATATGGGGAGGTATAAACACACCACAACACGAACGATAATTTATTTTCTCGTATTATTTTCATGAAAAATGACCTCACAAAATAAATTATCACCTCAAGGATATTAGAAAATCGACCTCTTGAATCTTCAATTTCCGTTATATGATTTTTTTTTTTAGAAAATATTACAGAAAAATATTTGATTTCTTTCACTTTTAGAAACTTTTTAAAAAAATTTAAACATTTTTCCTTTGATAAATTGTCTTTTATAAAAATTTAATAACTCAACTTAATTTTTAAAAATCCTTTTATCACAAGAAAATTTCAAAAGTATTTCTTTTCGAAGAACAGATATTTATTTGGTAATTAAAGATAAATTCTGTTACGACAAGAATGAAAACAATATTGGATTGGTATTTCAATTATGTTTTCAAATCAATCCGAGGATAAATGAGAATACGACTGAAAATACACCATTCGTAACATATTAAAAATTCAAATATTGACCTCTTGAGGTACTGATCTTTACCCTTTAAAAATTTAAGAATATCGACCTTCTGAATATTTCGAGGTTTCATTCTCGGGAAGTTCATTTTGATTTTTTTAAGTTAAAAATCTTTGATGAAAATCTAAAAATTTCTCCGAAATAATATCAAAATGAGATAAAATGAAGCAAGGAACTTATTACCAAAGCCAGCAAAGAAGTTGTAAGTTCGATTTCCGATTCACACATGTGTTGTACTAAAACGTATCCAAGGAAAGAACTAAACTTGTACTCAATTTCGACGTTTGATATTTAAAAATTTTATGACTATAAGAAAAATCTAAAAATGACGTCAAAATTGCAGAAGTCAACAAGACGCATCCCACTCAATCTTTTTGAAGTTCCGTGAGGCAATTTTTGTGATTGAACACATGAAAGTTCTACCATATTGTAAACAAGTTTACTCTTTTAAATTGATGAAAATAAATTTCTTAAAACGAAAGTTTTTAATTATTTTGCACACATGTTCAAGATTATAGTTCCTCCAAAAGACTTGCTTCCCTTCTATCTTTTTAAATAACATTTTTGTTGTACTGAAAAATAAAATATAATATTTTTGTGCATTTCTTTCAACGTCAAAAACGTTACTTGTTTCTCGGTTTCACTCTCTCAATCAAGAAAAATATAACAGTATAAGATAACTGCTTCTTGTTTTTTGATCATTCAAAAATAAAACAAAAGCATAATTTTTATTTTTTATTTTTTTGGTTCTCTACAATTTTAAATTTAAAAAATAAAAAAATTATTTTTTAAATTAAATATTCAAGATTTTATATTATATTTATTTTGTTGATATTTATTATGTATCATATAAGACAAAAATGATAAAATATGTTATTATCTATGTTTTGAAAAAAAAAACAAGAATATAATAAATTTGGTTGTGTTGTTTCCAAAATTTTTATAGAATTTTTAAAATATTTATTAGAACTGAGAAATTAAAAATAGGAATTGTTACCGAATGATAAATTTATAAAAAATAATGGCAACGTTGCCCAATGGTTCTTGTTTTCTATCTCTGACTTTCCTGTAATTTGTTTATTTATTTACTTATTTGGTTATTGTTGCCGGTTTTTCGTAAATACAAGTAAACACTTTATTTTATCAATTTTCAATGATAAAAGGCATAATAAATATCAAAATATCATATCATATAAAATTTCAATGCTTTATTTTTAAAAACTAATTTTCATGTGAACATGTTTTTTTAAATATAACATTTGAGAGAAAAACAAAAACCTTGTGTTAAGCCTTGTGTTACATAATTTGTGTTAAAAACTAATTACAGAGCTTGACGATGGATGACCTCGACTAGAGGAGTTTAGAAATTGGGTAGTAGAGGAGCATAGGAGCTCTACGGTCAAGGAGCTTAGGAGCTCGGTCGTAGATGAAGTTAGATCATGACCGGTAGATGAGCTTAAGAGCTCGGCTATAGTTGCTCTTAGGAGCTCGGCCGTAGATAGGTTTAAGAGTTCAGCCGTAATTGATCTTGCCACATGGTAGGTTATACTTTGTTTGGGGAAGAGAATACCTTGGACACGTGGAGGACCCCTATTGGTGCTCCAAGATGACTCGTGAGTCATGCCCAGCTCGGACCGCCGAGATCACCACCACTAGCGTTGACAGATGCTAAGTATGAGGGCCGAGGTGAACCTGGCCGAGGTCCGATCTACCGGGATGCTCGGTGGGGGCCGATGTGAGCTACTGTCAATGGCGTGATTATCGGGTGTAACCGTCGGTCCCGAGATTACCGGGTGTAACCGACGGTCCCGAGATTACCGGGTGTAACCGTCGCGAGATTAGCGGGACTACCACCCATAAGTAGAGGACYTCACTCCACGATCAGGTACGATGATTTCTGACCTCGAACTAAACTGGGAATCCGACCTATACTGACTTGATCGTCGGAGTGCTCACCTTTTTGTGCAGGTCCGCCCAAGTACTCAGATCGGTCCGGAGGCCGAGTTTGAGCTGCAATCTGAAACACACTGTTGTGCATATCCTTGCATAAACATTTGGCGCCGTCTGTGGGGACGACAATCTAAGTCATCCCAATTCTTTTAAACCAACACGCAAGCAAAAATGGTTCAACCCGCAAACTCGACCAATACGGCAGATCGAAGGACCCTAGCTGCCAGCGATGCCCACAAGAGGGAGGTCGGAGCAGCAGTGGTAGAGGGGCAAGGTCACGACGGCCTAGCAACAGAACCT
>NW_019104589.1:12753-31800 GCF_001995035.1 Momordica charantia
AAGAATATAAATACTTTTATCCATAATATATATAAAACTTATTTAATTGTCATTAAAAAATTTGCTAACTAATTTTTAGTGTGAGTTTTGAAGTTCTTAGTCTTACAAGTATTTTCTAAAATTTTAGAATACATTCTTTGTCATAGGCATTTGACACAGTAATTTTTTTCAATTAAAAAAAAAGCTACGTATATAAAAGATTGCAAATCTATTGTAAATTAAAAAAATAATAAAATATGTACTTACACATTAATATCTTTAAAATTTTCAATTAACATTAATTTCATAATTTTAAAGTAAACAATTATTCAGTAATGAACACATTAATTAAAATACTAAAATAGATTAAACATTTGCTAAAATTTTCTTAATTTATGGAAGATGACATATTCAATAAAATATTTTCCAAAGCATACTTTGATTTTTTTTTAAATATTGTTATTTGATTAACTCAAGGATTCGTAAAAAAAAAAATTTAAGAAAATGAAACAATCAAAAAAGTAAAACAGTTGGAACAAAAATTAAATTTTATGAACTAGACAAATTGAAACATAATACTTTTTAAGGCGAATTTTATTTAAAAAATGTTATTACATTGTTAAGAGTTTAAATTCAATAAGTTTGATTTTACTTTACCATCTCTAAAAGATATTGGCAACAAAAAATGATACAGTTGTTAAATATATAATATTCTTACCCATACTATATTCTTTTAGCAACGGTAAATATATGGCATCTCTTAATATCTATTTTAGCAACGCCACTTTAAGACATCCAGATGACATATAACTTTTTTGGAGACTAATTTACTTTATCGTTGCTACAAGTGTTATTTAGCAATGATAGAATGTACTTTTGCTAATTATACCGTATATTTAGCCCACTTTTCTTGTAGTATAGAGGATGACGAAGAGACCACGATGGCACGATTCTTTGAAGGTCTAATCCAAACAGAGCCAACAAGATTGACTTCCAACCCTATAGAGACATGGAAGAACTTCTTACCTCGCCGTCAAAATAGGGGAGCGAAACCAAAAAAGGCTAAAAGGAATATAAGGTCCAATCCTAAGCCCACTAGTAGCAAAAAGTTGAAGCCAAACCCTTAGAGTTGAAATCTAAAAGTGCATTTGATTTGAGAAGAGATAGTCATCCAAGTCCAAGTTCCAACCCGAAATTCCTAAAACTAGGACTAGTGAGATTAAATGCTTCAAGTGTCATAGAGTAGGCCACATAAGATGAAATTGCCCAAATCAAAGAGCCATAGTCCTTAGAGAGGGAGAGCTAGTCACATGTGATGAGGAAGAAGAAAGAGAAGAGGTTGAGGAGAGAAAAGAAGAGAGTAGTGAAGAAGATGAAGAAATAGAATAGGATTCCAAGGATATACCACTAGTTGCTAGGAGGAACCTCGACGTGCAATTCAAGGAAGAACTTTTATAGCCATAAAGAGAGAATTGATTCCATACTAGGTGCATAGTAAAATCCACCCCTTGTATTGTCATAATTGATAGTGGGAGTTGTACCAATGTTGCTAGTAAGGATATAGTGGAAGATTGAAGCTAGTCACCAAACCACACCCGTGGCTATATAGTTTACCATGGTGAAATGATAATGGTGATGTGAGGCTCCAAAAGCAAGTTCAAGTTGCATTTGCTATAGGTAGGTACAAAGATGAAATAACTTTCGATGTTGTGCCTATGCATGCTAGGGAGACCGTGACAATACAACAGAAGGTAACATGTGATGGTTTCCTAAAGAAATATTCTTTTGAGCATAATGAGAAGAAAACTACATTCGTACCACTTTCTCCAAATGAAGTGCACGTTGATCAATTAAAAATGGAGGAAAGAAGATTGGAAGCCGATCAAAAGGATATTATTCAACTCCAAAATAAAGAGAAAGAGAAGGCTACCAATATGGGTAAGAAAGCTGTGAACATCATGGCTAGGAAATATGAGATTGAAAGAGGTTTATGTGCAACTTAATTACTTCTTTTATACTTAAATGAAGGTAATAATTTACTTGCAGAACGGTAAACTACTTTGCCTAGTGTTTGTGTTGAATTTTTACAAGAGTTCGAGGAGATGATACCTTAGGATATGTCGAGGAGACTACCACCTTTGGAGAGAAGAATTGAAATGAAGAAGTTGAGCAAGAAGTTAGCTCATCCGATGAGCAAAATCAAGGATCCCAAGAACCTCAAGAGGCTGAGCTATATGAGGAAGCAAAAGGAAAAAAAAGTGGAGATCTTTGAAAAGGAGGAACTTAATTAAGAAATATAAATTAAGGGAGTCGAGTGAGAGATAAAGCTTGTTTAGTTTAGAAAATCTTATGGGTAGAACAAAAGAGGAGAAGATTGTTGATGTGATAATAATGGACCAAAACCTCCATGAATCAACCTACATTAACAAGGATAAAGAGTTTGAGGAAAGACCCTCTAAAAGGAGGAAACTTCATTGGACCTACAACTAAATTTTGTCTTGTTTGAAGAGCTATGAACAACCATTGAGAGTCAAGAGGAAGAGTGAGAGTGAAGAAAGACCAAGTGAATGGCTTAGCCTCAAGGACTTGCCTACCACAAGAGCCCTTGACCACATGCCCCATACTGCATGTGCCACCCTTGTCGCACACACAGCAGCGCATGCATGTGCGCCTAACACTAATGCTACATGCACCCCACATCCCATACAAGCCTTGCCCCGGGTGCCCTGTTGCCTACACTCCCAACCGTGCGCCTTCTGTCACTGCCCAAACGCGTACCTCGCCCCACATCTGCGTACGCCCCCGCACACACCATCGGCTTAGCGTGCCCCTGTCGCACGTCTACCCTATCGTGTGTCATGGTCATGCTTGTCCAAGACATGTTGCCCGTGGCTGCATGCCCATGACAACTTCTTCTCACATGCTTTCTTGTCTTTTATTTTGTTTACATATTTACTTTTCCACGTAATTTTGGTGGCGAGTGATTCCTTGCCACTTTTCATATTCACGCCTACCATAGGCAAAATGGTCCGTAATTTACTATTAGAGGGTACAGCAGTCACCTTACTACAAAGAGTTGTGTTCTTGTCTTGYCATTATCTATTCTCTTGCATTCAAGTTATAAAACAAGCTTTCTAAAATGCTTTCAAAGGTTTTCCAAAAACTATTTCTTTGACCCCGTTTTCTAAAATCGTTTTCTCAAGAACGGGATTGGAGGTTGCAATATATAGTCGTGCTGCCACTAGCTATCTAATTTCAAGTTGGCTACTTGTGGACAGAAGCAACTACCGCATAATTGCTTTGTGAGTCTTTAGAAAGTGCGATTGTGACACCATACACACGCTTTTCAACAGCCGCCCACTTGCATCGTCCTGCTGCCCATGCCTACTTGCTGCCTTGCACGTGCTCATGCCCAATCGTGTACGTCCATGCCGTCTGCAACACCTTGCGCGCATGTCCTGCTGTTTTGGCGCCAAATCGCCTTGCCCCCCACTCTTCATATTTAAGGAATTTATCTCATTTTGATTTTCTTTAGTTTATTTTATTTTAAAACAAATTAGATTTAAGGAATAGATTGTCTTACTTAATTAGCAAGTTGGCGTTTTTAGGTAAATATCTTCATAATTATTTTGTTTTAATTTATTTACTTTAGATTTTAGGGTTATTTTATTTTATGAAATTATTGAGGCCCTGACTTATAAATAGGTGTTCCCTTGTTGTTTTGAACAAATTTTAATAAATAAGAATTGATTTGAGAGGTTTCTCTACTCCAGTAGTCGAGTGCAAAGATAATTCATCTAACCTTTCCATTTCTTGTTGAACCAACTATACGATTGGATTTAAGTGGCTATAGATTCGAGAGTCCATACACTTGGTTGTCCAGTATCAATTGCTATATATGACACTGTTTAGGAACCACTTTAAGGACGATCCTTGAGAGAGGTAGTATGTGGAGTTCATTGCTCCGATTTGATCAGTCAGTGTTATTCATTGGCATGTTACAACATTTGTTACAGCATACATGAGAATTAGGGATTTGTTTAGTTAAACCTTTCTATCCTCATTGTGTGATTGCATCATGTCTTGTTTTAAGTTTGTCATTGTTTCCTTTTTATTATCTTTCATTTATTTGTAGCACACAAAACTAATATTTCTTTCAACCCTCACTTCTCTGAGGCATTGTTTTAAAACAAATTCGATTGTTCTTATAGAGTCCATGAGGATTGTTACTTGCAATATTTCTTTTATTACATTGTTACAACTGCATGCTCTTGCACATATTTTAGCATAGTGTTGCTCGACTTGTAAGAGAAAAAGAGAATAGTTCAAATCTTAAAGCATCATCAAAGATACCTGGTAATCTAAAAGCATTTGTAACTTCTATAAATGGTTTAAGGTAAGAATATGGATCCTCATGTATAAGTCCCCCAAACTAGCCTATAAGGTTAAGAATCTGAAACATCATTGGTTTGAATTCAAATTGAGTAGCTTCAGGAATTGGATTTGTAATGCAATAATTTAGGTCGTGAAATGTGGTGGTCGCATAATCGCACATTGCACAATCTCTTCGATTAGCCACTAAAATTGGATTTTCACTTCGTTTTCTCCTATCTCGATGACTACCTTTTAGATTTTTTCTATTTCTCCTTTTGGATTTTTACTTGTTGTCTTCTTAACGTCTGTTCACGTCTTAACCTCATGCTAGTTTTCTTGATCTCTAGATCGTAAGGCAACTAGTGCGAACTTGTGCTAAAGCACTAATGCGCTCCTTCCAGGTTAGATAGCATGATACTTCCAGAACAGAAACAATTCACAAATAACTAAATTAAAACAAAATAAAGTTCCTAAAAATGATACCAAAAACTTGTTGTGCCCTCTACTTATAAAATAGAGAGTCAAGTGCAAGTGCACATTGTCACCAGTAATAATTTAGAAGTACTACAAGTTCGTCTCTATAGGGACTAGTATTTTTATTTTTATTTTTCTAAAATAAGGTTGCAAACTGTTTGAATGAGAAATTGGTTTAGGGTGAAAAACTAGTTGAGAGTGTTTTGATAACAATACTTTAAACAAGAAAGAATAGATTATGGAAAAATCAACCCCCTGCTACTGCCTTAGCCTAAAAAAAATATACTACAATTTATCAATGCATCTGGCGCATCTCCCATATAATATATAAACTTAAATTCTTCTCCTATTACTCCATATTGATTTAGTTCGTTTAAGATCTTGGGCTAGTATTCACATATATCTACGAAATACTAAAGAAATGAACCTAAATATTTTGACGTGAATTCCCATTTAACGAGTAAGAGATCATGTGTTTAGGTTCTCGTTTTAGTACTTTATTTCTAAAGTTACTTCCCATTTTATCTGGATGAACTCCATTCTAATCTTACCGTTTTCAGAATTATACTCAAACTTGTGTGATTATACAAGTGACCAGCAAGTGTAAATTTAACCAATCAAGGTAAGCAATAAGGGCGAAATGTCGTGCTTCTTGATAGTTGCAGCTTGGATAAAAATTAGACTAAGACATTCGTAGAAAGGATGAGAAGGTAATTATTTTATCTTATAAATAGGAGAAAAAGAGACACATAAAATTTGTTAAAAAGAAGACATTTGCATTAACTTAAAATTGAATACGTAATTGATTGATGAAGAAACATGCTAGAATCAAAATATAACTTGTGAAAAATAAAAGAACAAAGAAAGAATTGCAAAGCAGATAAAGGAAATAATCATAACTCAAACCTAAATGTTGTTAAAAATAAATGAACAAGATAAATTGGACACATTTAAAAGGAATTTGTAGAAACTAGTATTTGATGGATGAGGTCTCTTGAGAGTTGAATTTATAGGCCTTGAGGTTGCAATTTGTTGGAGAAATCTTTGAGAAGTCTGCAGATAACTTGAACAAGTAATTTTTTACTTCCACTTACGCACTCCATGGAAGAACGACTTGGGTATGAAGACTTCTCGAAAGGCTTGGTCAAAGTAAGCAAATACATTGTGTTTTCTCGTTTTGGGCAAAGATGCGCCTAGCGCATCGTTGTGTGTTTGCAGAAAATTTGGAAATGATGTGGCTGAGACATTAGAGTAGTATTGCTCTCTTTTTTTCATTTTAAAATACACATATGTGCATCATTTGCCTTATATTCACCGTAGTATGAGTCCTCAAGTCAAGCAACATGAACTCTAAACATTTTTACCCAATTACATGCATGAAACATACATTTTCAACATCAATAATACTTTAAACACGCATGATAAATGCACTTTTTAGCCTTTAAAACAAGGCTTATAAGTAACAATTATGAGATCTAGAGTGACGACATGCAACCCATGTCGACATGTTATCATTTGTTGTGTAGCTAGATATCCCATTGTTTGTTGTGGTGTGAATCCTTTTTAAAGTCTTTCTTCACTTAATTTAATTAAAGAGGAAGCATAGATAGTCTCCAGAGGATTTAGAAAAAATTTTGTGTTAGGAAAGGGTGGTTTTGAGGCATTTTATATCTTTAAAATAGAGTTGGTCTTATGGTGTTTCAAGTTTATCACTATGAAATCAGAAATATGATATTATTCCTCAAGTATTCAAGTACATCAGGTAATGGTATTTATAACCCATTGATCACTACAAACTGACTAATTAACAGTAAAAACAAACTAACAGATTTACATATGACAGTATTACATATTCTAGTGAGCTATCTTAACACACTCCCTCGAGCCAATAGTGGTGGAAGAACACACATTGAGCTTGGCTTTTAATGAATTAAATCTGGAAGCCGATAGAGGCTTTGTTAAAATGTCTGCAATCTGAAAGGCAGCAGGAAGATGACGTATAGACAGCTGATTTCGAAGGACCAAATCACGAACAAAATAAATGTCAATTTCGACATGTTTTGTTCGAGAGTTCAGAACTGGATTTGCACTTAAGTGAACTGCTCCCAAATTATCACACCATATGATCGGCTTTTGAGATTTTAATAAAGAGTTCTAAAAATAAGGTTTGTAACCACATTATTTCAGTTGTAACATGAGCTAAACTCCGGTATTCGGCTTCAGTACTTGACCTTGATATGATATTCTGCTTCTTAGAACACCAAGTGATGAGATTAGAGCCAAGATAAACACATAAACCGGATGTTGACTTGCGATCGTCTGCATCAGACGCCCAGTCTGCATCGGCATAAGATTGAAGTTGTAATTCTTTCGGTTTAGTAAGCAGAAGTCCATCAGTAATAGTCCCTTTGAGGTAGCGCAAAAGACGTTTGACTGCTTGCCAATGGATTAGCTTAGGAGCATGCATAAATTGACAGAGTTTGTTGACATTATATGCAATCTCGGGCCGAGTAATGGTCACATATTGAAGTGCACCAACCATATTTCTATATAGATGAAGATCAGAAAATATTTCTCCTTGAAATGCTGAAGGTATTGCACCACTAAGCATTGGAGTTGAGATGGCATTAGCAGTATGCATTTTTGTTCTAGTCAGAATGTCACCAATATACTTCGATTGAGAAAGAAATATTCCTCCAGATTCTGGATATGACACTTCTACTCCAAGGAAGTAGCTAAGTCTACCAAGGTCTTTCAAGGCAAATGTGGTATGTAGCAGATGGATAAGATCATCATTCTGTGGATGAACTGCCTGTGATGACAATGTCATTTACATATACAAGAATATAGCATACTTGGCTCTTATGATGTCTGACAAAGAGTGATGAATCTGCTTTAGAATTCTTAAATCCCAAGCTTTGTAGAAACGAGCTTAGACGGTCAAACCAAGCTCTTGGTGCTTGTTTGAGGCCATAAATTGCTTTCTGAAGTTTGCAGACTAGGGATTTATTTCCAAAAGTCACCATACCAAGAGGTTGAGACATATAGACATCTTCAGTGAGTAGACCATGTAAAAAGGCATTGTTTATGTCCACTTGTCGTAGGTTCCATCCAAAATGAAGAGCCAAAGTGAAAATGACCCGAATGGTAGGTTGTTTGACCACGAGACTAAAAGTTTCGGTGTAGTTGAGATCGGCCTCTTGATGGAAGCCTTTGGCAACTAGACGTGCCTTGTAACGAGAGATCGATCCATCCGAGTTCCTTTTTATTTTGAATACCCATTTGCAACCGATTACCTTTTTATCAGGTGGTTGAGGAACAAGGACCCAAGTGTTGTTCTTTAATAAGGCATTATACTCATCCTTCATTGCTTGAACCCAGTGAGGACATTGCAAAGCATCCTTCACACTATTTGGTTCATTTTCAATAAAGTCAGTAAGAAATACTTTGGGTTTATGGACACCATTCTTGGCACGAGTTGTCATGGGATGACAGTTTGAAATAACTGCATGAGTGACATTCTGATGAACAACCTCAGGAACAATCTCAGAAGCAACAGAGTGTGAAATATCAGTTATAGGGGAAGTAGATATACAAATATCATCACACTGTGCAGGAGAAAAATTGGTGTCAATGCCTTGATTAAAAGAAGTATTTGGTGATAGAGAGGGTGTAGGATTATTGAGGTTTTCTGGTTGAATAGGTGAAATAGGAGATATGTGATTTGTTGGAGTTGAAAACACAGAAGAATTAGATATTGGAGGAGACAAGGATTTATACAGCGGAAGTGATGTAAGGATTTGAGAAGAATTACTAGATGGGGTAGGTGATTTGAGGTGAGAAGATGATGGAAAATAGTGTTCATCAAATAGAACATGTCTGGATATGTATAAACGTCCTGAAGATGCTAGACATTTATAGCCTTTATATTGGTTACTATATACCAGAAATAAGCATGGTGTAGATCTAGGTTCAATTTTGTGTTTGTTATATGCTCGTAATGATGGAAAACATAGGCAACCAAATATTTTCAGAAAGGAATAGTCAGGTTTCAATCTGAACAGCTTCGCCATGGGAGAAAGTCCTTGATGTGCAGTACTTGGTAGCCGATTTGTTAAGTATGTAGCAGTGGAGAAGGCATCATCCCAGAATTCTAGAGGTAGTGAAGCTTGAGATAAGAGTGTAAGACCCATATCTACAATTTGTCGGTGTTTTCGTTCTACAAGACCATTCTGTTGGGATGTGTAAGGGCAAGAAATACGATGAAAGATGCCATTGGATTTAAGAAAGGGTATAAAAGGCTTGAACTCACCACCTCCATCTGTTTGAAGACGAAGAATGGAACACCCAAAAAGTTTTTCAACATGAGCTTTAAAGAGAAGAAATGCATTGAAAGCTTCTGATTTTGAGGTAAGGAAATATATCCAAGTATGTCTAGAATATGCATCAATAAAACTAATATAATAGTTGAAATTGTTTCTAGATGATGTAAAAGCTGGTCCCCATAAGTCAGCAACGACAAGTTGTAAAGGGGCTGAATAAAGTGTTTGAGAATCATGAAAAGGAAGATTCTGGCTCTTGCCAATAGCATAAGCATGACAAAGAGAAGTATTTTTATTACCCGTTGATGAAATATTACATTCTTCTAGTATTGAACTTACAGTAACAGAGGAAGGATGACCTAGGCGTCTATGCCATAGATGAAAACTAGAAATATTACAAGAATCAGGGGATGGTGAAGTTACTGTATGAAAAATAGATGGACTATTGGCTTGGGCAAATTCTAGAGTAGAAGAATTATTTGTGGGATGAGCCTTTTCCCGCTGAAATTTGTACAATCCATTTATGGAGTTTCCTTTGGAGAAGAAGCTGTCCAGTTGTTAAATCCTTCACAAAACAATCATCATGATGAAATTCAAAGAAGACTCTATTATCACGAGCAAATTGACTAACAGATATGAGATATTTGGTTATTGTCGGGACATGAAGTAAATTATTAAGACAGAAAATGGATTTATCAGAGGCATGTGATTTAAGAAAAGATGTGCAAGTGTGAGAAATTTGCAAACCTGCTCCATTTCCTACCTGCACTCTGTTAGTTCCATCATATGTTGAACCGATTGAGAGATTGTTGATATCATTGGTCACATGATTTAAGGCCCCTGAATCTGGATACTAGCCATTGTCACTGTTCAATTCATGTTGAACCATAAAGGCGTTCATATTCTGAGAGACACCACTACTCAGATGGGGTTGAAAATTCGTAGTAGCTGAAGGGCCTAAATTTGATTGCTGCGTGTTATTCATGTTTTGTCCAAGAAATGCTTTATTGAATCTGAAGTAGCATCTAAGTGCTGTGTGTCCAAATTTGCCACAGATTTGGCATTGAGGTTTATTGTTGGAATGCCAATTTCTTCGATTATTAGCTCTGCCTCCCTTTCCTCGAATGCCATTAGATTGTTGACCATCATTGTGATTACTAGAATTCTGTCATTTGCCTGAATCTTGGACTACAATGTTAACAGAGGGAAGATATCTATTGGGATTGATGGTATTTCTTTCATTTCTACTTTCTTGGGCCAACAATAGGGAGTATATTTCTTGTAGTGTATGAGGTGATTTATTTGCTGAAATCATAGATACAGTAGCATCAAATTCTGCTCCTAGACCTCTAAGAATATGCAAAATATGATCTTCCTTCGAAATTTTCCGCCCCGCTGCTGTTAAAGAATCTACAAGAATCTTGATTTTGGCAAAATAGTCTCTCAATGGCAGATTTCCCTTCTTTAGGTTTTCTAATTGTGATTTCAATTGCATTACCTTTGCAATATTATGAGAAGCAAATAGGTTTTCAAGAATTACCCATACATCTCGAGCGGCTTTGCATTCAGTCATTTCTCCAATGATTTCTTCTGTCATTGCCCCATATAGCCATGACATTATCAGCTTATCTTGTCTTTGCCAGGTTATGAACTCTGGATTTAGACTTGGAGTAGTAGATGTTGCTGTATCTTGAGAAGTTCGCACATATTGTGGAGGTAAATCAGAATGTTCTTCGATATGCTGCTCTAATCCATATCCCTATAGAGCAGCAAGAACTTGTATCTTCCATAGAAGGAAGTTATTATCATTTAGTTTGATAGTTGCAGTTTTGTTTCCAAAACTAATGATAGACTGACTTGCTTGAGTTGCCATTACCAAATAAGAATTTGACGAACTCATCTTTTGGAGGAATTTGAGGATCGAATTTTGCCTGTGAGACTCGTGTGCTCTGATACCATTTCAAGTTTATCACTATGAAATCAGAAATATGATATTATTCCTCAAGTATTCAAGTACATCAGGTAGTGGTATTTATAACCCATTGATCACTACAAACTGACTAATTAACAGTAAAAACAAACTAACAGATTTACGTAGGACAGTATTACATATTCTAGTGTGTTATCTTAACATGGTGAATTGGCTTTTGAAGTTAGTAGGGATTAGAGCTTTGATGTCGTTCCTGAGGCACCATATGAGTTCTTCACTTCGTTAATTATTGAAGTATATTCTTTTTTATATTCTGCATGTTGAATTTTGGAAATAAAACTTACGTTTTTGCTTGAGGACAATAAAAAAGTCAAGTTTTGGGTGTGATGACTCTTTATTTTCAAGGGTAAAAAGGGTTCTAATTCATGTTATTTTAAGTCGTTAGATGTTGAAATAGTGTCCATGATGTGCATATAATTGAGTTCAATTGTGAATATATATTTTGCATACATTGTTCTGGCATAAATCAGTACATTTGGTTAAAATTCTAAGTTAGAACTCTATTTTTTCAGGAGAAATTTGACATTGTTCAGCTAGGAGACCGTGCACTTCAAAACCTTCCCCAGGAACGTAGCTTGTGAGGGCATCCTAATTAATTTATTCTGCATGTTTTGTTGACTGAGTTAGTCAATGATGTTGGGTGGCCTGTTAAGTCAAGTCAAAGGCCTTTGGGATTAGTAGCTAAATCACTCAAGTTTCTCCCACTATGTTAAAACCAAGCAAGTCCTATGAATACCCAAGAGATGGAGTCGGTAAAAAGTTGTTCTTTTCATGAACTTTAGTTTCAAGTGTTGTCTTTTATTTCAAGAAAAATTTGTTAGGAATTAGTTCATTTCTTTTGTATTCCTTATTCGACTACAGAGAGAGAAAAAGATGAATTGTTGTCAACCTTATTTGAACTGATAGAATATTGTGTGTGAACTTGAATTCCAGCGAGTATCATCAATTCCCTTAAACTTGAAAGAGGCTGTTTTAAGCTATGTTTTGTAGAAATTTTGTAATACTCTTCTAGGATCGTAGTTTCCAGCTTATTAATTTATTATTTTTTGCATTCTGTGAGCATCTTCCATTTATTAATAACAAAGGTTTATTTTTCTTGGTCATCTCTTAAAGGTTGCTTTCTCTCCATCATGAGCTAATTTACTTTCTAATCTTTTTGTGAAATGTGTTAGCATATTTTCTAAAATAAATAAAAGTGTCGAGGGAGTAACGCGTTAAGCGCGATCCATTGCTTAACTCTGACTGATTAAATTTATACGCTGATTCTTGAACTTCTCCACTTGAGTGATTAACCTAGTTTACCAAATTTAAAAAAGGTTAGGAAAATAGGGACATCGTAGGGTTAATATGAGAAGTAACTTTAGACATAAGAGTACTTCAATAAGACCCTAGATATAGGAATTCTGGGGCGTAAAGCAAATGATGGGTTGATTTTTACTTAAGTTTCTAATTGTTCATTAACATATGAATGGTTAGTCTAATCTTCAAAACATCTAAAAGCAGTATGAAGAGGAGTTGGACCAAGTTTGCAGTATTTATGTAGAGCGTCGAGCGCTCCTTATATGCTTGTGTGATTGATTCGAAGCTAGGCAGTACTATAAGGGTTGATATTTATTAACTGTTTTCTGGCAACCAAAGTAGTATTTCAAAACCACCATCAACATTTTGTCATCTAAAAACTGATTGCATCACCTGACCAAATCACAAATCAATTTAAAACCTAAGTTCCTAAGATAAACTTGGAATTTTTTTCCTATATTATTTATGGCAGTACGCGCTTACACTAAGATCTCTTATCTAATAAGTTAGAGGCACAACAAACCACTTCCTATTCACTATTTCAGTAAGTTAGTGGAGGCCAAACCCCGACCACGAATAACTGAATCCAATGTTACAAGGTTCATTTGGACGAACATTGTGGTTGATTTGAAATATTTCATGCCTTAATAACTTACAATGAAATGCAGTCTGACAACTCGAAGTTCAAAGATTTTTAATTGAAGTTCAGCAACAAACAACTCAGCTCGTATTCTGCTCATCCTCAGGTCAATGGGCAAGTTGAAGCTATCAGCAAGATTATTAAACGAGGTTTGAAGATGAAGTTGGAAGCTCTAAAAGAAAGATGCGCAAAGGAGCTTCCTAAACTATTGTGGTTTTACTTAACTACCCCCAATGATCAACTAGTGAGACAATTTTGTGCTTTATCTTTCGGATCTAAAGTCGTTGTACCCTTCGAAATATGGATAACAACAGCTCGAATCGAAGAATTAAACGAACAATAAGTCAACGATAAGGCTCACTTTCTCAAACTTAGCCTTCCCAATCTTGACCTATCAGATGAAAGAAGAAAAGCTTCACACTTCAAGTAGCCAAATACAAAATTTGAATGGCCCGATAGTATAACTCAAGGGTCAAACTTTGGAACTTCAAAGTTGGAAACCTCGTCCTATGGAATATATTACAACATGTTGGAGCTCTGGAACCTACTTGGGAAGACACTTACGAAGAAAAGGAAGTAGTATGCATGTTCACCGAACTAAACGCCAAATTGCTTCTTCATCCATGGAATGTAGAGCACTTAATGATTTAAACATCAATAAATATAAAATAGCTCTTCATAAAGGGAGTGTAAAAATATTTTTATGAAGTTCAATAATAAGTACAACGGTTGTACTTAGCAAGCATCTTGTACAAATTCAAAATCTAGCTATACTCAAATAGGGGCTAACGAGTAAATAAACCATGTTCTAACAATCGAGTTATAATAAAAAAAAGAAATGACCAAACGAGCTTTAAATAAACTTTTGATAGGAAACTTGAGGAGAATTATAAGTGTTAAAGATAAGTTTAATTCACTTGTGTTAGTTTCTTCCAAATTTATCGACCTTAACAAGCACATCTTCTATTTTTCCCTCCGGTTTCTTTATGGACCTATCAGCTAGTTGTAAAGTGACAGTAGTGGGACGAGCTTCTCCTATATTTAACTCTTTAAAGACAGAAAGAGGAATAAGATTAATGCTTGCTCCTAAATCACACAATGCTCTCCCTAGATTCTTACCACCTATCGAGCAAGGGATAGTAAAACTACCTAGGTCCTTACAATTGACAGGCAATGGATTCCTTAGAACATCACTACTGCACTTTGTTAGGGCTACCGTCTCATGCTCTCCTAACTTTTTACGCCTAGATATGATATCTTTTAAAAACTTGGTTTAGTTAGGCATTTGCTCTAAGGCATCTATGAGAGGTATATTAATATACAACTGTTTTAGAATCTCAAAGAACTTCTTAAAATGACTGTCCTGATTTTTCTTAACTAGTCTTCGGGGGAAAGGTGGAGGAATATTAAAGTTACCTACTTGTGGAGTAGAGCAAGACACTACTTACTTATATTTGTCTGTCTTTTTACCTTTCTCTTCTGAACATACGGGTTCTGCTTTCTCTTCTGGTTGTGGAGTAGAGGTAGATGCAGGAACAAGTGTAACAGCATCGGCTTCTTCATATGGAAATGAGGGTCCCTGATAACTCAATCTGCTTCTCGTGATGACTGCCTTACACTGCTCCTTACCCTCACGATCTCGCTTCGGGTTCTCTGCGTGTCCTGGAAATGTACCTTGTGGTCTAGATTTTTGGTCATTCGCTAATTGCCCTACTTGCATCTCCAAGCTTCTCATCGCAACATCATTCCTTGTCATCTATTCCTTCATCACGGCCTCCAAACTTGCATTACTACCACCTTGCTGAGTGTTATTTTGAGCTCTTTGTTGATTGTATTGTTGTGGCGGCAACGCTGGTTACGTAGGAAAACCAGGAGGACTGTAGTTTTGCTTGTATTGTTGAGCGGGTGCTTGCACACTACTACTAGCTACTCCTTGGTTACTCCAAGAAAAGTTTGGATGGTACCTCCATCCAGGGTTGTAAGTATTTGAATATGGGTTGAAATTCCGCTGGGCACCTTGACCTACATAGAAAACAGAGCTGGATTAGCTGGATAGTTCTCATACAAGTGGTTATCACCACAATAAACACAAGATATATCTTAAATTTGTAAAATAGGAGAGGGTTCAAGCATCATCGAAGTGGCGGTTTTGGTTTCCTTCTCCATTGTTAGCTGCTTTAAAATCTGGTTCATAGCCGCCATTTGGGCTTGCATTGAAGCTACTGTGTCTAACTCAATGATTCCAACTGATACTTGCTTATTTGACAATGACCTTCCTATTTCTCTTTGGTCATTAATGTCTGTCATCTTGTTTAAGATATCAACAATCTCATTAACGACTTTCCTAACAATGAGCCATTGGCTGTTGTGTTCAACATCATTCTTGATGAACAATCCAATCCCGTATAGAACTGTACAATCTGCACACATGTGGGCAATCCATGGCTCGGGCATCTTCTAAGTAATTCTTTAAAACGCTCCCAAGCTTCTTGTACTGCTTCATTCTCCTTCTGTTGAAAAGGCATAATGTCCTCTCAAAGGTCTGCGTTCCTAGTCAAAGTGTGGTACTTTTCTAAAAATTTCTTTGTCAGTTCCGCCCACGTGTTGATAGAATTTGGTTCTAGCGCATTTAGCCAAGTCTTTGCACTGTCCCTAAGAGAAAAAGGAAAAATTTTTAATCTTAGTGCATCCTCAAGAAGTTGAAATGCATTAGCTATTTCAATAAAAGATTTAAGATGGGAGTAAGGATCTTCGTTAGTCAATCCTCCGAACTGGCCCATCGTTTACAACGTTTGGAGCATGACTGACTTAAGCTTGAACTGTGCGGCTTGGGGTAAAGGATTATTTATCCTTGAATTTAGGTTGTGGAATGCATGAGTGACATAGTTCCGCATGGCTACATCTCGTTTATCTGCTAGACGGATCGGATTAGTCAGTTCTCCTGCTCGGTTTGCTGCTCCTTCACCTGCCATATCTCCATTCGTAGGTGGATCTTGTGGAGATGGATAATCTTGTGGATTTCTATTCATCTCGATGGTTTTTTCTTCAACTTTTACTTCTTCAGCTTCTTTCTCTTTTTTATTTTCTCTTTCTTTTCTCAACCTCTGGTCACGCCTTATCCTCTTAAAGGTTCTTTCAATCTCTGGATCAAAGGTCAGCCAACCAGACCCTGTGCTTATACACAACTCCCTTAAAGGATGAATATAACAATTAAGTCCAATGACAGAGGTATGCAACAATCACACATGAAACATTTCACTTGAAAAGAATATGATTTTAAAAAATAAGTCCCCGGAAACGGCGCCAAAAACTTGTTGGGAATTTCTCTACCTTTAAAATTTTGGGTTTTATGCCCTAAACTCATGGTTTGTAAACATAAAACAAATATTCATTCAATAAAGTTGTTATTGATAGAATTGCATTAACCCAAATCCAATAAACTAACATCCTAGGTTATGTTATGTAATTGGAACAGTATATAAAAGATATACAGTATATATTTAATATACAGCATATATATTCGATACAAAATGTGTATATATATAGTATATATTCCATATACAGGTGGATAATGTTCTAGTAGTAACCTAAAGGGTCTATAGTATATGGATAAGGCTGAGTACTTTATCCTGGTAACACAATGGATACTGCCCACTTTGTAATAATTACAAATGACTTGATCCAGGTCGTTCGTGTGGAGACATGCAAGTGGGGGTATCTATACAATGAGTTTGTATAAGATCGGACCACGAAATAATTAATCTTTAGCTATAACACCGTTAGCTAATAGATTAATATTTCAATAGGATGACCAGGTAACTCGATCTCAATCCTGAGTGAGTTATGGACTTCTACCTGGTAAGGCTCGTCTTTTTATTTGTATGGGTGAGAGTGGCTCGAGTCACCGACTCAATATGCCTACCATTTTGGGGACGAGACCAAGTGGGGAGATGGGAACATAACTACACAAGATGAAATTCACTCCTTCCCAACTTCAGGGTAAGTAGATAAGTGTCAGCCTCATCATTGGGTCGGGCCGGGCCGGCCCAACCCAAAAAAGTAATGGCCCAAGCTTGGCCCAGACCCAAGCCCTATGAGCCTAAGAATTGTTTGGGTCGGGCTTCGGCCGGCCCAACCACTCAAATCTAGGCTCATAGCCCAATTGGCCTAAGTTGATGAGCCAAAATTGGATCGAGCTTGAATCGGGCTTGGATCGGCCAGTATATTAATATAGTTTTAATTATTAAATTTTAAATTTTAAATAATTTCCAAACTAAGTTTTTTTTTAATTCTAGAATATGTATTTTTATATAATTTTTTATACATTTTTTGTTATTTTTTTTAACTTGAAACAGAAATAATTTGAGATGAACAGAGGTTAAATAAAAGAAAATTTGAAAACTTAAACACTTTCAATTGGAACTTGAGAGAATTTGAGATTGAGAATTACAAAGAGATTGAGATTGAGAAGTGGAATTTGAGTGAAGAAAAAGGGAAGAAGGTTGATATTTATAACAAAATTTTGTATTAAAAAATTTAAAAAATTACAACCTAAATATCAGATATGTTTAAAATAATTTTGAATTTTGAATTTTCAAATATCATGGAGTTGTAACCTTTCCAACCTTTTGTACTTTTCAAAATAAAGATTTAAATAAGATATTGGGAAGCTGGAGAGTTTATTCATAAGATGTTTCAAAACAAATATTTAAATTAGATATTGCGAAGCTGGAGAGTTTGATCGTAACATGTTTCTATTTAATAGGGTGGAAACCAAGTTGTTGCATGTCAGCCTACCATATGTGTTGTTTATTTTTTATAATAAATAGATAATAAATAATATATTAATATTATATAATATAAATATTAACAAATATTGGATTGGACCTTTAGGCCAGCCCAATGGGCCGATCCAAATATGGCCCAAACGGGTCGACCCATGGGCCAGCCCAATTTGAAAAACAAAGATCCATATCCAATCTAATTTATGGATGAGCTGGGCTGGGTCGAGCCGGTCAAATGTTGACCTTGGGCTGGGCTTGGATCAGGCCTGTGCTGGATTTGGGCCAGCCTTTGGACTTTGAGTCCGATGATGAGGCTGAGATAAGTGTTCTCTTGAGTGCTGACTCCGGGACTTGAACAAGGGGCCTCACCCTCTCACTGGCCCGAGAGGGACTTCAGGTTATTGGTTGAACCATAATCGGGTTGTTCATTAGAGAATCAGCGGTACTTAAGGTACAAGATGTAACAGACGAGTAAAACGGTAATTTGACCCAGCTGTGGTTATGAACACTTGTGAAGGATTTACTTACCGTTAAGGGTCAAAATCCATGGACGCAAAATATTCTACAGTGAGAAGAGTGCAACTGTGGGTCTTTAGTAGAGTGACCGACAGTTAACGAATGTTGATTAATATGGTCAATGAGTTTAATCAATTAATCTTGTATCGTTAGAGCTTTCAATCTGTAGGTCCATTAGATCTCCTTGCTAGCTCGTAAAGTATAGTTAAGAATAGTTAGTCTTGAAAAGAATTTGTATTGTTCAAATTAGTTAAAGGGAATTAAGGTTAATTGTAACGCCCCGAGTCCCTCAGGTTAGTTAGTCTCGAATCAGGAGATTTTTCATTTAATTTTTAAATTAATTGTTAATTAAATTTATCTATATTTATCGGGCTCTAAAGTCTAATTAAATTAATATTTACCGGACTCC
The DNA here is from genome assembly GCF_001995035.1 of Momordica charantia. The sequence goes on from NW_019104589.1 coordinate 31,541, forward strand.
GTGTGGTAGGTCTTGTTTTAAAGGGGGATGGATTTCTTATCTTTTGGGCTTGGACTTGTTGGGCCTCTATTGGGTTAATTTGGTTTTAAAACAAAGGAAAAAGAAAACAAAAAAAAGGAGGGACTTCATCTTCATCTTCTTCTTCTTCCTTTTGCCCTAGCCGTCACCCACCCCTCTTCTTCTTCTTGTTCACCGGCGACCACACCTCACGGCGGCGACGGAAGCGGCGGCGCCTCCTCGAAACAGCAGCAGCGGCGGCC
>NW_019104589.1:33395-48241 GCF_001995035.1 Momordica charantia
TTGGTGAGGGCTACTTACGGAGTATATTTTATATACTCACCCCCCCTCTACAATGATTGTTTCAGGTGAAGGACTTGTGGGCGACCATGGTGATGAGACGGAGGAGGCATGACGAGCGAGGACCATAGGCTGCTTAGTCATTCTTGCTTAGCTTAAGTTATTAATTAAGACCTTATGTTATGGTCAATAAACTATTTGTTCGTGTTTAAATAATTTGGGAGGTTCCCATTTGGTATTGACTTTATTTCAGGATAGGTGTCTATCTTAGTTCTCTTCCATTCATTGAGTTTTTGCCTAGTTTGAATAATAAAATTGCCCCGTGAGGTTGTCCACGGATGTTGTTGAATGATATTCTATGAAATTGATTTATTGTTGAATTGACCAGAGGTGGAACTTGATTGTATGTAATTGTTGCATAGGGAGTTGGCATCATGCATTTGGGGTTAAGTTTAATCAGTTGGGTAGTTAACGTGACTTAGAAGTGTAGGGGAAATTTTGGGTCGTTACATTAATTGTATGAGATGCAATTAATATAATGTATGTTGATATATTATAATATAAAGTGAATTTTGAATTTGATTCAAAATTATGAGAGAGATCAATATTAGAATTTGATTCTAATATAGTTGATTAATTTAAGTTTAATTTAATTAAATATGATTTAATTAAATTAACGTGATATATTAATTTGGTTAAATTAAATTAGATTTAATTAATTATTATTTTAATTAAAATTGTTTTAATTAAAATAAAAGAACAAAAAATAAAAAAAACAAAAAAAGGGAAAGGAAGGAGTGGGAGGAAAACCTCCCACTTTCCACCATTAATGGCAGAAAGTGGGGGAGATTTCGCCACTTCCCATCATTAACAACTTCCCCACCACTCCTCCAGCCCTATAAAAAGGGAGGTTCTCCCCTTCCTTTGCCCCGGTTCACAGTTGTATGAGTTTCGGAAACTCTAGCAAACAACCTCTCTCTAAATCTGTTGATCCCTTTCTCAGTTTTAAGAGGGTTCCCACAAACCAAGTACTTAATATCCAGAGGATAGAAAGAAAGACTTTGTGGTAGCGTTGGTGTCTACATTGAAGAGAAGCACACGTGTTCGCGCGCTTCCGCTGCGGCATCCAATCCTTTCAATTGGTATCAGAGTCAAGGCTCTGCTTTCGATCTTGTTTTGAATAACAAGGAAAAGAACGGTGGGTATTTCTATATATTTGATGTATGTGGTTTGCAAATAGATGTTTTTGGTTTTTGGTATTAGATTTACAAATTTTCCGTTGATTCTATGATTGTAAAACCCCGTTGTTTTGGGCGTTTAATCCTGTAAATTGAGTCTGTAAGTTCGTGTCGTTCGTGGCAAGGAGTTGCTGTGAAAGGGTACCAAAGAACTGAAGACAAACCAGAGAAACTGGGTGGATAACGCCTCAGCTCTGGAGGCGGCGCCTTGGTAACATTCCCTAGCGCCTAGGCGCTAGACAGTGCCGCCTAGGCTCTGCCTTAGATGCAGAAACCCGAGAGCTCGGGCCTGCAACAGTGGGGGCAGCGCCTTGACGCTATCCCACGGCTCCTCGGCGTTGGGTCCGGGTGCCTAGGCGCCGGGTTTTATTAAAAAAAATGTTTTTTTGTTTTATTTCACTTCTTATAGGAAGCAAAAAACAGGTCTATTTTGCTATTTAATTATTATGCATTTTAAATGTATACTTAATTAGTTGTATATGTTGCATAAAGTATGCCATATTGTTTAAAATCCCACCATAGGTTAAACATGTTCATGCATCATATATATATAATAGTTATAATGTATGATAGCATGAGTTATTTTCATGGTTAATTAATATAAGCGTTGTATTAATTAGATGAAAATAAGGTTGTAATGAGCATGACACTGCTTTTGTAAATATAAATGTTATATTTATGTATGTCATTGATGCATGATTATAGTTTCAGTTTCTTTAAATTTATAACTGTTATAATTTTGGTGAATAAAAATTAAAGTCTATRATCAAGAATTGCATACAAACCCTAGGTCTTCAATAATTAATTTCAAAGGGGTTTGGAATTGATTATATCCTAGGTTATATACTTTTTATTTTGTTTTTAAATAGGTTTAAAACGACAAAATAAAAGGTAAATATAAAATGTTGTCTATAGGGGAACCCTGTTTAACGAAGGTTTAGTCTAGGTTGAGGTAGTTAAGCTGATCGTAAGGGAACACCTATACTTGGGAACCGACCTGGGGGTTGAATTAGTCAATATTTTATAGCATGCAATAATGTGGTTAGTTCATTAAAGTGTTTAATGAACTAAAACATTAAGTGTTAAACAAATCTAATATAAAAGTTATATTGGGCAAATTAATAAACTTAAATAATTTCATTTAGCCGAATTTTACCTGAGTAATAACCCTAAGTTCTAAAATACTAAGTGGGAGGATTATATGTATATATAAAATATATCAAGTATATGAGATATTTGTGTTATATATATATATATATATATATATATATATATATATACATTCTTCCCGTCACGTTCTCCGTATAAGTTCACACAGTGAGTTCCATGCTCGGCCTCTTGTTGCCTTAGGTGCAGCCTCCCCACCGAAGGTGTTTGCATGGTTCAATACCAAGTTGAATGGAGAAAGTATTTATAGTAAGTGGGAGAAGGACGTGTGACAACACATCCTACGGTCTCTTCCATTGGTTTGCAACATGAGGTTTCATACACGGCCTACGTGTCGTCCTGGAGCGACCACCCCTACGGAGGGTCTGTTGTATGGAATCAAAATCAGGGCGAACTCCATAAATGAATAAGGTCTCTTAGGTTTTGCACCAATATTTGTCCTTCCCTATGATAGGCTTATTGGGGCGGACCTCTGGGGTCTGAAAATTGCGTGTCACACTTACAGGAAGTTGTTAAGTTAGTTAATAACTTATTGACCAGACAAACGGAGACTAACTATTATAGGAATAAGAGTTATTCTGGTGTAATATTTAGTTGAGAATGTCTTAATTCAGTGAAGGAGTAGCTGACTTCTCTACGATAGATGTTGCTCTAAATCACTGAAGCATCATAGCAAAAATAATCTTGATTGATTAAGTGCATTATTACTTTTTGTTAAATTTGATTGGGTTTAATGGGTAGTGCAAGTTTCTAATATAGATTTGTTACATTTCAGCATGTTTACTTCCGTTATTGCCCTGCTTGTCGCCGAAAAACTTAACGGCGAAAATTACACAAAATGAAAAACGAACCTTAACACGATACTTGTGGTAGGTGATCTTAGGTTCATCTTAACTCAGGAGTGTCCTCAGGCTCCTACGCCTAATGCAGCCCGAGTAAGTCGGGATGCCTATGACAGATGGATCAAGGCCAATGACAAGGCTAAGGTCTACATCTTGGCAAGCATATCTGATGTGCTGGCCAAGAAGCATGAGAGCATGGTCACCGCAAGGGATATCATGAATTCGTTGCAGGACATGTTTGGACAACCGTCCATTCAAGCCCAACACAATGCCCTCAAGTTCATTTACAATTCCCGCATGACAGAGGGAACATCAGTGCGAGAACATGTTCTCAATCTCTTCCGAAGAGTTTCCTACAATTTTGCAGCAATGCTGTGATGAACAAGATCGAGTACAACCTTACCACGCTCTTAAACGAGCTACAGATTTTTCAGTCTCTTATGAAAAATAAGGGACAGGAAGGGGAGGCAAACGTTGTCAATTCAAAACGGTTACATCGAGGTTCGACCTCAGGAACCAAATCTACATTTTCTTCTTTTAGAAGTAAGACTTTCAAGAAAAAGAATAACAACGGTAAGGAAAAGCTTACCCTAACTGCTACTACCAAAAAGGGCAAGGCCAAAGTTGCAGACAAAGGAAAATGTTTCCACTGCAACATGGATGGGCACTGGAAAAGAAACTACCCGAAATACTTGGCCGAAAAGAAGAAAGCCAAAGAAGGTAAATATGATTTACTTGTTATTGAAACATGTTTAGTGGAGAATGATAATTCTGCCTGGATATTGTGGATTCAGGAGCCACTAACCATGTTTGTTCTTCTTTTCAGGGAATTAGTTCCTATAGGCAGCTTGATGCTGGTGATATGACTCTCAAAGTTAGAACGGGAGATGTCGTCTCAGCAGTCATAGTGGGAGACCTAAAGTTGTTTTTAGACAAGAATACATATATATTATTAGATAATGTGTATGTAGTTCCTAAAATAAAGAGGAACTTAATTTCAATTTCTTGTCTATTGAAACAATGTTATGCTATTTCTTTTTCATTAAATGAGGTGTTCATTTCACGAAATGGTGTTAATATTTGTTCTACAAAACTTGAAAACAACTTAAATGTGTTAAGATCAACCATAACTACAGCAATTTTAAATATAGAGTTGTTTAAAAATGCTAAAATTCAACACAAAAGGCAAAAAACTTCTCCAAAAGAAAATACCTATCTTTGGCACCTAAGATTAAGTCACATAAATCTCAATAGGATTGGGAGATTGGTTAAGAGTGGATTTCTCAGCGAGTTAGAAGATGACTCCTTACTTCCATGTGAATCTTGTCTTGAAGGCAAGATGACTAAAAGACCTTTTACTGGAAAAGGTTACAGAGCCAAAGAACCCTTGGAGCTGGTACATTCAGATCTTTGTGGTCTGATGAATGTTAAAGCCAGGGGAAGGTATGAGTATTTCATCTCTTTCATAGATGATTATTCAAGGTATGGATATCTCTACCTAATACAACATAAGTCTAAAGCCCTTGAAAAGTTTAAGGAGTACAAGACTGAAGTTGAGAACCAATTAGGTAAGACGATAAAGACACTTCGATTTGATCGGGGTGGAGAGTACATAGACTTAAGATTCCAGGACGATATGATAGAACATGGAATTACATCCCAACTCTCAGAACTTGGTACACCTCAACATAATGGTGTATCAGAAAAGAGAAATAGAACCCTATTAGACATGGTTCGGTCTATGATGAGCTATGCTCAATTGCCTGCCTCGTTTTGGGGTTTTGCAGTAGAGACTGCAGTATACATTTTGAACACAGTTCCATCAAAAAGTGTTTCTGAAACACATTTTGAACTATGGATGGGACGTAAATCTAGTTTACATCACTTCAGAATTTGGGGATGTCCAGCACATGTGTTAGTGACAAACCCGAAGAAACAGGAATCTTGTTCAAAAGTGTGCCTATTCGTAGGTTACCCCAAGGAAACGAGAGGTGGACTCTTCGATCCACAAGAAAACAAAGTGTTTGTATCGAAAAAGCTACATTCTTAGAAGAAGGCCACATTAGAGATCATAAACCACAAAGCAARGTTGTGTTAAATGAGATTTTCGATGAAGCTACAAATACATCAACAAGAGTTGTTAATAAAGCTATCACTTCAACAAGAGTTGTTGATGGTGCTAGTACATCACGTTAGTCACATCCATCTCAAGAGTTGAGAGTGCCTTGACGTAGTGGAAGGATTGTGTCACAACCTGATTGTTACGTGGGTTTAATAGAAACCCAAGTCGTCATACCTGATGATGGTGTTGAGGATCCATTGACATACAAAAAGGCAATGGAAGATGTTGATAAGGACAAATGGATCAAAGGTATGGACCTTGAAATGAAGTCTATGTACTTCAATTCTGTCTAAGACCTTGTAGATCAACCTGATGAGGTCAAACCTATAGGTTGTAAGTGGATCTACAAGAGAAAACGAGACACTGAAGGAAAGGTATAGACCTTTAAGACTAGACTCGTGGCAAAGGGTTACACCCAAAGGGAAAGGGTGGACTATGAGGAAACCTTCTCCCCGGTTGCCATGCTAAAGTCTATAAGAATACTCTTGTCCATTACCACATTTTATGACTATGAAATTTGGGAAATAGATGTCAAGACTGCTTTTCTGAGTCACAATTTTGAAGAGAGTATTTATATGTCTTAGCCATAAAGGTTCATTAAGCAAGGTCAAGAGCAAAAGGTTTGCAAGCTTAAACGATCCATTTATGGATTAAAACAAGCATCTCGTTCTTGGAATATAAGATTTGATATAGCAATCAAGTCTTATGGTTTTGACCAAAATGTTGACGAGCCTTGTGTATACAAGAAGATCATCAACAGCACTGTAGCTTTCTTGGTGTTGTATGTAGATGATATCCTACTCATTGGGAATGATGGAGTATCATAACTGACATTAAGAGGTTTCCTAACTGACATTAAGACGCTCAGTTTGTTCCGGGGATTCAAATCATAAGGAATCGAAAGAACATAACGATAGCCCTGTATCAGGCAACTTATATCGACAAAATGCTTGTTAGATATTCGATGCAGAATTCCAAGAAAGATTTACTACCTTTCAGGCATGTTTAACTATAACACCGTTAGCTAATAGATTAATATTTCAATGGGATGACCAGGTAACTCGATCTTAATCCTGAGTGAGTTCTGAACTCCTGCCTGTTAGCGCTCGTCCTTTGATTTGTATGGGTGAGAGTGGCTCGAGTCGTCGACTTAATATGCCTACCATTTTGGGGACGAGACCGAGTGGGGAGCTGAGAACATAACTACACAAGATGGAATTCACTCCTTCCTGACTTCAGGGTAAGTAGATGAGTGTTCTCTTGAGTGCTGACTCTTGGACTTGAACAAGGGGCCTCACCCTCTCATAGGTTCGAGAGGAACTTCTAGTTATTGGTTGGACCATAATCGGATTGTTCATTAAAGGATCAGCGGTACTTAAGATACAAAATGTAACATAGAGGTAAAACGGTAATTTGACCCAATTGTGGTTACGAACACTCGTGAAGGATTTACTTACCGTTAATGGTCAAGATCCATGGACACAAAATATTCTACAGTGAGAAGAGTGCAACAGTGAGTCTTTAGTAGAGTGACCGACAGTTAACGAATGTAAATTAATATGGTTAATCAATTAATCTCGTATCGTTGGAGCTTCCGATCTGTAGGTCCATTAGGTCCCCTTGCTAGCTCGTAAAGGATACTTAAGAACAGTTTGTCTTGAAAAGAATTTGAATTGTTCAAATTAGTTAAAAAGAATTAAGGTTAATTATATGAGATGCAATTAATATAATGTATGTTGATACATTATAATATAAAGTGAATTTTAATTTGATTCAAAATTATGAGAGTGATGGATATTAGAATTTGATTCAAATATAGTTGATTAATTTAAGTTTAATTTAATTAAATATGATTTAATTAAATTAATGTGATATATTAATTTGGTTAAATGAAATTAGATTTAATTCAATTCAATTGATAATTCTTTTTTGTAATTAATTAAATTAGATTTAATTAATTATTATTTTAATTAAAATAAAAGAACAAAAAAGAAAAAAAAAAGAAAAAAGGGAAAGGAAGAAGTGGGAGGAACCTCCCACTTTCGGTGGAAAGTGGGTGAGGTTCCGCCCACTTCCCACTATTAATGGTGGGAAGTGAGAGAGTGGTGAGTGGGGAAGTTGTGACTTCCCCACCAATTCTCGTCCCTTATATAAAGGGAGGTTCTGCCCTTTTTTTGCCTCGGTTCACAATCATATGAGTTTTGGAAACTCTAGCAAACAACCTCTCTCTAAATCTCTCGATCCCTTTCTCGGTCTTAAGACGGTTCCCACAAACCGAGTACTTAATATCCAGAGGATAGCAAGGAAGACTTTGTGGTAGCGTTGGTGTCTACATTGAAGAAGTGTCTTCAAAGGTATGTATCGCTAACTTCCCTTTATTCATGCTTATATGTCTTTTCTTTGTTGTAATTCTAAGACAAGATCGAAGCACACGCGCTCGCGTGCTTTCGCTGCAGGATCCGATCCCTTCATAAATAAGAGTAGAGACTCGTATAAGCGCACACGGTCGCAAGTAATACTCGAAAGTAATCCAAGGCCGAATCCTCAGGGACTTGTTGTTTTTCAAAATCAAGTAATGTCGTAAAATGGTTCAAATATGCATTTTAATAAAACCCAACCTCTTTGTTTCCTACCTTAGTTTTGATGCAAAACATGGAAAACACACTTTGTTGGGAAAATGCACCAGGCACATTCCTAGAATTTATTGGGAAACTAAGTTCTACTCTTTCACTACCGCTTTTGATTGCTGTAGAGGCTAGGGTAACCTACAATCATATGTTTATGTGTGATTACAATCCTAGAGAATAATTATCAACTCACATGCATTATGGATCAGAGGGCTTATGTCTAGGACTATATTTTATGCGTTTATGTCTAAGTCACATCCCATATTGGTTTCCTAATATTTTACCTAACTCACCCTTCTCAGGGTTAGGCTTTAGTGTATAAATCAAGTCCCACTGGTCAAATGGAAAAAAAAGACGTAAAGAGAAGTATTTAGAAACCAATCGAAAAAAGTGTCAGGCGCAATTCTAGGCAAATCTTGAGCGTGTTGAAAATCAAATCATTTTGACTAAGGCATTCCACAAAGAGGTTGATAACTAATTTACAACATTTTTAAAGGAAAGAAAATGCTCGAAAACATAAAGGAATTATTTTTCATTGAATTAAAACGAATAAACGAGCCATACAATGAGTTCTAGTTTGACCCTCTTTTCTCTCGAGTGTGAGAGGAGGGTAAACTCACTAAAGAACTTAAGAATAATAGAATAAACGAAGAACAAATGATAGAACTTTAATTAAAAGCAATAAAGTAAGAAAATACAAGGAAATAATAACTAAAACTTGAATCTAAGACTAAGAACGAGTTCTACAACGAAGAGAGAATGTAAATGAAGCTGGAAATGAGCTTGAAAGGAATGATTTGCAAGTGGAGGGATGACTTCCTTATATAGCACCTTGGGTTGGTTGAACTCCCCACCATTTTAGGTGGAAATGGGTTGGGTTTGTTACAAACCCTCTTGGACTTGGACTCATGGTTTTGAGTTGGTTTGAACATGTATGAAATATCCTCCTTGCCCTTCATTAATCAAAACGTGTGTTATACCAATTTGTTCTCCAAAAATTCGGCGGGTGCAATTCTGCAAAAACAGAAAACTGTTATTTTCTTCCAACTTTGACCGCATTTTTCCCATATTTTTCCTAAAGTAACATAGTTTGACTTTTATACAGAAATGTTCTATGAATGTTATACTTTAAGAATATGTGGCCCTTTTTGGCAAATAAGGATGGGGAACGAGTCAAAAACGTGGTCAAACAGGCCTACCGACACATGTTTCTGCAGTAAAAAGTCAACTCTCAGTACAAGAAGATTGAGTTGTTTCAACCACTTTTTATCAAAGGTTATTAAAAACCTCTGAAAAATAGTACATTTGTCAACAAATATTTAAAGCCCTCGAAAAATATATCAACATTTATCAAAGGTTTGTAGAAAAACTTCGAAAATTATGCACTATTTATCAACAAATTTCATAAACCTTTGCAAATTATGTTATCTTTCTTCGAAGGTATTTTGTAGAACTTTGAAAATTATTCACTTTTTTATCGAAGATTATTGAAAACCTTTGAAAAACAATATATTTATCAACAAATATTTAAAACTTTGGAAAAATACATGATATTTTATCGAAGGCTATGAAAACCTCTGAAAATTATGAATTTTTTTATCAAAGGTTAGTAAAAACCTTCTAAAACAATACACATTTATCAACAAATTTCATAAACCTTTGAAAATTGTGTGATCTTTTATCGAAGCTATATTGAAGACCATTGAAAATTATGCACTTTTTATCAAAGGTTATTAAAAACCTTCGAAAAAGATATACAATTACCAACAAATTTCATAAACCTTTGAAAAATGTAATATTTTTGTGAAGGTATTTTGAACACCTTTGAAAATATTCAAAATTATTAATACTTTTTATCTAAGGTTATAATTACCTTCGAAAAAGATATACAGTTATAAATTATAATTTTTTTTTTAATCGATGGTTGACAAAAACCTTCCGAACGATTAGAAGGTATTTAAAAAAAAGTTTTAAAAAAGTTATCAATGTTTTATGGAAGGTTACCAACAACAGTCGAAAAAGATTTATTCTATTTTAAAAATAATATAATTGTCTGAAATACTTTACTGATTCTTCGCCCTCAGGTTACGATAGTTTTTCCCCTCTTCACCAATATTTGCCCTAGTTTCTACATTTGTGACACTTCAACCCGTTGTCGTCGAGTCATCGCTGCCGCACGTTGTTGTGAGTTCCTGCTCCATTGATTGTGATCGTGGCGCCTCGAATCGATGTATGTTACTGAAATTTATGTTCACTTTCTTACTCACTCAAGTTCCATTGCTCTCTTTTATCCGTTTTTCAACCATTCTTCGTCAACGATTTACGATTCTCTGTCATTAAGTTTCGTCTTCAATTCATCAAGAGAGTTGATGACTAATTCTCTACATCTTGATATTGAGATATGAAATTCTCTTCATATCAACCATGATCGCATTTTATATTGAATCTACCTCTTCATATTGGCACTTTCTTCCAATTTAGATTCTTAAATCGGATATTGATTAACTTGTTTGGTTGTGCATTTTTTCCGTTAGGTATTGCGAGGCGTCGAATTCTCTAATTAGTGATAAAATTGGTGTTTCATTCCTTGTAAGTACATAAAGAGAATGTATCTGCTTGAATTATGCAAAAATTTGGATTCAAGTCTAATTCTTCATCTTGAACCGTTTTCTTATTTAATTTAGAATTTTCTTTTTCCATACTATTACTCTATTCTAATTTTTCGAACATCTATAGCGAAAGCTTGCATTAACTTGAGTCATGTTAAGGTCTACCTACTGATGGATCAAGACACTATTGGTTTGATTAATTTAATGAAATCTTTTTCAAATTTGACAGCATAGGTAGTAAGTGGTTGTAGGAACCGGAAAGTAGTGTTTAGTAATTTTTGGAAGCATGCAGAAGATAAACCCTTGGGTTTCATTCCCTCAATTGTGTGAGTTAGGCTAAAAGGCATATGCMTGTTTCTATTTTATATTGTAATTTTGAGTTAATTGTCTTAGAGTAATTTAAACATATGAGGATTTTTATGTGGGATTAAAAATTGAGAACTATATATATGTCACTCCGTAATGTATGTATATATGTATCTATGCCATGTATTTCTTATTTTGGTTAACACTTAGCATAAAAATATGACAACTGTATCCATACCCTCTCTTTGCATTTTGCTGTTTCACTCATTTGTGATATGTCACGGATCCCTCTGCCTTCTTTTTACTTTTTTTTTTCAACTCTACTTTCCCTTTTCTTTTTCCATAACATCGCCTTTTAATGAAACATTTCTTCTGGTTTAACAATTTTAGATGATGATGATTGTTTTTATATAATAATTGTTACTCTACTGTGATTTCAGCATCATATTTGAACTTAAAAATTCTTGCATGCCCTAACTTATCTTAAATTAATTGTTGTCATAAATATATAGCATAAAGTGATGTTTGCTATTTGCTAATGATCAGTGAGAATTGGAAAGTTTTATTTCTTGAAATTTGTGTTGGTTTTGTGTTTGTTGAACTAATAATAATGGTTGACTCTTACTTGTTCGGATTGATTTGCAATGCCTTAGACTTTTGAATTAAGAAAATGTAGACACCTTTGTATGAAGATTTCTACAATAGTTTGAATACATCCTGTCTTCTCGTTTTTATCAAGGGTAAACAAGATGAAGTCCAGGTAACCAATCGACAGTAATTTATGCTTTTGGTACTCGGAACCCAGGCAGAGGTAGCAGGAGTAACTAATGGAAATGATTAGATATCACAACTCTACGATTGGAAAGGACTTCTTGCTTATGGTCATTTAGAAGTTGGTAGCCCAAGGTTCCAATTTTGGCCGTTTTTTTTGTAAGTTTGGTATTATTATTGAATTAGAAAATCCTTTTGAGCATCAATTTCAAACCATTGATGGTTGAGATGATGCGTAAAAAATCCTAAAATAGGGGTTAGAAAATCTGATATAGTATATAAAGAAATTTGAATATCTTTTTTGTTTTAGGGCATGAAGTATTTGTATTATTTGAATTAGTTTTAGAAGGTTTAAAAATTGTTGAAAATAGGATTATGATCCTTAGAAAATAATAAAAACCTTCGAAAAAAGTAATTGGTACCAACTCATTATTGACAACTAATTTAGCAATCTTAGGAAGTTTATAACCTTTGAAAAATATGAATTTTTGAAGGTTAACAAAACCATTGAAAAAGCTTTTTCGACGGAATCTATTTTGACACTTTTTTAAGGTTGAGTAAACCTTTGAAAAAAGATTTATTGAAGGAAATTCAATTAATAAGAAAATAGCATAGCATAGAGTTCACAACAAATGTGAACAATTCATCCTCTAGCTAAATAAAATAGCACATTAGAAAGAAACTACAAAAATCACAAAGAAATTGTAGAATTTAGGGACGCTAAAGGCTGCCTTTTAGCGGACCCAATCTTCCTCTTCGCCCTAGCTTCTTGTGGAGATTCGCCCCTTCAATGGCTGCAACCTTCTCTGTAAATGGTGGCTTAACAATAGAGAAAATAATTATGTTGATATAATTTTTGGTGACTCGGGTTGGGTCAAAAGCCAAATAAAACGAACCAAATTATTCGTGGAATCGACCGCCGAATTATTGGAGCTAGGATCTACAATAAGAAAAAATATGAGAGAATAAACACCGATGTGGTATCGGCCGACCACACTCTGATGCTTATGTCAGTTAATGAGCTTAAGAGAATAAGAGAGGAAATTGGCAAGTCTTGAGTGCATTGCTTGAGAGAGAATGACATACCTCCCTTCTATTTATAGCTTTTGGTGGTAGTATGAATAGTCTTCGAAAAGTCAAGGGAGTTCGTCAAATTCAACTTCGCTTTATACTTGGCTCTATAATGGGACCAATAGATGCACAAAAGGGTAGGCGGGTCCCCTGCGTCCTATATCTAAACTATGAAAGCAATGGTATAGTTGGGATTCTTTGGCTGATTTGGCAGCATGTCCTTATCTTGACCGAGCGGAGCAAGTGTTGGGATATCGGAGGGTTTTCTTACCTTTTCAGTATCAATGCTTGATTCCAGTGGTTTGAAATTTGACATGATGGGTTCAGGGCGTAGAGTCACATAGTAAAATTCACGAGCAATGCGTTGCTCTACTCGTACACTCCCTACCCCCATTGGGTTGAAACTTCATAGCTTGATGTAAAATGGACGGTACAGCTCCCAAACTATGTATAGTGGGTAGGATTATATACCGAATCTAAATTGACAACTAAAAAGCATACTAACCTGTTGAGGATGCACGAGTTTTCTCCAAATGAGACATGTAATTAAATGCTTCCCAATGGGTAGACTCATTCTCCACCAAATCCCACTAGGTGAGTGGTGCATATTTTCAATCTTTCTCAATCGATCCTCATAGCATCAAATGTTCGCAATGCTAGGACATCAGCTGAGCTTCCTCCATCGACCAGTATGCGATGTACTGGTATATTGGCAATGGGAAGTGCGATTACTAGTGCATCTCGTTGTGTTGTTGATGTAGACTTTGCTCATCGAAACGGTTGAAGTATATGATGAATTCAGGAGGCCTCGATGTGGTTGTGCAGATGATGTGGTCATAAGACTCATGTCGCGCTTGTCTAGCCTGAGTCTTTCTCTTTCTACTAGATTCTCCTCCAGCTGTGTCCAGCTTCTTTATGAAATAAGTAGTAGCGGCTTTTGTCTTGGGGTAAATTTCCTTGTTGTTTTTTAGCGGGCCACCTGAGGAGGTTCTTATCCTTAATTTTCATCAAGATATGCTCTACTGGTACGGTGGTTGTGGTAAATCTTCAAATGTGTTTCGAGAACTGCCGGTCTTTAGGCTGGTAGTCAGCTTTGGTTCTTTTTTGAGGATTTTGCATAAATGTCTATCGTTCTCTTTTTGTCTCAAAGCTTCAAGCAGCATTTCCGAATTCTCTCAGGCATTAAGCAAATTTTCTAGCATGCAGATGTTTTTAGCTCGAGCAATGAACTCATCAAAGGTAGTTGGAGTTTTCTTACCTAAGGACCAAAGAAACTTTTCATCTCGTAGTCTAGCCATGATGGCAGTCAGGGCAGTTCCATCAGTGTCTCCTTCAACTTTGAGGTCTTCGTTATTAAAGCGGACGATATATTCGTGTAGGATTTCGTTTGCTTTTTGTCGGAGTATCAGTAAGTAGGTAGTCAACCTCTTCTTCTCACATCCCCCTACAAACTGCGTCAGAAAAGCAAGAGTTAACTCTTGAAAGGAGGTTATCGACTGCCTTTTAAGTTTTCGATACCAAGTACTGGCTGGACTAGTAAGAGTTAACGAAAATGCCCTATATTTTATCTCGTCGCGAGCCCCCTGAAGATCCATTCATGCGCTAAAGGTGTTCATATGGTCCAGTGGATCTTTAGTACCATCATATTGCTTCATGGTTGGCCATTTGAACTTTGGCGGTATCGCCACTGTCATGACATTGTCCGCGAACGAGGTACTTGACCCATCGCGTGGTTTTTCTTCATTTGGCACCTTACTGGGGTGATCTGTAACGCCCCGAGTCCCTCAGGTTAGTTAGTCTCGAATCAGGAGATTTTTATTTTTTTAAATTAAAACTCTAATTAAATTTATATTTATCGGGCTCTAAACTCTAATTAAATTTATATTTATCGGGCTCCGTGTGGTTGGTTTTGTCTTAAGTTGGGATGGATTTCTTTTCTTTTGGGCTTGGTTATGTTGGGCCTTTATTGGGTTGGTTTGGTTTTAAAACAAAGGAAAAGAGGAAAAAGAAAACAAAAATCAAGAGGGACTTTATCTTCTTCTTCTCCTTCTCCCTTGTTGCCCTAGCCGCCACCCCCTTTCCCCTTCAATTTCCGG
>NW_019104589.1:50153-70699 GCF_001995035.1 Momordica charantia
TCTGCAATTATTGTTTCAGGTGAAGGATTTGTTGGCGACCATGGTGATGAGACGGAGGAGACATGACGAGCGAGGACCATAGGCTACGTAGTTACTTTTGCTTAGCTTAAGTTTTAGATGGTTAAGACCCTACGTTTTGGTCGATAAACTATTTGATCTTATCTGAATAATTGGGAGGTTCCCAACTTGTTGTTTATTTTATTTCGGGATAGATGTTTGTTTTAGTTTTCTTCCATTCATTGAGTTTTGCCTAGTTGGAATAATAAATTTGCCTCGTGAGGCTGTCCACGGATGTTGTTGATTGATGTTCTATAGAATTGATTCATTGTTAAATTGATGAGAGGTGAAGCTTGGTTTTATATATGTATTGTACAGGGAGTTGACACCTCGTGTTTGGGGTTAGGTTTAAACAGTTGGGTAGTTAACGAGACCTAGAAGTGTGTGGGAAATTCTGGGGCGTTACATGATCATTATGATTACTTAGCGTGGCACCTGGACGTTCCACAGCAGGGATTTGGCGGCGATGGTTGAGGAGATCGTGCAAATTCGATTGTCCTCGGCTTCCATGTTATTTTCTCTGGTTCTCAAGAAATTCTCGCAGGTTGTTGGTATCCATTCCCTCTGAGTCTATTGGGGGATTTCTAGGCCAGTTGTTTCCTCCCAAGGTCAGTTTCTCCTGAGTATTTAGAAATGGGCTTATTTGTGTATATGTATATGTATATGTATATATATATATAGATTTTTTCTAGTTGTTTCCTTTTATTCTCTCAAAGATAAACCTTTTCTATTTTATTTTTTTTAAAAGATAATTTGTTTTTAGAATTATAAAAAATTAAAAACAAAAAAGAAAGAATTTTATTAAAACTTTATCTTTTTATGTTATCCTTTTTAAAAAAGGTTTCTTTAGGGTTTGTTTTAAAAGCCCTTAAACCTTAGGTTTTATTTTCTTAAACTGCCAGACTTAGTTTTCTCTCCAAGCGAAAAAGAAAATAAAAGAAGAAGAATTTTGGTATTTTCTCTCAAAGATCGGTAAGTTGGTATTTTCTCTCAAAGATCGGTAAGTTTTTCTTTCTCGTTGTTTTAGTTTTATTTTTCTTGATCTGTAGTTGTTTAATTTAGTTTATTGGGAAAAGTTTTAAGGTTTTTGTTTTTTTAGAATAAGATTTTAAGGACTATTTGCCTTAAAAATTTTCCAGAATTTTTGGTTTGAATCTTGTTGTTTATGAGACAGTTTTTGGGCTATTTTGAGACTCTTTTTGCATAAAAAGTTCACATATTTGTATCTCATAAACTATAGTTTATTGTTATGATTTTTACATGAAAAATTATATGTTTTTACCAAGTTTTAAAGGTTTTCTATATAGTTTTTAGATCTGATTTTTCTATAAAAGTTAGTAAATTGTTAATTGTTTTGTGGAAAATTCTTGAAAGTTTTATTTTATAGAACATAAAATTTTCCAAATTTAAAATCCCAAAATTTTCAATTGTTTAGAAGGTTTTTAAGCTTGTTTTGTTGAGAAACTTTTTGTAAAATTTGTCCGTATTGATTTATACCGATTCTTGTTATTTTAAAGTTTGTTATTTTTTAATTTAGAGATTTTTTAACCCAGTTTTCAGATCTGGTTTTGGAAAATCCATACTTTTCTTAATTGTTTTGCATAAAAAATTGTTTTGAATGGGAAAATTGGATAGATAAGATTTGCTTAGTAATTGGTTGAATTTTAAATCCTTAGATAGGATTTAAGTATTGATTTTGAATATTGGTTGTTCTCGACCTCTAAGTTGACAACTATCCAAGGAAGAAGTTAACTTAGATTCGTAGGATTTTCGAGAAAGGTAAATCATTTACCATATCCCTTCGAAAAGTATTGTAAGTAAATTGTCATATCCTTTTGAAAAGTTTTGTAAGTGATTTACCATATCCGTTCGAAAAGTATTGTAAGTGAACTGTCATACCCCTTCGAAAAGTATTGTAAGTGAATTGTCATACCCCTTCGAAAAGTATTGTAAGTGATTTGTTGTATCCCTTTTGGAAGTTAAATAATTTAGTTGAAGATTTATTATGGTTTCCATAATATTTTTATGGAAATCGATATTATGTTTATTTACAAAATATTTGACGTATGTTTTGTATGATTTGATAAGGTTTGGTTGGAAATTATTTAAAGGTTTGAAATTGACCTTTTTTTTATTTGTGAAATATCTGAGATCATGTTTTGTTGATAAAGTTGTTTGAAATTATTTAAATGTTTTCAATTAATTTCATATTGAAAATATGTATTTGTTTTGCATATTTATTTGAAAGATATTTTTGATTGATTTGATAGGGCTATCCAGATATGTCATCCTTTTGTTTTGAGGAATGCTTTGCTTATTTGGGATAGTAGCCTAATTTGAAATTGATGGATTTCTGTTCTGGCTTATTTGTGGGGAGACACTTTTGTGGTTTGACATTCCTTTGGAATGAAGATTCATGTATGTTATTTATTCGCGTGGCCTCATACTTAAGTAACCATTCTTTTTGTTCTAATCGATATTATTTTGACAACTCTATTTTGGTCGATATTAATTCGACAACTCTGATAGAAGCTTCTGATTGATTGATTGGTGTTACCGACTGGTAATTACATGTGTTCTATAGGTTACCCAAATAATGCAACCTCCCACTCGAATTTTGAAAGTATGAATGAATGTAAGATTGTTTTGAATGTTTGAACGACTTAGTTTATTCGAAAGTTTGAAAGTTGTACTAAATGTTTTAAGATTTTTAAAACTTTTGATTTGTTTGTATTTTTGCTACAAATGTTTCGAAAGGAAAATGAATTTCAATATTTGATATGGTTTTTGCTTATTGAGTATTTTGTACTCGTTAGCTTATGAGAACTTAGTTAGCTCTGATATTTATTCTTTAGCTTGATTATAGTATATGTTTCTGTTTCAAAGTTGGACTTGTCTCCCTTTTTTTTTGTCATAGTATCAAATTAAATAAATAAGTTTTTCCTTTGGTATAATGTTTATTTGTTTACCCTTCCGCATTATTGTTAGAATGATTATATTAGAAAATACGGGTTGTTACAGTTCGTGACTCATCTTTCCTCTCTATGGGAGTCTTTCCTCTGATCGGATCTCGATCAAGTGGTCCCTGATAGGGAGAATTGGCGCAAATTCCTCGGTGTCCTTTTTGTTTTAATAGATCCAGAATTTGGGCCATATCTCCCTTCAGTCCCTACACATCTTGGTTAATTTAGGTGTGCTTACTTCGGCATCATTGAGGCACTTCGGTATTATCTATGAAATGGGTAGTCACCGTGATGTTCTCTTGTTCCTTTCTGGTGCTCTGAACCAGACGTCGGAAAGTTGGCTGGGATGCCACATGCCTCGGGGTGGGATGTTGGAATCGTCCGGAATCTCTGGTTTCGTCTGGAATAGTACGGGTACCATTCATGTCCATGGTGTGATAATTCGAGTTTTGGAGTTTTTGACAGTCGTCCCCATAGATGGCGCCAACTTTTGATGAAATTTTTGACGACTCGAGTCAGATCAAGAGTTAGATAAAACGAACCAAATTATTCGGGGAATCGACCATCAAATTATTGGAGCTAAGATCTGCAATAAGAAAAAAAAATATGAGAGAATAAACACTGGTTTGATCTCGGTCGACCACACTCTGATGCTTAAGTCAGTTAATGAGCTTAAGAGAAGAAGATAGGAAATTGGCAAGTCTGGAGTGAATTGCTTGAGAGAGAATGACATACATCCCTTCTATTTATAACTTTTGGTAGTAGTGTGAACAGGTCTTCGAAAGTCAAGTGACTTCATCAAAGTCAACTTCCGCTCTATACTTGGCTCTATAATGGGACCAATAAATGCGCAACAGGGTAGGCGGGTCCCCTGCATCCCATATCTGCACTATAGCGATAGCGACAGTCAAACAAGGTATTCGGAAAAGGTGTGCGACCCAATGGGCCGCACAATATCGAGGCCCACCAACTCAAGGCGGCAAGCCCGTCCAAAATCCCCCCAGCCTTTCATTGTGCGGGTGGGGGGAATGTCGCGCATTATGCAACCAGCACACATAATTTGGGTTTCACAACCTGTTTTTCAATTCTCCCAATATATTCTTTTTGCCTTTTTCACTCTCCTTCTTTAGGTGATCCCTTCTACTTTATTCTTCCATTATATTCTGTCTTATGTATTTTTCTATTTAGGGTTTGGTGCTTTTCTTTTTATAACACTCAGACATAGCCATCAAGATAATTTTGAGCAATATCTATTAAAAATACTTTTTATAGTAGAAAATCTAGTTGGCAATTCTCATATTAGCGTTGTTGTCTTATATCGGAATGCTATAGCATGGGTATTACAATTCTCTAGCATTGTCTTGCAGGATCTTGAAAAGGCAACATTACTTCCTAATACTACAACAATGTTGATTGCTTTGTAGTTTGCTTTAGCAATCTAGATTTACTTTCTCTCTCTAATAACCATTGTGGATAAATTCAAAAACTCTCCTTCATTGTATAAATGATTCAAAAGATAATGTACAGTGCTTTATTTCATTATTATGAAATTAATCCTCATATATTCTATTATTAAACATGACTTCACTTCAACTTTGACAATTAATAAGCCAAAATACACACAAAACTAACTCCTTGCTACGTAGTTCAATCATTCGTGACAATTACGGATCACAACTCATAAATAGTAATAGAACAATCAATATGAATTAAGGCATCAATTTAATTAAATATCGATTGTTCATGAAAAATAAGAACAATAAACAAATAATACTTGAAAAGAAGAAATCCCTATCTAACCTAAGTCTCCCGAACTTATAATTAGTGTTGAGACATTGTAACAGTAACTTTTTTTTAGTAGCAGCATTAAGACATTGTCCCTAATATCTCAATGCAATGACTTCAGGTTTGCTCATTTCTTTGATAATTTTCTTATATCACTTTAGAACACTTGATTTTTGTATTTTATGACATTTTAATGTTCAATTCTATAAATTCTTCAACTTTTCATCTCCCGAATAAAATCAAACATAGTTTATCTAGTTAAAGATAATATTAATTTAAAATAAAAAGGATTTGAACACAATAAATGTGATAAATTACGCCCTATCAGCATTGCTCGCCTTGGTCTTTTTCACAGACCTTGTCTCTTAACCCCGAATTAGCAGTGTCGTCTTGGCCTTTTCATCGGCAAATAGGTCATATTCCACCAAAAGGTCTTCCCCTTCATGATGGCATATCCAAAGCCATTGTTAACCAGATTCTTGGCAAACTTCTCAAAGTCTGGGAGCTTCTGGAAGGTTTCTTAAAGGAAGGACACATTGGTAAGGTTTTTTTTTTTTTTTTTATAGCTCGTGCCCCTCCTTCGATTCCTCCAATTGCTTCTTCAAAGCAGTCGCTTCAGCTTGGGACTCCCCAACCTCAAACTCTGTTCCAGGTTGAATATATCACAAAAAATAGATTGCAAGCGCATACCCATTGCAAATGGTAGTTGGAATAGCGTTTTGAGGATCGATCCTAAGGGACAAAAGGTGTCTTTTTTAAAACTGTGGTGATCAGTGAAATGAAATAGATTTTAGGACAAAAGTAAGTGGGAATGTTGTTTGTTTTGGTTTGAAACATTGAATCAATAAAGCACAGCTCATTGTATTTCGAATTAACTATGCTAGGCACCTCCTATAGTGTATTGCACCATTTAGCTTCTTAACCTACTTATGTCTAACTGATCTCAAAGTACTAAGTCCTGTCCTAATATGTCTGATAGTAAAAACCTCAATTATCTTAAAATTCATCGCAACCTCAGGTCAAGGTCCTATGTCTAGACTACTTATGGACGAAATCCTTATATTTAAGTCTTCCTCTCCTCGTTTAATCAATTAACTTGTGATAAAAAAAACATCAATCTTTTCAATATTGAACTTGTTAAATCATCAATTGGACAAATTAACTTTTTAACTTTTTGAAAACAACTTAAGTTGATAAAAAGTTGGGAAAAGCTTTTGCCTTCGCCTATTTAAAAAATTAGCTAATCCTCCATAACTAGGCTAGGAAACGAAAATTTAGCTCATATTCGTAAAGGAAAAACATAATTTAAACAAGCTATAAATTGAAGACGTGAT
This sequence comes from Momordica charantia, assembly GCF_001995035.1. The sequence goes on from NW_019104589.1 coordinate 56,293, forward strand.
TTACGAAGAACATGAATAAGAAAGAAGCTGTAAATGAAGGACTTCACAATTCAAATGAACTTTACCCGTCTCTTTGAAGCTTAGGTGAGTAAAAACTCGTTCTATTCTACAAGAATGTGTAATTGCGAGATTCTTCTGAGATAAAGAGAGGAAAACGAGATGCAGAAGAAGAAAGAATGGTAGACTTTTATAAAAAGAAGTGTGAGTTACAAACCAATAAATGCAAGGCTTGAAATTACTTGAAGAAATTAAGTAAAATTGACACTAGTAGAAACATAGGCTTTCATGACAGTTGTGAATAGTAAAAAAGTTGGGAGGAAAAAAAACTGTCATAAATGATTGGGGCGCATTTTTGGCGAGAAGCGGAACTTTTTGGACTTTTCAAGTTTTATGACACTTAAAAACTGTCACGAAAATCGAATTTTAGATGACAGTGGAAAAATGTCACACAAAAGTAGAGACGCATTTTTGGCCGGAAAAAACAGTGATCTACGAAAATTTCCATGTTTTATGATATTTTATAATTGTCACGAAAAATAAAAAAATTTCAAGTATTCCGCGACAGTTACCTAGACCATCTTGAGAATCTATGACATACAAAAAGTGTCACAAATGATTTTAAGTGCGTTTCATTTCAATCAGAAAAACTGTAGGTTTATAGATGATGATAACTATTTTGGGATTCTCCGGTCGTATCGAGTATAAATTTATGATTAATAGTTTACCTAAATACTCCATGAAATAAGTAGAAAATTGTATTTGGGATAGTGGTCTGCTTACCCTATGTAATTGTGCCCTTCCTCTTCGGTCCCGAGTTTGAGCCCGGTGGATTTTAATTATTTTTTTAACCCTCTATTGCTTTTCCTTGCGTAAATTTAATTCATCATGAAAATTAAAATATGATGATGAACATAAAATAATGTTAGTTAATTCTAGTTTCACCAAGCATTTCGTAAATAAAATATTCATACTTAAATTATATCCTGATTTTTTTTTAATTGGAATGAAAGGTAACTACATAGGAATTAATCTCGGTTTAAATTGGAACTAGTTAGGTTCATGAACCTTTAAATTTTTTATAACATAAAATTTTGAATATTTGATAAATTTTTTTAATCAAATCTTAGTTTTGAAAATTTGTTTTTATTTTCATTAGATTCTTGCCCAAATTTTTAAGATATTAATAGGAACTTTTTGAAAGAAAATAGAAACAAGTCATAATTTTTCTCAATAAAATGAAAAATAAAAACTTAGAAGAATATCTTTTTATAAAAAAATTAAAATATATAAATGATAACATATTTAGTTAATTGTGTAAATTGAACTCAAGACCAGTGAGACTTATGGATACACCCAACACCAACAAAATAAGCTAGATTTTATGAAATGTTAAAGTATAATATTAATATAGTAATCATTTTTTCATTCTAGGTAAATAAAATTAAAATAAATTAAATCAAACCACGCCTTTTTACGAACTACTTTCTTCCTTATCTTTTTCGATGTTCTTTTCAAAAAACCTAAAATTCATCATCTTCCTCACACTATTATGAAAATTTGTTGAACTGTTGGATGTGTTAATGGATTATTGATAATTATATTATTTTATTGTTGGGTTCACAAAACCATACTGAGTTTTTGGTTTTATGTAGATTCCAAGAATTATTTATTTGCATTGGGAAAGCTATTCAAAATATGGGTGCTCATGTGGCAAGATTTAATTGGAAAAAAAAATGTTGTCTCTAACTTAGAGATTTACTAAAAGAAAAAACAATGGGAAAATGGGAAGCACAATTCACAACAAATTTATACTATAATTCAAGATCAATCCTTTCATAAATTGTCTTAGGAATGAAAAGTTATTTCGTATGACCTTGCTATAACTGTCACCTACTGACTTAAATATAATTTCTTCTTGGTTGGCTCTATTTAGAAACTTACTTTTGGAGACCAATAACTTTTATGTGCTTCTACCGTAAGTTATGGTGAAACTTTAATGAATCAAAATTATTAAGGTAAGTTGATTAAGTTATTTGTGATGAAACTCAACGAATTAGAATTATTTAGATTGGTTATTTTATTGAGTAATGTGTGGAAAATACATATATATTATGGATTTATGCTTATGTTGCGATAGAAAATGAATTCTATAGTACAGGTGCTTTCTCAAAGTATTAGTGGCTCATTCTTAATTAACCTGAAGCCCAACAAAGTTCTTAAATGGTTTTCATAAAATCTCAAAGTGGAGTTTTGATGTTGAATTTTTGTTTATGAAATTATAGGTGAAACTTGTAAACTCTTTAATGATAAACTAGATTGACAGTTACTGTAGTGTTTTTTATTGAATTTTCATTAAAACTTGCAAACTCTTTAATGAATTTTCGTTCATATGTTTTATTTGTAATTACTAAAGTGCTTTATTTGGGATTTTGTTTTAGACCTTTTAAAATTAAGAATTTCGAATTTATAGTTGGAACCAAAATTAAGGAAGGTGGAATGAAAGAAAATAAAATAAAAGGAAATGATTTGAAATAAAACAAACCCTAGAAAAAATCCCACCTCTTCCACCTTCTTCTTCACAACCGCCGCGCACACCCCCCCCCCATTAAATTAGCTGAAGGAAATGATTTTCCGTCCAACCTCTCCCTCCCTCCGGTGACTTTTTTCGGCAACGACCAGTCCTCCACGAACAAGCAGATGCGGCGACGCTCCATCAGAACCCGACCCCAGCAGCGGCAGTGTTTTGTGTCGGTTGTACCAACGGCGGCGATACCTGTACACCTCGACGCCCAGACCTGCGAACGGTCGCCCTTTGGGTGAAGCTTCCTAGGCGGTTAAAGGTGATTTCGACGACGCAACATCAGATTTTGGTGGTTCTACTGTGCTTCGCGGTGGATCTGGCATTTCCCGGTGGACGGCAGCAACGTACACTACCTCCCACGACGGCAGCAACGTCCCCGTCACCTAGACCGTGCACAGTAGCGTCGGTAGTGCATCTCCATTGCTGGATCTCGTGGACAGCGGCATTTCGGTGGTTTTCACCACTTACCTACACCCGTTCGAAGCCCGTTTTGCAATACCTGCCCCCTTCGACATTGGCCGACTCTTAACCAAAGTAGTTTTAGTGTGAGTTATTAGGTAACGACTCATCTAAATTGGATTTAAAGTTAATTAAATTTAATTCTAACCCAAGTTTGGTTGTTCTTGGTTTAGGACCCCGGCGGCGAGCTTAGTAGCGCATTAGGGACGTGATATTAAGTAGTTTCTTACTTGAGGGGATTGGATTTTGTTTGTTGATATAAATTGATTGTTTTCTTTGTTGTCTATATGTGTTATTCGCATGATTGCTTGTGGTTGATGTTATCCTCTGAAAGTCATTGTCGATATGATTTTAGATCGTTGCTATGTTTGGTTGGACTATGTTAAGGATACTGTGTTAATTGTTACGGTTTGGTGCCTGACCATGTCTTCAGTTAATTGGTCAAATTGGTAATGCATGGGTACGCTGAACTTGTTGTGGAGTTCTTGTGTAGTTGTATTCATAAAAGTATTTTGGGAACACTTGTGAGGAGTTTGCTATGTTAAATCATACTGGACATATGTTGGGTATAATTTTTGATTACTTGGGAATTGTGGATGCGTTGAGCTTCTTGGACAGCCTCTATGAAGCTCCATACCAAGAATTTTCTTGGCTTGACCCAAGTCCTTCATCTCAAATTCACTTCTAAGTTCATATTTTATCTTCTCAATCTCGCTTTTATCTTTAGAAGCTATCAAGATGCCATCAACATAGAGAAGGAGTAGAACAAGGACATCACTAGTAATAACTTTCTTATATATACAACAATCATAATAATTTTTCTTGATTCCCTTTACTATATACAAAAGGAAAGTGAGTGGGGATGAAAAAAAAAAAGTGTGTTTATTTGCTATATTTTAGGGAATATGAAATAGGAATAGGAAGAAGAATAGGAAGGTTTCTATTTTTTCCATGTTCATTTAGTTAAATTCTACCTTATGAGAGTTGTCTAATTGTTAGACTAACAAAGTTAGATACTATATTTAGATATTTGCTCTGAAGCGTGTATCGGTAAAGCGTTTTTTGAGTTCAATTATTTGTCTGGATTGATATGTAACTTATTCATTACAGTGTATTATTTATATGTTATATTCACAGTGCCCAAAACAACCAAATGCAGTAGAATGTGGTACTATGTCATGTGGTTCATGCGTGACATAGTCTTCGCTTGTAACACAACAATCCTAGAATGCGTACGTATATAGCATAGTGTTAATGTTTGAAAATATATATTCTCAAATTGCATTGTTTTGACTTTGATATAAATATGTATAGATGAAAGGGGCACCGTAGTGTTACACACAGGAGCACTTGGATGTGATTAGGAGGGAGTTGGCAGAGTTCATACTCTCACACATATATATTTTTCGTAGTATATGTACTATCTTGTTTTTTGGCTTCCCCGTTCAAGCAACTCATTGTCGTTTTGTTGGCCACCACATGTTGGAGATTGAAAATTTGTTGAGTGAAAGATTTGATCGAATACTTTTGGGCAATACCCTTGGCATGAACCACATATACTATAATGGTCTATTGAGGTATGGTTCTTGGTCACTGTTAACGCCTCATGTTATTGACTATATTCTTGAGCTGAAACATATCGTATGATCTTGAGAGGCATGTTGGTCATAGTAGAATTATTCGTTGTGTCATTTACCACCCCATAAAATTAGGTAGGCATTATGTTTTCATGTCTTCTCAAGGAATGGAGAATGTATATATATAGTTTCATTTCATTTTGGTCTGGAGAAAGAAAATAAAATACATGGGTATTACATTGGACGAGATCAGAATGATTGCTAAAGCAATAAATTGCATTGAATTGAATGAGAGAAAATGATGTACATATATATAGTGAAAAAGGTAGAGGGTGATCATTCCCTTAATTTTATTATTGGGAGGGGAAGAAGCACTTATTTTTCATTTGTTTTGTTCCTCCCTCAGTTTTAGTTTCTATTTTCTATCGTTATTTGCAAGTTAGCACTTTGGCAATAGTGGAGTGTGTTAAAACTTTTTTGTCTTTCATATTCTTTCCTTTCATTACTTTTACTAATTGTGAAAGCTTGTTCTTGCAGTGAGAAATGTGTTAAATTATGTTTTCGTTTCGTCTGTGTTTGTTAAAGCTATGTTGTTTAGATTGGTGTGTTCATATCTTGTTTCTGGTTGTCTTTCTCTCCCGTTCTGGCTACTTCTGTGGTCTCTTTTGTGAATATCGTGCATTGATTTTAGGCTTGACTTGCTTATGTAAGATTGTGCAAGTAGCCAATTAAGACTTAGTGTTTATATGTGTCATGCATATAGTATAATGTGTCATTGGATAATTGTGTGGTTTAAAGTTTAGTTGGATAATTGTGTGGTTATCCTGCAGCAAAGATAGCCAATTAAGGTTTAGATAAGTAGATTGTTTTTGTTTGTAAGTGTTCAACATCTGTGTTGTTTCTAAATCAGTTTTATTTGGGTAAAGTCTTTAGTATTTTGAGAATTTCAAAAACTGTTTGATATTGTCTTTTTGCATTTTTGTTTTTCTGAAAGAAGGGTTTTGTATGAGTGATTTGAAAGAAACAAAAAGATTGTACGTGCGTATTGTGATTGTTAGCTCTTTGGCACTACATAAAGGCTATGAAAGTGTGTTGATTCCAAATGTTTGAAATATAATTTTCTTTTCTACAATGTTAACCTTTACAATGAGTAGAAAGAGGAAGTAAACTCAGTGTAAGAGATTTGAAAGTTTAGGTTCTCCACTTTCGTGTATATTTGTCGAAGTTAGATTCGTGTTTTCTTAATTGTTTGTTTTGAATATGTTGTTCAGCATGTGGGAGCGARGGTTGAAGGAAGCAGGGTCGAGCATTTCTGTAATATGTTAGCTACATTTTGTAGTTTGACCTTTCACATTTACACGGTATGAACTCTAACAACATATAATAGTAATATGTTAGCTACATTTGTTGTAGTTTGACCTTTTGTATATACTATTGTGAAAGATTTGAGGTTTTTGTCCATTGTTTAGATCTTCCAAGAAGAGTCTGGAGAACCATGGCGGGTAGCTACTTGGAATATTTAAAAGATGACTGTTGGGCCATTTTTTGTTGGGTTAGTAGTTACTTGGTATAGTTTGTTTATGTACGGGGTTGATGGACATGAAAAACCTTCATTGATGTATATATAATTTACTATATGTATACACTTTATATTTGTAGGTGGGTTGGTCTACTAATGAATATATATGTTTTTGTATGTAAAATACGTCACAATTGGCAGGTATAGGTACAACTATGAAAAGCGATTTTTAAAAACATTTCAAAACAAGTTTAATGAAGGTTTTCATATAATTATATGAAAAGTTACATTTATAAATGTCAACAAAATAGGTTTTGTGACAAAAAAAACATTTAAAACCGTCTCTTGACAATTAAATGTTGACATTATTAAGTATATCATGATAGTTTTAAATTGTCGTTGTAAACCTTTACGCGACATATATTGAATGACATTATTTAATGTTGCATGACATTTGTAAGTTGTAATTATACAATTTTTTGTGATAGTTAAAACTGGCAATATTGACTATTAAAACTATCACTACAAAGGTTTTCATGACAGTTATAAATAATCGTTAAAAAAATTCATGTCAATCTTTAATGTCGTTAAATACTAGTTCATGACAATTTATAAACTGTCGTCTTTAGGTATTTATTGACAAGATGACAAAAATATTTGATTGTTTTAGTGACACTTATAAATTGTAATTAAATGACATTCTGTGACATTTATTAATTGTGATGGAAAATCTATTTATGTTTCTCCTCTTTCTTGATGMCTTAATAGATGACAATTACATAATTGTCATGAATTATGTTAATGACAGAATTTAACCGTCATTGAAGGCCCACTTTCTACTAGTGTGATGTAAACAAATAGCACGCCCTTTCACTAAAATAGCTTGGAATGCTTGAAACTTTAAAGAAATGAAATTTAACGAGCTGAACAAGAATAAAATTAAGTGTAGAACTAAACTAAGCTGAAGAATGAAGCTAAAAGCAATCTAAGGGCGGGTAATGGTGATCGAGAAATGATGGAAAACTTGATGAATTAAGTGGAGAACTTGTTGAATTTTATAGGTAACTTGGAGTTTGTTGAGTGGTTGAGAGAAACGTGGTTATCCATGGCTACCTAATTACTCCATTTGACTGACTAATTATGTTAACAAACCATCCTCCTTACATTCGGGAAGAGGTGCTAACTGGGAACCTTTAACACCTCGCTTTCTTCTATTTGCCAGCAACTCCAAAACCATGGCTGTAAAACAAAAGACAAGTCAGTACTCCATCCTAGTTAAAGTATGAAGTATGACGTATACAATACAAGGCAAGAGTATTTACCTTCTTATTCTTCGAAGGAAGAGTCTGAAAATTCCACGATTGGGCCGAAAAGTCCATATTCGATGAGGTTATCATTGTTGAACAAGGTAGCAGCACAACGATGACTCACCAAGCAAAGTGATATGCAACAACCCAAGCGTATGGACATCTCGAGCGTCTAGCCACTTGAATCCAATAGTATACTTGGTTCAACCCAAAGAGAAATGTTAGATCAATTACCTTCATAGCCAAACCATAATCCAATAGTAGAAATTCGGTTTATCGTGACGTTTTTTACGCGGTCACGTATATGCCCACCATGAAAGGTATACGTGACGTTTAAAAAACGTCACAAACATTAGCACACGTGACGGTTAAAGACCATCATGCAAAATATAGTCTTCCGTGACATGTGTTAAACGTCATGAAAAATGATTTCGTGACGTTTTAAGAATGTCACGATTAAGACATTTCGTGACGTTTAAAAAAAGTCACTGTAAATGAGTAACCATGACGACATTTGATTTTGTGACGGTTATACAACGTCACAGAAAGACCTTGAGTAGCGAGGAAAGATCACGTGACATCCTTTCGTGACGTTTTTTAAACATCACGAAAAAAATATTTCATGACGTTCAATAATCGTCTTACAAACATCTTTGTGACATTTTAAAAACGTCACGAATGATTTGATTTTGTGACAATAAAAAAACCACAGAAAATGTATTTGATTTTGCTTGCAGATGTTGCGTAATAGAAATATCATATAATCAAATTGTCAATCGAACACGAAAATATATTAATTTAGATAACAAAGTTGAAATATATTAAACATTAACAAGGAAGCTAATATATTAATTTAGAATATATTAGTATCCTCAAAGTACTATCAAACTTGATAGTACATTATATTAAACATATACAAATTCCTACAAAACACAAATTACAGAACTAAAACAAGTCTCACACACCAACCTCAATAAGGAAGCTCATCCATCAATAAGTTGCATTCCTAATTGTCGACTTCTTCGAGCTTGTGAAACACCTAATGAAATAAAACAATATCTAAGTTAGATAAATGAATAACCAAAGATAGATAAAGGAAGAAAGTCACTTCTAAAAGAACGAGTCTATCTATTAAAAAGTGCAAAGGATCGTAAAGATAACTATATATTCCATATTGTACATGAAAATATTCAATTAACATTCTTAAATAAACGCATTAGGGGGCTATCACAATAGTAATCTTTGGAAATACATATCCCAACAGAATAAAATTGATTAAAAAAGTATTTTCCTACGTACACTTCTTCTACATCCTTTACTAATATAGCATAAAATATTAGAATTAAACAAGTATCACAATGATTGAAAACGTACATTAATCTTCTACAACACTACAAAAAATCAACATTCATAGTCTTCCTTATCAATTTACTCAATAATTTGATAAAACAACCAACTTAACGACCAAACAAAAGATCCCAACAGAACAAACGCGATTAAAATAAACGATATGCCTACACTTTTTCTCTACATCCCTAAATTACATAGCACAAAATATTAGTACAATCACAAGGTTTGTAAACGTACAATCATCCCGTAATGAAAGTATCAATAATTAGTATACATAAAACTCTTATGTTCTTACACAATAATATGATACGATAACCAACAAAACGACCAAACAAAGTTCCAAACAGAACAAAAGATGTTACAATACAGAAGAACCCGACACTTCTTCTATATCCTTCAGCAGTATAGTACAAAATTTACTTAAACAATATAGCACAAACTAGCTAGTATATCAGACGGATTATAAACGTACATTCCTCGTCTAATGATAGTATCTATAACCAGTATTCAGTCTTCCTTGTGAACTTACTCAATAATCTGTTAAAGATGCTAAATTAGCTATAGTTACAACATATAACAAGGCCGATTCAGAAAAATTTAAGATTTATAGTATGAATGATGACGAAAAGCAAGTTAGCTTACATGTTTTATAATGGAACTTTGATGGAAATGGCCACGACATGTTTAAGCTCACTTGGACACGGTCTGACAAAATAAAAACCCTTACAACGTCTCGTTTCAGTGCGAAGCTTGCTCCTGTCATATAAACAATAATAAGCAAGTTAGTAAAGAGGGCTTCTAAAAAAAATTTGACATAAACAATAACATTCAAACAAATGAATGAATAATACAGTACCACATACTCGTTGAGGTACGAACCCAACCAAGAATTTCTTGTATGACAAATAGATACTTCAAAATAATGTGCCTGCACTACATCAAAATTGGTTTATAATGTCAGTTCTCAACAGACAGTGATATCAGTTCTACAACTGACATTAACCTGGGTGTAATCGTAGTTAACGATGTCGATTTTTGAACGATGTCGGTTGTGAACCGACATTAAATTAGCTGACATTGTAGATCTTAAATGTCGGTTATAACAATGTCGGTTATTAATTGACATCTAAACAACCATTTATTGATGACGGTTATTTATGATGTCAGTTCTAAACTGACATTATTTTTACGCAAATGTACAACAAAAAAAAAATAAAATATTGTATATACCATATCAAAATACCTATAAAATATATATCAAAATTATTCAAGCCAACAAATTAATGCAATAATCTCTAGAGAAATACAAATTCAACAATCACAATATTTATATACACAAATATTATAAGTAACTCATCGATACAACAAATGTATCATATAAATGGTTCAAAGTTGTGAAGAATAAATCATAAAGTAATGAAAATTATAATGACTAATCTATCTAAATGAAGTTCGCAACACATCTAGCCTACTTATCTTATAGGGAATTATCAATTCCCATAAATTAGAATTTAATATTGAACACTTACCTCCAAAGCATTTACATGACTTCTTTCAACCTTAGTGCTATTCTATGCTTCTTTGGTAATTCTTTCAATTTCATCCTTCAATGCATTTTTGTTGGCTTTCATGTTCTGCAATAAGCTTCTCTAATTAAATGTCTGACTTTCTTAACAAACTTCTAAATTGAATTCTTCCTTTATCTTCAACATATTCCACCTTCCATAGCCCATGAGAAGCAAAAAGTTCAAGAAATTAGAATCAATGCTATAGAAACTAAGAAGCAACACTATAGAAACTACAAGAAAATATGATGGCCACAATGGCACAGCTTATAGAAACCTAAAAATAGATAATGGCTTCAATGTTACCCTCCAATTTTCTTTTTAGAGAGAGTAAAGTCAAGAGATAGAAGATAAATTGATTTGAACATCTAAAGTTTAAACGATTTATAACCAACTAACATTATAACATGTAACATATTTTCTTGCAACTTATTACATTGTTATTAGAAGGTCTAATTGCATTCGATTGTTTCAAGATGCTCCAAGGTTCCTATCTGGTGTCATATTATAGTCTTCTCAGCATCTTACATGGAAGCTCCTAAAAAAATTAAAAACGTGATAAAAATATAAATATGCACATCTCATAGTTACTGGTTGAAGCGTACTGATTGAGAAATCATCAAAGTTCAGGATAAGCAATAAGAAAGAGCTTTGAGTAGAAGTCAAGCAAGCACCACTAGTATACACAATGACAACAATATTATGAACTAAGATTACAGCCAAGGGTTCTAGTAGAGTTGTAATCTTAGTTCATAATATTGTTGTCATTGTGTATACTATTGGTGCTTGTTTGAACTTTGATGATTTCTTATTGCAACCTTACGCCGTTCATCGAGTCTTCACATCATAGGTGTTGCACTCGGATCTGTTGTTGCCACTTGCAGGAGAAACTTCACTCAAATATATGAAGGAGAAATTGAAAAAAAAAATACGAAGGAAATGAGAGGCTTACTGACGGATTTATTTTCGTTGCGCAAGGCTTAAAATCCCGACTAAAATAAAAGCGTCGTGAAAAATAGCGTCCGAAAAACACTTAATTCTTGTAGTAATTGTGAAAGCTTACGAGGGGAGAGAACTTACGAATGGGAGAATGCGGAAGCTTTTCGTCAATGGCGGCAATGGATGACTGTTGTCGCGTCATGGGCTACGAAAGGAAGAGATGGATCGTCGGAGATGGCCGCTAGAGGGGAGAGGGCGCCGCAGATTGTGTTTCGTGTCCTGCCACCAAAGATCTGAGATCACCGGAGAGTGGGTGAGGTTGGACGGAAAAATCGAAGGGAGAGAAGGGGTTACAAAGAAGAAGAGAAGATGGGAGTGGCGGCACACGTGTCTTAACACTTATGCTTTGGTTTTTGTTTTGTTTCTTTTTTTAACATTACTTACCTAAATGGAAACAATGTTAATATATTTAAAAATTAAGTCTTAATCACAATAAACTTTGTTGGTCAATTGGCTTGAACTTGTAGTTTTAATGTCCAAGTTGTAGGTTCAATTCGTGATTTATGTATTTTTAAAAGATTTTTGTTTTGTAATTTTCTTACTTAACTTCATGAAAAAGCCAGAAATCTGAAGCGTTCCATAGAACGTATCAATAAGCTAGACCCATGCTTCGAGTTGTTTCATGCCATAAATAAACGCGAACACTCAAGAAATCCGTCGGACAGGCGGATTCACATCTCTTACAACCAACACAGTCTTCTGTTCTTGGAGCCGAAGCTATTTGCTTAGCTTTACATCCGCCCCAAGGTATCATTTCTAATACATCTGTGGGGCAAGCTCGAACACATTGAGTACACCCTATACATGTATCATAAATCTTTACTGAATGTGACATTGGATCTATAAATGTTTTTTAAGACTTGCCGTCTTTTCCCCCCCAAAAATGCACGTGTCCTTTTCGTGACTCTTATTAAACGTCACGAAAATTCAAAAATTCGGAACACTCCGTTATTTCCTGCGAAAAACGCGCCTCAACCTTTCGTGACGTTTTTTAAAGGTTACGAAAAACCAACTTTTTTACGACCATTTCGTGACGGTTAAAAAAACGTCACGAAAAGTCAAAAATTCAGAACACTCCATCATTTCCCGCCAAAAATACACCTCAACCTTTCGTGACGTTTTTTAAACGTCATGAAAGGTCAATAATCCGGATAACACTATTTGAAGGAAGGGGTGTTTGCATGAAGGCAAGAGTAGTTAGAAACCCCTCAACAAACCACAAGAAGTTGACAGTAAATATTAATTATAGGTTGTAGGTTCAAGAAATGAAATAGACAAGACAATCTCACAGAAATTTCCAAATTCTACTGGGACTTCATAGATATGCTCTCCATCATTATCATGACAAGATAGTCCCCGTAAGTGAAGAACCATGGCTCTTTCAATTTCTTTACCAAGGAACAGCTAATGACTAAGGTGTTCGTATATTTCTTAATGGTGACACTACTAGAATTTTGGGATTTTGTGACGGTAGTGAACAGTAAATTACTGTTCAACATTGTTTAAATACGTCACAAAAGGTAAAAAAACACATTTTTGGAGGGAAAAGCTGAAAGTTCCGGATTTTTGGCCTTTTGTGGCACATTTTTTCCGCCACGAAAAATTTGAGGCGCGTTTTTGGTGGGAAATGACAGAGTGTTTCAGATTGTTGTGTTTTCGTGACAAATTTTATCTGTCACGATAAGTTGACCAAAACTTATTTTTCATGACGTCTAAAAAACGTTACGAAAAACTTGAGGCGCGTTTTTAGCGGAAAAAGACGGAGTTTTTTGGATTGGCGGCTTTTCATGAAGTGTAGAAAACGTCACGAAATATTATTTTTGTCACGTTTTAGAATGGTCACGATAGGATAAGAAGATTCCAGTCTTATTCGTGAAAATGTATGGTTTTACGTGACATTGTTTATATGTCACTATAAGTTGGAAAACTATGTCACGTTTGATAAAACGTCACTAAAAGTTGCTTTTCGTGATAAAGTGAGTTTTCCATGGTTTTTTTTTTCATCAATCCAAAAAGATTTAAATAATGCTTACATTTTCAATACAATCGATTGCAATTTGATATTGCAAATGTTAAGAAAAATAAAATGCAAATTTTTGTTGAAATTTGAAAATTACAAAACTGGAGAAAAATAAATAAAGAAATTAACTTATAGACATTTTAAGTTAATTTGTTCGAATTTAAGTTATGAAACATAAAATTCTAAAAGCCTAAAATTTATTCGAAATTTTGCACTCAGAATGTTATTTAAATATTGAGGGTCAAATAATTGCAATTTTTCTTTTTACTTTGTAATTTTACTTATATATTTAATACCCAAAATTTTCATATATTTTTTTCCTTCCATCCAAAAATATTTAATGAATCTGGAGAAAGGAAATCTTGAAAAAAAAAAAGGAAATTTTTTTTGGAGTTTGTAAATTTCAAAATAGAGAAAAAATTTAAAATTAACTAAAAAATCTTTTAAAAATTATTTTGTATTCTCTAAAGGGGTAAAGGTTACCCCTTTGTAAAAAATTATCCTTTACACTAAATCCCTAAATCTCCCTTCACCTTTTGCACGATTTCGACCTCCACGCCGTCAGACCAAACACACCCGGTGTAATCGAGCGCTGCTGTAGAATCAAAGGCCTCTAGTGGTGGAATCGAACGCAGCCGGTTGAATCCAACGCCAGTGAGGGTCGAAGCCTTCAAAAAATCTATGAAATTATTAACTTCCAAAGGTTGCCAAAAAAGATATTAACTTCTTTTTACTAAAGGTAACTCAAAACCTTCGGAAAATGTTAAAAAACTTTTACTTTTAATTTGTTTTGCTTTTTTTATTAGTGAAAAAAAACTTTTACTTTTAATTGAACGTTATTAAAAGCCTCTAAAAAATGTATAAAACCTTTCATGGAACGCTATTAAAACCGTCGAAAAGAGTATATAATACTATATTATTATTAAAAGAAATATCATTTACTTGACTTTATTAAAAAAAAAAGAAGAAATAAATAACTTAAACAAATCTCCTTACCCCTTTCTCTTTTGCCCTAAATCTCTTTACCTTC
>NW_019104589.1:81235-109607 GCF_001995035.1 Momordica charantia
CTGCCGAAAATTTTCAACAAGAAAGAGGGGGTGGGTGTGACGGTGGCTAGGGCAAAAGGAAGAAGGAGAAGAAGAAGATGAAGTCCCTTTTTTTTTGTTTTCTTTTTCCTTTGTTTTAAAACCAAACTAACCCAATGGAGGCCCAACAAGTCCAAGCCCAAAAGAAAAGAAGTTCATCCCTTCTTAAAACAAGACCCACCACACGGAGTCCGGTAAATATCAATTTAATTGGAGTTTAGAGCTCGATAAATATGTATAAATTTAATTAACAGTTAATTTAAAAATCAAATGAAAAATCTTCTGATTGGAGACTAACTAACCTGAGGGACCTGGGGCGTTAAAAAACTAGTAGTCAATTCTAACTTAGCTTAATAGATAATTCAATTAACTTTCTTGAAGTCGAAAATTAAACTCTCCTTCATATACCAAAACAAGCATTGTTCACCGTTAATTGACATCATGTAGTATTAAAAAAAAAACAAAAAACTAATCATAATATCTTAAAGTCTCCCATTTTCTCTGGAAAAAGGATAGTCTTTCATTTTAAAATACTTCTCTTTTTTTTTCATTAAGCTTATTGTATATTCTTATACTCGTATTTTTCTTTGTTACTGATCATTTTAAAAATACTTTCAAAATTTTTGGCTAAATTTAAAAGACAAAAAACATATATTTATTTTGAAATCTGAATTAAAAATATAAACCCCAAAACAGAAGTGTAGTTATCTTGAAAACCCCAATGTGTTTTTTATTTCAAAATGATTTTAAAATATTAAAAACATAAAGAAAAATACCACCCGCGAGGGGTGGCGTGGTGGGCTTGTGGCAGAATGGGGTTTACCTCTTCCCCGATCCGAGTCCCGCGGGGTGCGTAGCCAGAGCTTCCCCCGCGTCGAAAACGAGTCCCACAATATCGGTTACAGTGTTGATTGGTCGACATCGATTATGGATTATCAAAGAAAAATGTTAGAAAATAAGCTTAATTTTTAGAAAAATAAATGGATAAAGAAAAGGTGTAAATAATATTTTAGTCTTTGTATTTTATGACTTTGGTTCATTTTTGTCCCTATATTTTTTAAACGTTCAATATAGTTTCTGTAATTTCAACTTTTGTTTATATTAGTTCTTGTACTTTCAAAACTCTTTTTTCCGTCCCTATACTTTTAAAAAATGGTCAATTTGGTCTCTAGTTATAAAACGTTAACAAAATATATATATATATATATATATATATATATATCAACAAAATAGAAACCCTTTAATACAAATTTATTGCTACACTTCAAGAAATTTAAGGTGTGTTTTGGAGTAATGGTAGAACGAATGATTTTAGAAAAAGAGATTTAAGTATGATTCATTTTCTAAAATCACCATCCAAGTAATATCTTAAAAATCAATTTAAAGTGAAGTTATTTTGACAATAACAAAAGTGATTTTGGTCAATACCAAAATCACTTTCAAGCACACCCTTAGTGAGTAAAATATCAAGTTAAAATTATGATAGAAAAGAATGAGATAAAAAAAATGAAGAGACCAAAATGGTCACTTTGTAAAAATATTGGGATCAAAATAAAAGTTTTGAAAATATATGGACTAAAATGAATAAAAGGTGAAAGATGTTAACCTGAGAATAACTAAGCTGATAAGGTTGAAGTTAGGCAATCAAACTTCGTCCAACACTTATTATACTAAAAAAACAAGTAAAAGTAAAAGACAGGTCATTAGTTTGCAAAAACAACTAATAAATTTGTCATTGGTTCAACTAAAAGAGGGTTTTGAAGGTGATTGCTAAATTTAATAGAATATGTAGTACATTAGAATTTTAGTATTTTAATTTCTTTTGGTGATCTCAAAGCCGTATTAAAGTATTATATTGAAGTCATTGCCACATGTCCTTTTTTCGAACACATGGATACAGTTGGAATTTGACTTCTAATATATTCATTTTTCTCTTTTTAAATAATTAATTTTTTGGCCTGCAAATTGAACAACAAAAAAACAAAGAGTCAGTTTCTTTGTTTCAATAGCCAAATAGCTCCCTCAAAGCGTAAAGAATGTTTTATTTTTTCTTTTTCTATATTAATGAATTAATTAAAAATTCCAACTCTTTTGTTTTTTTTTTCCCTCTTATTTTGGCTATTAATGTGACTTCATCAACTGGAATTGCTTCAACATATAATATATGACAATGGTGTTAGTTCAACTTCCCCAGTTGATCTTCTTTATTTTGTTGGTTCTGTTTGAACACTAGCCTTTTGACTTTTCATTAACCTAACAAGATCCTCGAGGGGCGGATTTAAGATTATATTCTAAGATTGGTCTTGATCTTTTAAAGTAGTATCTATTTAATTTTTATACTCCAAAAATTTGTTAAATTTAACTCCGTTACTTTAAAAGAAATCTATTAGATCGTTAACTTCTAATTTTGTACTGAATACGCCCATCTTGTTGACTTCGTCAATTTTAATCAAACACTTGCCACTAATTCTTTTGCAAAAGCATTTGGCAAGAGCATGAACAACTCGAGCTTCTATAACACTTTGAATATCCAAAAATATTATTTCTAAGTTAAATTCTAGGACATTAATATCTACAACCATTAAACTTGCATAAGATTTAATTAAGTAAACAGAATTAAAAGCCCTAATTAAACTAATTTCCCTATGGGAGTTTCATATTATTCATAAAATTATAAAAGAAAAAATTGTTTAGAACTGCTACTGCCATGAATATACTTCATAACTATATATTAAATCTATCGTTAAAAAGTTTTTTTTTTGTCCACATTTTTTTAAAAGCACAATAAATGTAGGGTGTGGGTATTTAGACTTCCGACCTCAAGAGGTCGGAAAAGAGTGTATGTCTTTACTACTGAGTTATGCTCTAAAATAGTATATGTATTTTTTCTCAAAAAGTACTGAAATTGATAGATATGTTAAAATTATTTGTTATTACAAACTTGTTATGTGTTAAGGATCCTACGTTGAAAAGAAAATGACCTAACAACGATTTATAATAGATATGGGCTACTCCAATTGAAACTGTGTATGTTATGGTTAAAACAATTTAACTTTCAAACTAGTAGGGAATATCTACTAAATCCCAACTTGACAAAGTTTCATGAAAAAATAAAAAGGGAAGTTTCGACAGTATTTGCTCTTTTATACTTTATAGTGCACGAAGAGCGTTTCATTCCACTTTGAATAAAGAAGAGAGCACCTCCCATACTCCAATTTTCCTTTTCATTATACTAAGAATGTATGTTGGGTGGGGGAGTTGGAGGAACTCCAAGAGGGGAGGCAAGTATGCTCTCTTTTCTCTCTCCTCTACCTCCCATAGGTTTTCAACCCTGTAGTTTGTTCAAATATGCAGATTGTTTACGTTCTAAGATTGCTTGGAATTTATTAGTTGGTTCTTAAGACTGCTTGGAGTTTAGGAAGTATGTACTCGAAAATTGCTGCATTGGGAACAAGTTTTATTGGATTTGGAGTGAAAATGACCATTGCTTAGCTTTGTTAAAGATTCTAAGAATATTCATCTTCCTCTTCATGAGTCCCAACTCCATTGGTCTGAGAGTGCCTGTGTGGATTGTTTGCACCTTCCCCTTCATTTTAGATTTTTCAAGCAAGTCAGAGGTGAATAAGGGACTTGTCTTATTCATAAAAAAGGTTTCATGCTTGGTTGGCTACTGGAATTCATTGCTTGGCCTTCTTCAGGTGATAGAAAATACATTTCTGTACTTGGTGGCTTCAATAAATTTTCTTGGTCAGTTTTTGGTAAATGATAAGTGACTATTTGTTTGCTAAGGTTACCTCAAAGTTACATTCACTAGATGAATCTGTAGAAGATAGTTCAAAAGTCTGTGATCCCTAGATTGGGCAGTCCGATCCTCCAAGAGAGTTAGTGGAATATGCTACAGCAGCTCCAACAACTTTCTAGGTTAGGAAAGAAGATGAAGCTTCAAAGTTGGATTGGGATAACCTTATGGTTATCATAAGGTTTTGTACTCGTGATGATTGGAAGAGAATCACAACCGATTTACAATTCAACTTTCACAAAGTTGTCAAATTAACCCTTTAATGGCAGACAAAGCCTTGCTAAGGTTCAATGATGAATGCTGAAGAAAGACTTTATCAATGTAAAATGGCATAAGTTAGGAGCTTCTCATGTGAAAATTGATGAAGGGTGTTTTAGCAAACACAGCAAGAAGGAGGTGGTTCTTGGGTATGAAGGTTGGGTGAAAGTTTGTGACTTACTTCTAGAATTATGGAATAATCAGTGTTTCAAGGCTATTGGATCTCATCTTGGAGGTCGGGAGAGTATAGCATCAAAAACCATTAATTTATTGGATTGCTCAGAAGCTTGGATTCAAGTAGATCAAGACAATTGTTGTGAGTTTTTACCTACCTCGATCTAGATTACTTCTCCTTATTTGGAATCCTTTTCAGTTCGTGTGTTGGATTCGAATAAAGTTTGAAGTGATTTGGATATGTGTTCACATTCAATCGCAAACTCTTCAAATCCGTTAGATAATCAAAGATACCAAAGAATTTTGGCAGATAATTGTTGTGAAAAAATGCAGCCTACACTTAAAAGGATTAGATAAAATAATCTAAAACTTCTAAATAATAAGAACGATAAAGAAAGATTAGGGAAAAGAAAATTAAATGCCGGATTTATACTGGTTCACCTAGTGTGGGCTGCGTCCAGTTGTTTGCTACCGTTGCAGGTTCTACTAAAATGTCAAGAAGAATCTCTCAAGAGTTTACAAGCCCCTTACAATGATTTCTCTCAATTTTCCCTCACACAGAAAAACACTGACGAATCACTCTACAAGCCCTTAAACTCTCGAACGGATACACAAGTATTTAGCTCTCAAACACTCTCTTTTTGGAGAATTTCTCACGACTCTCTACTTGTGCACACCAATCAAATGGCCCATCTATCTATATTTATAATAGATGGTATGACAAAAACTAAAAGAGAATGGGAAAATAAAAAAACTCAAACTAAATAGGAGAAGGAAAATTTTAAATAAACATTTTCCTTAGTGGAAAAAGATTTTCTCCTTGGTTTGGCTCTATAATCCCAACAATCTCCCACTTGGAGACAAAGCAAGCAATATGTCTCCTCTGCAACGATAGCAACTTCTCTCTAGTCGTGGAGAAGTTCAACTGAAGTTGCACACAACTTCAGTTTATCAACAAGGACGACTTTGGTAAACATATCCGCTGGATTCTGACAACTTGGAATCTTTTCAAGCAACAACATTCCATCTTCCAAAGCTGATCTAATAAAATGGTATCTTATCTGTTTGTGTTTCGTTCTCGAATGAAACACTGGATTCTTTGCTAAATGAACAACGCTCTGGCTGTCACAACGCAAAGTCCCTTTTTCCAATCTCAAGCCACTTGCTTCAGTAACTGCAACATACTCAGCTTCTGTAGTAGAAAGTGCTACTATCTTCTGCAGTTTGGAGACCCAGCTAATCGCAGTAGTACCCAACATAAAAAGATATCCAGTAGTACTCTTTCTCCATCTGTATCTCCTACCATATCTTCATATACATATCCCTATAGTTTAAAATATGATCTTTTAAAGTGCAGAGTATAATCAATCGTCTTCGTCAAGTATCTGAATATCCACTTCACAGCCTTCCAATGTTGTTTTCCTGGATTACTCATATACCTGCTGACAACTCCCACTGCATGTGCAATATTAAGTCTTGTACAAACCATGGCATACATCAAGCTTCCTATAGCTGAAGCATATGGCACTTTAGCCATATAATCTCTTTCCTGCTTAGTAGTCGGTGAGTGCTCTTTAGATAATTTAAAATGACTAGCTAAATGAGTACTCACAGGTTTTGCATTTCCTAATGTTAAACTTGTTCAATACTTTATTAACATACTCTTTCTGTGACAGTGTCAAAATACCATCTTTTCTCTCTATCATCATCTCTAGGATTTGCTTGGCAGCTCCTAAATCTTTCATGTCAAATTCTTTAGATAACTCAGCCTTTATCTTTAGAATTTCTCCTTTATTTAGTCCTATAATCAACATGTCATCAACATATAGCAATAAAATTATGAATGAGTTACCCTAAGTTCTTATATAACAGAAATGATCTGCCTGACACCTCTGAAACTCACTACTGCACATAAAACTGTCAAACTTCTTATACCATTGTCGGGTGCCTGTTTGAGACCATACAGGCTTTTCTGAAATTTGCATATTATTTTCTCTTGCCCATGCACTGTAAATCCCTGTGGCTGCACAATGTAAATTTCTTCCCCCAAATCACCATGAAGAAAAGCTGTTTTTACATCCATTTGTTCAAGGAATAAATCTTCTCTGCCACTATCGATAGAATAGTTTTAATGGTAGTTAGTTTAACTACGGGAGAGAAAATCTCATTAAAGTTAATACCTTTCTTTTGTTGAAAGCCTTTGACTACAAGTCTTGCCTTGTACCTTTTGCTGCCGTCGAGCTCCTGTTTGATTCTATATACTCATTTATTCTGCAAAGCTTTCCTACCTCTTGGTAACTCAACAAGTTGTCATGTCAGATTGATCATTAGATAATTCATTTCATCTTTCATGGCTAACTCCCACTTAACAGAGTCTTCCAGCTGAACTGTCTCTTCATAACATTCAGGTTCACCTTTGTTAGTCAGTAAAATGTAATTCAATGTAGGGGAATACCTCTGTAGTGGTCTGATTGTTCTGCTAGATCTTCTAACTGTTGATAGTGGTGTTCTCTAAACCTGATCATCTCTGTTGTTTTAGTCTCAACCTCAGGAGGACTTATCTACTGAGTCTTTTTTGTGCTTCCATCAAACTCTGTCTTTCCTGAAATAACTTTATTTCTATCTTTGTATAAGACTTTCTCATTGAAGACCACGTTCTTGCTTCTGATAATCTTCTTGTTTTGGTCATCCCAAAATCTGTAACATATTTCAGCTCCACCATACCCAATAAAGAAACATTTCTTGGATTTGGCATCCAATTTACTCCTGTCTGCAGCATCAATGTGAAGGTAAGATACACAACAAAAAACCTTTAGATGAGAAAGGTTTACCTGTTTATCAGTCCAGAATTCTTCAGGCAATTTGAATTCTAGTGATGTGGTCGGGCTCCTATTGATCAGATAGGTCGCATAATTGATTGCCTCTGCCCAAAACATCTTAGGTAATTCTGCATGTATTTTCATGCTCCTAGCACGCTCATTCAACGTCCTATTCATTCTCTCCACCACACTGTTCTGCTGTGATGTTTCTGGAAGAGTCTTTACCATCACAATTCCACTGTCCTCACAATATTTCTTTCTCATTCTCTATCATAGCCTTCCATGTTTTGAAAACAGAAAACACATCAGACTTATGTTTAATAAAATAAGTTCATATCTTCCTGCTTGAGTCGTCTATGAAAATTACATAGTACCTGGAACCTCCAATAGAAGAAACTTCAGAAGGTCCCCACACATGGGTGTGAACCAACTCCAATTTTTTAGACTTTGATGTTGATCTTGTATTTGAGAAACTGACACGACTCTGTTTCCCAAATATGCATCATTCGCATAATTTGTGTTCCACTGCCTTAAGTCCTTCTAGCTTCCCTGTAGAGTGAAGAATTTTCATACATTTTTCACTCATATGTCTCAGCCTACTCTGTCATAATTGGGTCTGACTCGAATGATCTAGAACAGCTATCATATCTTTGTCGTTATCGTTGAGATACAAARTTCCTAACTTTCTTCCTCGAGCAATCACCATGGAACCCTTTGTAACTTTCTAGTTTCCTTGACTAAAGGATATTTCACATCCTTCATTATCCAGCTGCCCCATGGAAATCAGGTTCTTCATCATATTCTGAACGTGACGTACCTTGCGAATCTTCCATACTGAATCGTTCGCCATTTTTAAATTAACGCCACCAATCTCAATGATGTTCAAATGCTCTCCATCAGCAAGATATACATTTCCATGATTTCCTGCAATATAATTCTCAAGAATGTCACGTTGTACTGTAGTGTGAAAAGACGCACCTAAATCCACCACCCATGTGTTATAAGCGCCTTCAACTGCAAGAACTAGAGCACCATGTATTTCTTCAGCAACAATATTTGCACCGGCTTCTTTCCCCTCAGCTTTCTTTGAAGCTTTGCGGTTCCTCCTCAGGTGTCCCGTCTTACCACAATTCCAACATTCAATGTTGTACCAGAAGTAGACGCAATACCATAATCCTTTCTGCAAATCTCCTCTCCAAGAGCTACGTCTCTAACATCTGCAAATTTCAATTTCTCTTTTCCACAAGAATTTGAAATAGTTGCCTTCATAGGCTCCCAACTGTCAGGTAAGGATCTCAACAATAAGATAGCATTTAATTTATTCGTAAATGTTATTTCAACAGCAACCAGTTTGTTAACCAACGTATCAAATTCATTTATATGGGCAGCCACAGTTGTACCTTCATCCATCTTCAAATTAAAAAATTTAATTGCGAGATACACTTTATTATTTACCGAGGGCTTCTCATATATGTTGGACAGTGCATTCATCAGCCTCATTGTGTTAGTCTCCTTAGCTACGCTGCTCTGCACATTTTTTTGTTAATGTTAGGCGAATCGTACCCAACACCTTCCTGTCCAACTTTTTCCATTTAGCTTCTTCCATGTCATCTGGCTTCTTGTCTAATGACAATTCCAATTACTTGGAATGTAGATAATGTACTTTCTGATCCTTCCAGTACGAAAAATCAGTTCCATAAAAAATAACCAATTTATCTTCTCCAGTCATCGTTCTTCAACCTTGGCTCTGATATCAATTGTTGTGAAAAATTGCAGCCTACACTTCAAAGGATTAGATAAAATAATCTAAAACTTCTATGTAACAAGAACGATAAATAAAGATTAGGGATAAGAAAATTAAACGCCGGATTTATATTGGTTCTTCTACTAAAATGTCAGGAAGAATCTCCCAAGAGTTTACAAGCCCCTTACAATGATTTCTCTCAGTTTTCCCTCACAAAGAAAAACGCTCATGAATCACTCTACAAGTCTTTCAAACTCTCGAATGGATACACAAGTATTTAGCTCTCAAACTCTCTCTTCTTGGAGAATTTCTCACAACTCTCTATTTATGCACACCAATCAAATCATTCATCTATCTCTATTTATAATTGATGGTATTACAAAAACTAAAACTAAATAGGAGAAGAAAAAATTTAAATGGACCTTTTTTTTATAGGAAAAAGATTTTCTGTTTAATTTGACTCCATAATCCCAACAGTAGTCTTTGTCCAGGAAGGAGTCCTTTTTATTGAGAAAAAAAGTAGGGGAGAAGACGCAATTATGGGTGTCTTGGAAAAACAAACCGCAACATCATGAGTTATTGAAACGGCGGTTTGTAGTTCTAAGTCTCAACGAGAATGTAGCCCTATTTTCAAGCGTGATGAATTGCGACGGAGGAATTTCGTTCCTCCGCTACCTCTTTATTATTCAAGAAGGAAATATTCTTTCAAATTTCCAATGGACTTCGATTCTTCAAAGACAGCCGGTTTATTTACAACCAAAGGTCTTTAACGAAGAAAGAGAAAGGCATCCAAATGAGAAAAGTCGAACACCAAATGTATCTCCTTCGGTTGGAAAGTTCTTGAATTCTGCAAAGGTGTCCATTCAAATTCAGTCACCCATTAAATCCAATTCGGAAAATGTCTTAAAAGAAAGAGAAAGGCCACGGAATAGCAATAGTCTCACACAAGTGGCATGATGTGGGAAAAAAAAGATTTGTGGATTTCAAAGATCAAGGGGCTATGTCTTAGTTTAAAGCGGCTTGATATCACTTTAGTTCTACCAAATATGTAAAGATTTTCTGCTCTGGTAGAGGAGTGGTTCGATTTTCTTGCTCTTAAGTTTCAATATTCAGGTACCTTTTTAATAAAACTCATTTGATTCGAAGAGAGGTTTGTTTTGGTGCATTGGTCCTTGAGCTTCATTGGTATTGGTTTTTGAGAGGCTCGGCCCTTTGGTGTATTTTGTTTTTGATGGAGGCTTCTGCCAAGTTTTTACTTTTTAACTTTCAAAGTTTCTTCAGTTTTACAGTCAGCTTAGTATTTGTTTTGGGTATTTTTTCAGCAGCCGTTCTTCTTTGTTTTTGCAAGTTTTGTAGTTACAGCTTAGCAGGCCTCTGTTTTTTAGTTTTTCGTTTATCCTTTGCCTCTTGTCTTTTCGGTTCGTCTGTTTGTAATTGATGATTTTTGCCCTTCGCTTTTCTCTTGGTTTCTCAATTAGTTTTTATCCTTCAATATTTTTCTTCATTTTCATATTTCAAATAAAAAGTTTGTTTCCAGGAATGTTGGATGTATTTGGTAAATTTTTTAAGTGGTTTTGGATGTTTGGGTAAAATATAAAAATCTCTTTTAAAAATTTAAATTTATTAAAACATGTCTCTTTTTATAAAAATAAAAAAAAAAACCCTTAAAAGTAGATTCTTGAAAAAGTGATTTTAAAATAATTGGATCAAAATCACTTTCAAATCAGGTAATTTGATATTTGTAGAATCAAATACATAAATATTTTAATTAAAACTTCTTTCTTTTCCTTTTTTTTTATTTAAAAAGTGCTAGAAGGTTTAAGGTAGGAAGATTAGCAACTTAAAAATGCACTCCAAATAAAGATTTTAATATTTATTGGGATATTCCTTTTCTGAAATAATCCCACCCAAATCTGGATGGTTTTCTAATTAGAGAATAATTTATATATGAAAGTATACAGTGTTGGTAAACGATCTCATATATTACGTAAGTATACCTAGTGTACTTTCATACAGAAATTTGGTCTATCGAAGTTATCAAGTTTGTACCAATCTACTAAAATAAAAGAGATTTGATGAAACCTACAAAATAAAAAATTACTCAGTGGCCACACACACCCTTGTACTTAAATCAAGTTTCATGTGAAATGTAGCAAAGAGTAGAATTATGTGGCGTATCTTGATTATGAGATTTCTCCCTTTTATTTAAAGAGAGAAGAAACCTATAGTCAATATGAAATCGAGAATCAATACTAAGAAATTTAAAAGGTATTTCAAATTCTGTAGATCTGGAGATCTTCTCCCTTGATGAGCCCCTATAGAGCCCATGATTTGTTCGTGACTAACTGGAGGACGTCCAATCAAACTATGAGTCGAGCCAACCAAAAGACTAGTCGACTTGTGGTATGGTCGTGTCCAACCAGTCGAGGCTGATCGGAGTTGAGCCAACCAAGCTTGATCTACTACATGGCCTAGCCAAGCCGACCAATACTATCTAGTTGACTACAAGGCTACGCTGAGTCGACCAAATCTAGTTGGCCTTGAGGCTCGGTCGAGTTGACCAAGCTTGGTCTGCTACAAAGCTTAGTCGAGCCGACCAATACTAGTTGACTATAAGGCTAGGTCAAGCCAACTAACCAGTTGTCTTTTGTGGTCAATTTGTCGTGGCTCGGTCGAGCCGACCAGCCGATCTCCTAGTTAACCTTGGTCCTTGGTTGGGTTCGATTCTTCAATCTCGATCTCTAAGTTCTAGGGGAGCCTACTTGATGTTTGCCTGTTTCATTATGTCTTTTGAATTTCCAAGTCTACTAGGTTTATAATCGGCTTGGCTCTCTGACCTGCTTACAATTATGATAGCCTTAAACATTACTAATTAGCTTATGAGCTACAATTAGATCTATTGAGCTCCTTCTCTCATCTACCATGTAATATTAAAATAAGTTGAATAGAAAAAAACAGGGAAGAAATTATAGTGGATATTGGAGATTCATAAACTTTCCACAAAATACAAGTGTTTGGTTTTTAGGGAGAAATACTTTTGGGTACGGTATAAGTTGTCGTATATTTATTTTAAAAACAAATTTTGGAATTAAATTTGTCACAAATAACCCTTTCTATTTCGCTTCGCTCTATCAAAATAGGATAAAGAGAGTTGACACAAAACGGTGAAAAAAAAAAGCTCCCACCCCACCGAAACCTACCCTACCACTTATGAGCGAAGATATTCGCATATTTAATCAATCGCTTGAAGTATAATTATTGTTCAAGTGTTTGATTGCTCTTGGATAATCATTGTCCAATAATGGAAGAAGAGAAATGATGATGGTGATGATTGATTTTGACAAGCAAGCATTGTGAATATAAAAATGAGGAAGAAACCACGACTCAACTTAATTTTATATTCAATGCTACAGATTTGAGCGTATAAATTAATTAGAGATAATTGACCCCATCTGCAGGCCTCTAGCCAAGTTTCTCCATAGTTGATTTGGTCTGCAAAAGGTGTGTGCCTCTATGCATCATTCCTCAAACTTCAACAACAACGTGCCTTTATTTTTATTTAACATTCATATCTATTTTACCCTATTTTAATATTCTAACGTTAAGAACCCATTTGATAATGATTTTGTTTTTTGTTTTCTAAAGTGTATCCATGTGTTTCTTTGAATTTTTATCTCATTTTTAAGAACATTATCAAAATTTAAGCTAATTTTTGTGAGGAAACCAACATAATTTTTAAAAGTAGCAACTAAAAACGAAATGGTTATCAAATAAGCTCCTAAATGATTAAGCAATAGATAATTTTTTTCTAAGAATAGAGGTAAAATAAAATCATTGCCTCTGATTGTACTATCAGCGGCTTCGAAGAAGTTGGAATAGGAGCGTGTAAGAAAATAAAATAAAACCAACTAGAGAATCTCGCTAACAACATTCCCATATCATCGTCTTCTCCTTCTCCATCGTCTAATGCGCAATTTGGTGTGCCGTGTCATTTCCAATTGGCCCCAACGTGTTGAATTGAAGTCAGACTTGCTTCTTGAGCAAGTCTCTTCGCCTCGACAGAGCTCCCAATTCGATACTATATTCATTTGTCACAATAATACGTCGATCTTAGTATAGCTTAGCGAGTTAAGACGTCAGAAATTTCTAAAAAAGAATTGAAATTTGAATCCTCACATCCTGCCTGGTTTAAAAAAAGAAAAAGAAAAACTCAATTGTTGGATTTTGTTGTAAATTTGTGAAAGAAATGGATGGTTAGATTTCGATGAGATTTAGAGAAAGATTGAGTAATTACAAATTTAATTTCCGAAAATTAAATTCATTAACTATTAAGAATTTAAATATTATTTTTTACTATCTATGTTCTACTTATTTGTTCACATACACACTATGAATGTCTCTTTATATTCTGTATTTGAACCGATGTAATTAATTACCTTTAGAGTGTAATTGTTTCATTATTTTGTGTTAAAGTTGAGTTAATTCTTGGTGAGGATTAATTAGACAAATTTTTACAACTATATATAGTTGTTGATGTGTTCATTTGATGTATGCAAATATCTTACATTCGAGTTTTTCTCATTCTATCACCAGAATTATCCCTTCTTTTATCTTGTTGTTGATGTTTATATTGAGAGAAAGTATCTAAGTATTCTGTTAGACTTGAGTAGTTCAAGGTGGATGTTCTATCAGAGTTAGTCGTTATATCCTATTAAAAAAATCGTTGTAATCTGCTAGAACAATTTTCTTCAAGTCAGTATTTTTGAATTGTGCCTCAGACTATTCATCGTTTTTGGTGCTCTTCAAGTTCAATTTGTTTGTTTGTCATTGCTACTGTTGTTGTTATCATTATAATAGTTTATGGTGTATCAACTACTGTATTTCTCATCTGGTTCAATTTTAGTTCGATGTATTTTTAATATATTCACAGTATTTAGTTTGATTTACACTAACCAGCTCCATAATCATTTGTAGTCAATTAAATTGTAATATATTTATTAGTTAGAGAGTTTATACCTACAACATATTTTCCTAACATCTAAATCACCATGGTTTTAAATGTGATGAAAATACGTGGATAAATTTTACATAAACATTATAAACATCTAAGATACCTATAGTATATATAAAAGGTAGGATGAGGAGAAACTTCTATATACCATTTTTGTCCTCTTATTATAACTCTCTTCATTTTTCTTTTGATGGCAATTGTATCATTTAAATACAAACTTTCTCTCTCAATTTATCTCTTCTCTTCATCATGATCCCATCCCTCTAAATTCCCCTATTTTCTCTTACTAATCTTCTCTCTCTTAATTTTTCTTTCATTAACTTTATCTTTCTCATTGATTTTTTTTAACTCCTTTCATCTACCACATATCCTCTCCCAATCCTTTCATCTTCCTAATCCCCTTCCAATCCATATATAAATATGTGTCCTCTCTTTCTCATGCCAACCAAAAATCAAGAGGTGGTGGATGGAACAAAGTGGAAAATTTTCCAAGTGGTGTGAAGGTATGAAAATTATTCTCTTTGCTTTAGCAACGACAACAACAATGCACATATGGGTGATCGAGATGAGAATTGATAGTGAAGAGAAACCAAATTAAAGCTGAGTTGATGGCATCGGTTCACTTTCCCCAAATTTATCATTGTTCAGATTGAAAAAAATTCTAGAGTACGATGTGTCGAGATGGTGGTCGATGGAATCGAGATAAAGCAAAATTCGATTATTCATTTTTTAAACTGATGCTTTTTATTTATATATGTGAAATGTTGTAATTATTTTTACAAAGTTAGGGCAAACAAACAATTTTTATCCCTCTCAATATCATCAGGTTGGACCTTTTAGGGTTTACTCTTTCTCTCACTCTTACCTTTCTTTTTCATTCTAAAATGAACAAACTCAATGATTTAATGTCACACAATTTAACAAAGATAAAATATAATATAATAATTTATAATCAAGAAAATTAGAGGTAAATTAAGAACGTTCATTCATTAAAAAAAAAAAAAAACTTGCACGTTGGTGCTTTTTCATCTTTCTTACACTTCAAATTTGTACTTACTTTCCATGCTAATATTTCATCATCTTCTTTTATTACAACAATATCATACCTTGAATTTATATTTATATATAATCACTTTGTTTCTTTAAAATAATAATATTATAAACTTAAAAAACACTATTTATTTTACTTTAATTTAGAACTACAAGATTCTACGTGAAACGCACGTGTTTCTTACTAGTTCATAAAAAAGTTATTTAAATTAAGGGATCATTTGATAACCTTTTCGTTTTTGGTTTTTGGTTTTTGAAAAACATGGTTGTTTCATAACCAATTCAATTTTCTGTTTTTTATTTTTCAAAAACCATTTTGAAATTCTAGGTAAATTTAAAAAATATATATATATAGTTTTCAAAAACAGGTTTTTGTTTTTCAAAATATGATTTTTTTCTTCTAATACTCAACTTTTTTTCTTTCACATATTTATCTCCAAAAAATTTATTTTTCACTCTAAAATTTTTTTATTTCTAAAATTTCTCTCTACAAACTTTATTTTTCTCTTTTTAAAAGTTTCATATTTTAAATAATTATTATTATTAGTCTCTCCAAAATTTTATGAATTTTTGTTTTTTCTAGCATACCAGTTTCATTACTCTCCCTAAAAATTTAATATTTTTCCTAATTTTTTTTCTTTCTAAAATTTCATCTTTTATAATTTTTCATTCTCTTCGTAATTTATTTTTTCTCTGAAAATTATATTTTATTTTTTCGTTCAATTTTCTTTTACTATAACTTTTATTTATCTTTGTATTTATTCATTATCTCTAAAAATTATATTTTGAATCTTGTTTTTATTTCTAAATTTGTTTCCACTGTAATTTTTCTCTTTCTTTATAATTTCTTTTTTTCTTTTACATATATTTTCCCCTCGACTTTATTCTTTTTCTGTTTTTTTCTTTAACTTTTCTTTCACTATTTTTTTTCTAAATATTTTTATTTATCTCTTTAAAATTTATCTTCCAAAAGTTTATTTACATATCTTTAAACTTACATTAGGGGAAGACAAAATTTATGGGAGGGTCGGGTCCCAAAAATAGGAAATGCATGTCCCGACCTCATCCTCGTCCCCGATTCCATTTTTTAAATAATTAATATATATTTGTTACACTTTTTTTATACTTAAATTCTAAAAATAATTAAAAACAATTATAAAACCGATAATTTTTCTTGAGAACATCTCTCGGATCCAAGAACGAGGTGGAGATGGAGACTAAAAATTTTCACGAGCACGCGAGAATGGGGGAGAATATCCTTACTCGCACCCACATCATTGTCATCTCTACTCAACATAAAATTTTCTCTCTCTATCTATTTTCAATTTTCTAACTTTTCAAAAACTAAAAACTAAAAATGTTACAAAACATGTTTTGGTTTTCTGTTTTTTAAAAACAAAAAATAAAAAATGGTTATCAAACATATATAGTTTTTGTTTTTTAAAAACAGAAAACCAAAAACCAAAAACTAAAAACAACAAAAACCAAAAACAAAAAACTAAAATGGTTATCAAACGGGCCTTAAATAATTATTTCACTACTTTTGCTAACTTAAATATACTTCAACTGGTTAAGACATCTATCACCAATCAAAAGATTATAATTCCAATCCACATCCCACAAGTTATACTAAAAAAAGAATTTCATAACTTTTAAATAAGTTTAAAATTCTTATTATTCATATTTATGTCCACTATTTTGTTAATACACCTTTTTCTATTTCAATTCAAAGATCGCATGTGAAATTTAATATATATATATATTCTAATACATTGTATAAGTTTATAACATATAAACTATACTTTTCGAGTATAGCTTCGTAGGAATTGACATATGTCTTCAATCAAAAAGTTGTGAATTCGAATTTCTTCCCTAGCATATTGTTCTCATCATGTCATTTGTAAAACTAGTACGCACTTTAATTTAATTTAAGGTTTGCAAAAATCACAATTCAAAGTTTTAAGAACTTTCTAAATAAACATGTAACATTAAATTCGAAGGTATAATTACATGGTTCGACAGTTGTAATGACTAGTGAGAAACGAGGGGAAGAAATTTACTCGCACAAAAACGAAGCTGTCACTTTTTGTTTCAAAAAGAGAAAAAAAGAAAAAAGAAAGAAAAAAAGAAAAAAGGAAAAAAGGCTGTCACTTTCATTGAGCACCTTTTCCTCTTCTTGCTGTTCTGCAAAAGATGTGCTCTCCATATAGGCGTGTCCCCAAAAACTGAGGAACTGAAGCAACTTGAAATTCCAACGCCGACCAACAACCGAAGCTCTCAAATTCAAAATATATGGAGAAAGACGAATCCATCGATGGGTTTTCAAATCTTCATCACCCAGATTCCTCTCGCTATGTTGAAATTGATCCGTCTGGCAGATATGGAAGAGTACCGCTCTCTCTCTCTCTCTCTCTCTCTCTTCTGTGTTCATCCGCTCCGGCTCTGATTCTTTCGCTTTTCTTTGTTGCAGTACAATGAAATCCTTGGCAAAGGGGCTTCCAAGACAGTGTATGAGTTTCGCCTCCTTCGCATTTTTTGTAATTAATGTCCATTCGCGGATTTCAGGTCTCAATTTGCTTATCATTTCAGACACATTTTCCATTTGTGAATTTGATCCCTTCTGCGCGGTTTGATTTTTCTTCGTTTTGTTTTTATTTTGGCCATTTCCCATGTTTCCTCGAATTCCCAACTTTGTTGTCTTCTAGGTGTTTGATTTTGTCCATTTCATTCATTTCTGTTTTTGGGGGTGTCCTGTTGGTGCAGTTACAGAGCATTTGATGAGTATGAAGGGATTGAAGTTGCTTGGAACCAGGTCAAACTCTGTAACTTACTCCAATGCCCTGAAGATCTTGAGAGGCTATACTCTGAGATTCATCTTTTAAAAACACTGAAACATAAGAACATTATGAAATTCTATACTTCTTGGGTCGATACTGCAAATAGGAACATCAACTTTGTAACTGAAATGTTCACTTCTGGGTCTTTGAGGCAGTAAGAATGCTCTTGAACATTCTTCTTACACCCTTGATTCTGTATTCTAATAATTCTTGCTTGCTTCCTTTTAGACTTATGTTTAAATTAGTTTCTGTTTGGTTCTGATAGGTTTCGGCTAAAGCATCGTAGAGTTAACAATAGAGCGGTGAAGCGATGGTGTAGACAGATCTTGAGGGCTCTTCTCTATCTCCATAGCCAGGACCCCCCTGTGATCCACAGAGATCTCAAGTGTGACAATATTTTTGTTAATGGTAACCAAGGAGAAATTAAGATTGGTGATCTTGGTCTTGCTGCGATTCTCAGGAAATCACATGCTGATCGCTGCGTCGGTATGTTTATCTCCTTCAAATTCTGTGAAATCTTTGCAGTAACTTCGATTTCTAGAAAGGAAGATTGGAAAGGAGATGGTGTGGTGTCATCAATTCTTTTACCATGTTATCCTTAGCTCTTTTGGCTTATTGTTGCTATTACATTACAGGGACACCAGAGTTCATGGCTCCTGAAGTGTATGAAGAGGCATACAATGAATTGGTAGACATTTATTCTTTTGGGATGTGTGTTTTGGAGATGGTTACATTTGAATATCCATATAGTGAATGTAATCATCCTGTTCAAATCTATAAGAAAGTAACTTCTGTAAGATCTCCCTCTCTCAACGGGCATGTATTTCTCTTTAATCTTCATCTGAGGGAAGAGAAAAGTGGATTCCCTAACATGTTTTCTACTTGTAGGGGGAAAAACCAGCTGCCTTGTATAAAGTGAAGGATCCAAGCATGCGGCAATTCGTCGAGAAATGCTTAGCACCAGTTCCATATAGACTTTCGGCGAGGGAGCTTTTGAGTGATCCTTTTCTACAAATTGATGATTGTGAAAGCAAGTCGAAAATTTCAGATTGTCAGGGAGAACTTGACCGTATTGCTTCTACTATAGTGCAGCCTTTTCTTGAACGAGAAATAAGTTTCAGCTCAATCAATTACAGTTTGGACACCTCAGATGAATGGAGGTGCCGTATCGTTGAAACTGAACCAGACGGGACTGAACTTTTTGAGGATGATGATGATGACCAATTGGAAAATGTTGATAACAGTATTACGGGGAAGATAAGAGAAGATGGCAGTATTGTTTTAAGACTTAGGATTGCAGATAAAGAAGGTAGAATCAAATTTATTTTCCTCCTTTCATCTTTGGTTGTGGAATGCTTGCTTTATATTAATTGTTGCAAAAATGTTACCGAACAATGCGGTATCTGTGCAGGACGAATTCGAAACATATATTTCCCATTTGACACCAAGATGGATACAGCATTAACAGTTGCCACTGAAATGATAGCAGAGCTTGATATTACTGACCAAGATGTGACCAAGATAGCCGAAAAAATCGATGGGGAAATCGCTTCCTTGGTACCCGAGTGGAAACCAGGGCCTGGCATAGATGAAACACCCCGCATCTCTTACGACGGTGACCTTCAAAGCTACGACACTTCTAACCATCCATCTTATAATCATTTGATAGAGAAGATGCAAAATGGAGCAAAAAACTCTCAGATTTTAAACTGCAGTGCAGACGAACGTGCTTCAGCGCCCAGACATTTCGAGCAAGTTTCCCACAAAGAAGATCAGCCTACACAGCCTGTGGTAGAGAGAATACCAAAAGTGTCAAACCAGCATTATCAGCTAAACTCTGTCCTCCATGAAGGCCAAGCTCTTAGTTCTCATAGTTTTAGGCAAAGCCATTCTGATCAAAATAACAAGAAAACAGGCCAATTAATCACTGGTGGGAATGACATAGAAAAAATACAAGTTAGTAAAGCCACTGCCATTGCAAAAAGTTCGATCCGAAGCTTACTGGGTTCTCGTTCGTTGTCGAGAGTTCCTTCTTATCGTGAAGATAAATTTGCTTCTCAAATCCATTGGGAAATAAGGTGGCTATGGAATTGAGACCAGTTGAAATCATAGTGTTCATGTAAGTTATGTCATTATAGCTGCCCCGTTCGGATGCCCAAAGGGACCGAAATCGTGAGGCGTTCTTTTTGAATCTTCAACTGCAGAAGTATATTTCAAGAGTTAAGATTACAGGCACATTGCTTCCAAGCACACTCCTCTCCCAGTTGATGCTGTTGTTGTATTGTACAGACTACAGTAACATGTAAGTTACTCTCAGCACTTCTAATTTTGTACACTTACAGTGACACCTGTTTTCTATTTCATTGTTTTGGTTCACAAATTATTGGAAAATGTAATGCTTATTCTCTTATAAAACAATGAAGAAAGGTGCAAGTTTTTCATGCTTATTCAATTTTCTAAAGTTATAGCTTGCTTTCTATGAAGCTTTTTATTTTCTTTTTCCTTTTTCCTTTTTAATTTTTCTTTTTTAATTTTCTTTTGAAGCAGTGAATAAGCTTTTGAAAGAGTGAAAATTGCTAAAAGAAGCATTAGTTTTATACTATTTGATTTTATAATGGAAGTGCTTCTAAAACACTCTAAAGATAAGTTTTAGGATTGCTTTCAACAAGAGTGGTTTGACTACAAAGAATTCAAATAAAAAATGCTCAATAACAAGTTTTTGATATTTGAATTTACACTTTCAAAATGTTTTTTAATTGCTTTCCAGTCAACATTTGGAACTCAAAACACACATTAACATTTGGAACTCAAAGTTCCTCATAAAACACAAATACTCTTTAGGTGTCGATAATTATTTTGTTTTTCATTTTGGATCAGCTTTTAGTTTTAAAAAAATGGAATAGTAAATGAATTTAAAAACTAAGAGATGAAAAATTGTTAAAACTATATTTCTATTTTTGCTTTTTAAAAGCCAAAAAGGAGAAAAATGGAAGAATCAAAATTCAAAATAGGTTTTAGCAGAAGTGTGAATGGACACTACCAATCTCAAGAAGTACTTATCTTCTACTCAAATGTCATGGGTTCGAATCTTTAAGTGTAAACCGAAGGCTGTTGGATGGTGATAGTTGGAATCTTTGTCTCAAATAATGTTATCTTTGAAAAAATTAAAACTAAAAAAGGAAGCAGTATCCAAAGTCCACTCTTGCATATTGAATATTGATTGCTACATGTTTCTAATTGGGATATCAACATTTAATTTTTACCTAAATCTAATTTCCAACGTCCCTCTTTTTCTTTATTATATTTTCAAAATATGAACTCTCCATTTTAGGTGAGATTATAAATTTAACCTTTACATTTTGGTAGGTATGTTTATTTAGTTTCTTAATTTTAAAAAGTTATAATTTCATTTGAACTATTAAGTCGACGAGGAAAAAGATCTACGTGCTGAGGTAAAACTAGAAATTTTTCTAGACAAGGGAAACATCTTGTATTCTAACTTTATATATAATATATATAACCTTAAAATACACAATATTAATGAGTTGTATCCTAATATCATATCAAGTTGTTATTTGATTGTAATGTTAAAAGCATATATAAAGTATGAGATTTGAAATTGACCAAACATCAAAATCTTTGGTAATGGTCCTAAGATGATATTGATAGGATAGTGGAATTAAGCCAAACTCACCTTTTCAATAAACCTTTTTCCTTTCCACTCTCGAACTTAAAGTCTCAATTGAGATCGGATGTTCGAATTCTAGTATTTCTAATTTGTTTGATTAAAAAAAATCTTGAGTGAAAAAATAATAAAGTTAATTATTTATATCCGTTTGGTGATCCATTTGTTGTGATTTTTAAAATTTAAAATCTGAAAATGAATTTTCAAAAACTTGTTTATATCCTGGTTCGAAATATTCGTCGATACGTTGACATTTCCATCGACATATTCATATTTCCACGAGTTCGACATCGACATGAGAAGTAAATCGACATTTCTATTATAGTACAAGAAAATCGATCAAATATAAAAATATCAACAAAATATCACTAATATATATATAATATCAATATTAATTATTTTTAACTAATTTAGAAACAGAAAAACGTTTATTATCTTAATTTAAATATTTTTATAAATTTTTTAATTTTTCTAAATTTTACAAAAATATCCATCGACATTGACATTTTATCGATATTCCCATAAAATTGAGACATTGATATTTCCGTCCACATCGACATTTAAAACCTTGATATATATATATATATCCACAGAATGACCCACAATGTTCTTTTTGGCTTTGACTAACAATTTAATTGCCCCATTTTGCTGACTTACGCTGACAACCATTCCCACTCTTTTTGAATTTTTTAGACGTTCTTATTTATTTTTTCCCCCTAAATGGTCCAATTTTAATTTTGATTTTTTTAAAATTTAATTTTTTTAGAGATGTTATTAGAGGCTTAAATTTTGACTTTTTAAGACATGTCACTGCATGCAATAATACCTAAGTTTGAAAATAAGGAAACACAAAAAAGTGGTTTCATAATCCTATTTTGGTCTCAATTTTTATTTTTGTTTTTTCTCTTTCAATTTAGTAGTTTGTCATATTCTCAATCTGCAAGATTAAATGAGGTGTTTGGGGGAGAGACTAGTTAACAAACCATCTGGGCAGCTCATTGGTTTAAAGAGACTAGGGTAAAGTGAGAAGGAACAGTTCAGACTTCATGATAGTCACTTGCCTTAAGAATTAATTCTTATGTGTTTCCTACTTCCCTAGTTCATAAAGACAACTGCCAACATGAGCTTGGTAATTGGCACTTGTGATTTTGACATTTTTCTTATCATTTTGTAGGTATAGTTTTTTGTTTATATTGTGACATTATACATTTATCTTTGATTTTGAAGTATAATATGATTTTTATTTCACTTCTATTATCATTCATCATATTTTTTACAATTGCAGGACATAAATAATGTCAAGTAGATAAAAGTTTAGATTTTCTTTTTTAGCGACGAAATAATGAGAGTGTCGTTATATTTAACAACGAAATTGCAAAACGTCGATCACAATCAGTACAAAAAAGAAAGGAAAAACGTATAAGAAAAAAAATTGTAGGAGCGACGAAAATAGTTCTTTGCATATGGAATCTAAGCGATGAAAAGCATTCGTCACTTAAGTGACAAAACATACTTTTTGTTGCATTGCCTAGCAATGAGATACTGTTTTATCGCTTTAGTGACAAAAATTCTATACGTCGCATGAGTGACCAAAACGTGCTTTCGTCCCTAAGTAGTGTGACGTACGTGTTTTTGTTGCTGGAGTCCAATTGCAACACCGCTCCAACGACTCTTGTTGCATCGTGATGCTTTTCGTCTTTGAATGAGTCCAACGATGAAAATATAATTTCAATCGCTAAAGGACATTTTTCTGGTAGTGTCTCTTACCAAGAGATTATGAGTTTGAATCCCTATCTTCCCCTACCTCCACTGGTTTGTGTTGGGTAAATATATGATGTATATAAAAACTATGTAATACTAGCAAACAGATTACAACGTAACTGGCTACAAACAATATATATACTAACAATTTGATGAACACCAAAACTTGATATATATAATCGAGACACGCTTTAGTAATGCTGGCATGAAGACAATTATTCGCTCTACACTAGTTGCTAACAGACTACAGTGATTGTCTCAGCAGGATATAACGACTAACTCCGGTAGAACAGCAACCTCGAACTATTCGGATCTAGCAGAACTCTTAGATACTTGCTCTAAAAACAAATAAGAACAACAACTTAAAAGAAGAAAAAATTCTTGTAAGAGGAGGAGAATACTCAATTGTGGTATGCGTGGATATCTCAAAATGAAGAAATCCACAACTATATATAGTTGTCCAAACAAGTAACCTCTCACTCAAAATTAAATACATATGTAACCTTTTTACATATGAAACTTTAACACATAAATATAAAAAACTTCTCACTTAAGAAATAACTTAAGTTTAACATATATGTGTTATATAAAGTTACAAATGTGTAACTTTGTAACTTACCAAATAAAGAAACAAAACCACTATAGTAATAAACATATTCACAATGTGTAACTTTCACTTTCTTTCACATCTTAAAAACCAACAATCCCCCACATGAAAGAAAGTGAGACAGACAAAACACGACCAAGACGTGAGAGCAAATAGTTAAGTTATGCATAAGGAGAAATGTCTTTTGGACTTGAACCTTCTTTAGTGAATATCGATCGAATTTATTGAAGAAATAGTGAGAACTAGCTATGGAACTATCCTTCACGTGATAAATTGAAACAACAAATATCACACGTAACTTATCTTGTATCTTTGAGTTCTATACGGTTGTGTCCATTTTGGTCATGGACAAGATCCTGAATTCATGAGAGCTTTAGAGAACATAAGCCATTTGAAAAGTTCTCATAGAACCAATCCAATTCCACTCTCACATAGGTGATATTGATTAAGAGTATTCTACCACTACCCCTCTTGTAATCAAGATATCAATATGACTTTAACATCAACAGATCACACACATAACATCACAAAAATGGGAAGAAACTATAAGTTTCTAAGTGTGTCAACTATGAATTATCTAGTCAGTTTGCCTATTGAACCTATATCTTGGGATCTCTAGTCAACTAGGTTAGGTTACCACCAGATAATTCATTCCATAGGCTTTAGTCTCATTTCTCTCGATGTATATGCAACTTGCTCTCTTAACAATCCTTTCGTCAAATGATTTGCAACATTCTCTTTTGATTTTACGTAATCAATGGAAATTATTCCATTAGAAAGCAATTCCCTAGTAGAATTATATATGCGTCTTATGTGTTGTGACTTCCCATTGTAGACATTATTCTTAGCTCTCATTGAGACTGCTAAGTTGTCACAATAAATACATGAAATTTACAGGCTTCGGCCACAACATAATATCTTGAAGAAAGTTTCGAAGTCATTCTACTTCTTCTCCAACTTTATCAAGAGCTATAAACTCTGATTCCATAGTAGATCGTGTTATACACATCTGTTTTGAAAATTTCCATGACACAGCTGCACCATCTAAAGTAAATATATATCCACTGGTTGACTTAGTTTTCATGCTATAAAATATCCAGTCAGCATCATTGAATCCTTCCAATATAGAAGGATATTTTGTATAATGCAATCCATAGTCTAAAATATACTTCAAGTACTTTAAAACCCTGACTAATGCATTCCAATGATTATGCCCAGGATTGCAAGTGTATCTTGTCAATCTTCCTACTGAATAGTCAATATCATGTATTGTACAATTCATTATGTACATTAAACTACCTACAATCTTAGAGTATTCTAGAGAGGATACACATTCATCATTATTCTTGTTCAACTTACAATTTGGATAAAATAGAGTAACTATCGGCTTACTCTCAAAATAACCAAATTTTCCCAACAATTTCCCTATGTAATGAGATTGAGAAAGTATATATCCACTTGGATTTCTCATTATTTTAATTCCAAGGATAACATCAGCAAGACTAAGGTCTTTCATATCAAATTTAGAATTCAACATCCTTTTAGTGGAATTAATGACACTTCTAGTTGTGTCCATTATCAAAACATATCATCCACGTATAAACAAACAATGACGCAATCTTGATCTATTATTTTGACATAGACACATTTATCACACTCATCTATCTTAAATCCATTCGATAACATAGTGTGATCAAACTTCCCATGTCATTGTGTAGGGGCTTGTTTCAACCCATAAAGAGACTTGACAAGTTTACAAGCTTTATTGGGATTAGTACATGGATAGTCTATTTAGAGATTATAATTACATAAAAGGATTCGAGGTACAAAATTTGCACTTTTGTCATAAGATAACCTCCTTTAAGATGGTACCCATCAATAATTTACCTTTACATTATTTTTATTTATAACTAAATATTAATAAATTTATGAAATTCAAAATAGTTATTTGGTAGGTTAGATTTTAAATCCCTTATTTTATGCCCATTTATACTTTCCAAAAATAAAAATGGAATCCTAACCAAATCCCCAAAAATCTTTCTTCATTTACCGACAGTTTCAAAAAAAATCCTTTCGATTTCTTCTTCGTTCTTTTGTCAGTTTCTTTCACGTATCTTTCGTCGTTTCTTCTTCAGCTGGTTTCTCCTTCTTCCCGAACACCATTTTTTCCGGCCAGTTGCAACTTTCCAAAGCTTTTCAGAGTAGCTTTCCAAAGGGTGGAGTGTGGATGGTATTTATATATATTAACCTAGAAGAGGCAGTTTTCCAAAGCTGTTCTTTTACACCCATTAGTGAGTTCAATTATTTGATCTTATAAAAATGATTGGTCTGCCTCTCTTGTAGAGCCTTTTTCCTCCCCTGTTAGAGGATGTTGTACAAGTTACAAATTATTACTAGTTATGATGCATGAGTTATAAAGATTAAGCCATTAACTTAACCTGATAGCATGCTTCTTGTTTGATTGCAAAATACAATACATTTAAAACTAAGTACTAATTGCAGATATATTATATGTGCAGATATAATATATATCTACAACTAAGTACCAATTGGGTAGTTATAGGAACTCACTAGTAAGATATATTTTATATTTATCATATAGGTTTATCTTGTAATTGTATTTGATTGAATTTGTTAGGTTAATGTTATAAGGATTAATTCATAATAATGAAGCATGTGCTAGAGTGTCTAAATTTAAGAATAGGTTTTTGAGCTTTGTTTGTTAATTGAGGTTTGATGTAATACTTTAGTTTATATCCGGATAACTTTATATGTATCATTAAGTACCAAATTGCAAAATTCGTTCGAATTTGTTTCTTCAATTTTACTTGTTTCTATAATTTTCTTATGCCTTAGTTTCTTGTATCATTTTGTAATTAATATTGGTAAATCGTGGGTTGTAATTAATATTGATAAATCTTGAGAAGAAATCTTTTTGAAGGAGTGAATTAAGGGATTAGTGTTGAAAATTGGTATGGGGCCGACAATAATTAAAGGATCATGTTTACCATTTAGGAATTTAAATATTTTAGATTAAAAAAACAATTATAATAAATATAAATAAATATGGGTAAAATCAGTATTATAAAAAAATCCTAACTGCAGAAATCTAAAAGAATAAAATTGGAAAAGTTTAGACATTTGTGAAAATAAGTTTATGAAACAGACCCCCAAAGACATTAACTCAACTTCATTTTTAAGTCATTTTACAACAAACCCTTCAAGTTGTTCCATATATATCTTTTCATCTAAATCTCCATTTAAAAACGCAGTTCTTACATCCATTTAGTGTATTTCCAAATTTCGTAAAGCTGGTATAGCAATTAACATTCTTATACATGTAATCCTCGTCACTGGAGAATAGGTATCAAAGAAATCTTGCCCTTCTTTCTGATGATAGCCTTTAGCTACTAAACGAGCTTTATATTTATTAATAGTATCATCAACTTTTAGCTTTCTTTTGAAAATTCATTTACTTCCAATTGGTTTAGTTCCAGGAGGTAAATCAGCCAATACCCAGGTATTGTTTTTCAAAATGGATTCTATCTCACTGTTGATAACTTCTCTCTAATAAGGTGCATCCGGAGATGACACAGCTTCTTGAAAATTTTGAGACTCCCGCTCCCCACCTATCATATAAGTTATGAAATCAAGTCCAAAAGAATTAGCTTTCTTAGCTCTTTTGCTTCTTCTAGTTTCGATCTTAGTTTCCTGATCGTTTTGACATTTCGAAGAGCTAGCCTCATGATTCCTTTTGGTATCATTACCTTCCAGTCTTTCTTCTTTAAAAGGAAATATATCCTCAAAGAATTCAGCTTCAAGAGATTCCATAATAGTATTGTTATTAATATCAGGTATTTCTGATTAGGAGTCTATAAGCATCACTATGCATAGCATAGCCTATAAAGACACAATCAACTGTCTTAGGTCTAAGTTTTGTCCTTTTTGGTAAAGGAATTTGTACCTTTGCCAAACACCCCCACACTTTCAGTATTTTATATAAGGTAACTTCTTTTTCTATACTTCATAAGGCGACTTATTAGTTTTCTTATGTGGAATTTTATTTAAAATAAAATTTGCTGCAAGCAAAGCCTCCCCCCACAAATTATAGGGTAAACCTAAACTATTTAACATGCAATTTACCATTCCTTCAAAGTTCGGTTCTTTCGTTCAGCTGCACCATTTTGTTGTGGTGTTCTTGGAGCGGAGAAGTTATGAGAAAATCTATTTTCTTCACAAAAATTTTCAAAAGCATTACTATCAAA
The DNA here is from genome assembly GCF_001995035.1 of Momordica charantia. The sequence continues at coordinate 109,264 of NW_019104589.1, forward strand.
TTCTCCTCCATGATCACTCCTAATTTTAGAAATAAAAAATCATTTTTCATTCTGAACTCTTTTGGCAAAACTAGAAAAACTTTTCAAAGCATCATCCTTATGTTTTAGCATCAAAACCCAAGTAAATCTTGAAAAATCATCAACTATCACAAARGCATAATAGTTCCCTCCAAAACTAGCAATTCTAGAAGGGCMAAATAAGTCCATGTGTAATWGTTGTAGGGGTCTTGTAGTAGAGATCATATTTTTAGATTTGAAAGAAGACTTGATTTGCTTACCCATTTGACAAGCATCACAAACTTTATCTTTTTCAAATTTAAACTTGGGAAGACCTCTAACCAAAG
>NW_019104589.1:111607-139781 GCF_001995035.1 Momordica charantia
ATTGACAATGTTAGTAAATCTAATAAACATATCGAAAATAGCTTCATTTTCATCAATTTTAAACATTTCATATTGATGAACTAACATGTCAATCTCTGTTTCTTTTACTTGACTAGTTCCTTCATGAGTAATTTATAATTTATCCCATATATCCTTAGCGGTTTTACAAATCGACACCCTATTATACTCAACTTCATTCAAAGCACAAAACAAGCAATTAATAGCTTTAGCATTTAAAGAACATGCTTTCTTTTCAATTGTAGACCATTATTCTTTAGGCTTTACAACTCTAACACCATCAACATCTTTTGTTGGAATTTTAAATCCTTCTACAACAACATCCCACAAATCATAGTCAATAGAAAGCAAGAAAAATTTCATTCTATTTTTCCAATAACTATAATTATTACTATTAAAGAAATGAGGCTTAGTAATAGATTGACTATCGGTAAAAGGGATGAAACCTAAAGTTGTCATAGCTAAAGAAGAGCAACCTTGCTCTGATACCAATTGTTGGATCGGTATGGCAACCCTAGAGGGGAGTGAATAGGGTTTAGTTAACAAAATATAAACTTTTTAATAAATGGGCTCAATTTGGACAAAAATAATACACTTTTTGAGATATTCAATTTTAACAAAGTAAGATAAAATAAATTCTAAGGCAAACAAGAAAAATTTAAAGCAAACAATAAAATTCTAAGATTAATTGCAAAAATAAATAAGAGAGAGGGTTAGAGAAATTTGATACCAGAAATTTTTATAGTGGTTCGGCACAACTGTCTACGTCATCTTCTTGGGTATTTTTCCTTCCAATTTGTTTCGATCGTAACTTCTCCATTTGAGCTCCGATTTGGATGATCTAACAGTCGTTGGAATCATTGTAACGAGCTCTATGCTGTGGACACTTTAAAATACAAAAAATGTCAATAAATAAAATTAAGTTTGTTATCATCAAAACATTAATTAATTAATTAATTAAAATTAATTAATTTGAGATTAAGGCCAAAAAGCCAACAGAAACCATGATTGCTCGGCAGCTTTAGTTTCAGGAGTGATTGCTTCTAGCGGAGTAGTTGGGCATACCTCCTTTAGGATGTGAGCAAAATTCAAGGTGGTGAGGTAGAATATCATCTTCTGTTGACATCTTCTGAAGTTTTCTCACTTGAAGTTCTCTAATTTTTTAGCGTGAGATTTGACAAAGGTCGGTCCCATCATCGCAGGAGCATTGGTGGAGATGTTTGCAGCCATGAATAATTGTCTTCAAATTGTTGGGTAAATATACGTTGTATATATAATTGTGTAATATTGGCAAACAGGTTACAACGTAACTGGCTACAAACAATATAGATACCGACAACTTGATGTACACCAAAACTTGATAAATATAGTCGAGGTACGCTTCAATAGCTCTGACCTGAAGATAATTATTCATTCTGCACTAGTTGCTAGCAGACTACAACGATCGTCTCAGCAAGATATAACGACTAACTYCGGTAGAATAGCAACCTCGAATTACTCGGATCTGGCAGAACTCTTAGATACTTACTATCAAAAGTATAGAAAATTCTTGTGAGAGGAGGAGAATACTCAATTGTGGTATGCTTGGATATCTCAAAATGAAGAAATCCACAATTATATAATTAGTTGTCCAAACAAGTAAGCTCTCACTCAAAATTAAACACATATGTAACATTTTTACATATGTAATTTTAACACATAAATATAAAAAATTTCTCACTTAAGAAATAGCTTAAGTTTAATATATATTTTTTTAACACATATAAAGTTACAAATGTGTAACTTTGTAACTTTAACCAAATAAAGAAACAAAATCACTACAAACATGTTCACAATGTGTAACTTTCACTTTCTTTCACACCTTAAAAACCAACCATTTGTACTCAGAAAAATCATAAATACAATTATTTATGTGTAGCCCATGATGCTCTTTGATTTTTTTTTTCCAATGAATCTCAACCTTAAGAAAAAAGTAGTTTATTTTGGAGTTACTTATATTATAAAAAAAACCGTATTTAATTATAAGTAACAAAATAAACTATATTTTATTTTAGACTTGTTAAAATAAAAATAGTGGAGTAACTAATATTTAATTTTAAAATAGCGATATTAAGGAAATTATTTGATGTTTTAATTATCCATATTCAAATTAACCAAATTTTAAATGTATGATATTTATTTTGAACTTCATCGTACTAAAATAATTTAAATGTATGATATTTTATTTCTAATTTAGTCATTTTAAAATAACCTAGATAAATAACAATATTAATATATCAAAAGAAAATAATTAAAAGGCGAAACTTTCCGCAGGCGGCTTCCCTACTATTGGATCGTGAACCGATGCCGTATAGAAGACTCTAACCACTGATGCGGAGGGAGAGCCCGTTGCGCCTTGTTTTTGTTTGACCGGCCTATCTTCTTTCGAGAAGCAAGCTCCCCCGCTTGCTGAAACCTCCCTCCATAGTCGGGCTTTTCGTGAACGAATTTCATGATCTTCCGACATACTTTCTTCGTCTCCTGATAACATTCTATCACCTTAATCCATTCTTTTGTTGAGGGTCTTGCACTTATTCCGGCCCCTTTTTCGGTTTTCCGGAGCCATGGATCGATGCTAGCGGGAACCGCGTGCCGGGTTTCTAAATAAATATTCTTTACAGATAAAGTAACCTGGAAGCTTGGTGCTCATTCGATTTTGATTTGAATGGGCCGGATCTCCCGAGGCGAGGTACATATGGCCGGCCCTTCGGGCTTCTTCTCCCTAAGAATTGAACGAACCAAGTTCACCTATACGAGAGTGAGGAAGAGAAACCAACAACTTCCCACTTTTGATGTCCCGAACAAATTTAGAATAATCCAACAATTGATTTAATAAAATTAAATTATAACTTAAAACCAATACTAATTATTTGAGAGTTGATGAAAACAAATATTTTATTTTAAAAATTTGAAAAAATCAATATATTTAGAAACTAACTAATACTCAATAAAAACTAAAATTATACTTTATATTATCAGGCATCCAAAGTAAATGAGTAAAATTGAAAAACTCAAATAAATTTACATAACAATAATTCATTTAATACATAGTTTTTCTAACACAAAAATCTTTAAACTTGTACTAAAAAACTAGCACCCTAACCATAGTTTTCTTGAACTCAAAGTTTAAACTCTCTAACTAATTAGACTACCTAAATCTAGACTTACAAAGTTTTAGAGTTATGGTAAAATAATTGGAATTTTAGAGATCAACTAAAATAAGCATTAAACTTTAAAAAAGAAGACTGGGATTTAAGTTATAAAAGAAATATAAAAAAAAAGAATATACTTATCTATATCTATACTATATTCAAAATGGAGAATGTATGAAAAACGTTTTTGGACACTTTTGTGATTTACTAAATCTACTAATTTACAAACTATACCATTAATACATTATTATAAATATTAAATTAATTATTAATTATTAATTGTTAATTATTAATACCAATAAATTTATAGAATTTAAAAGGTTAGAATATAAAAAGTTTTCTTAGAACATAAAATTCATTTTTTTCTTTAATTATCAATACTAATAAATGTATAGGTTTAAAAGGTTAGAATGCAAAAAGTTTTCCTACGACATAAAATTAATTTTTTTTCTTTAATTGTAATTCCTACTAAAATTTGAAGAGTTTAAGAATTTCAAAACTTTGGTAACTTTTTATTTTCTACTACTATAAAAATAGGCTTTCTTCCACTATTTTTTCTACAACCCTTTTCACTACTTATTTATTTTTAGTTTTCTCAAAACATCTCTAAAAAATTATTCAATCTCAAAAACATCTCAAGATGTTGATGACATATTTATCAAGTTGTAAATGATGCACGTGTCAAATCTATATATCTCGAATAGTAGGCTTGCGACGTTACCGCTTTACAAGTTTATGAGGTTGGATGTACATAAAAGATGAGTGTATAGTTGAAATTTGAATTTTTTTTTGTTACTATTTTATTCTCTTATTATGAAAAATAGTTCTTCCTCATTGCTTTACTCACAATATGAGCTCTATTCTATTTTGTCTTATTTTATTCTCTCTCATTTCCTTCATTTTTCCAGTATCCATAGGCGATGTCCATCCGAACCGTCCAATGAAGAATGAGAGGAGAACAAAGCGCCAATGGCGGGCAAAGCGCATGCAGAACGGACACGGATAAAAAAAGTGTGGAGAAAGGTGTAATAGGACTACTAGTTACTGTGCGCGATCGTATACTGAGGTGCTCCCCGCCGATTGTTGGAATGACACGAGCCGGACCTCGATTTAGAAAGATGAAGTGTCAAAAAGTCGAAATAGGGGGGTTACTAATTCCCATCTCATTGGGGGTGAAAAACGAATGGACATCTCGATGTGAGACAACCTTTTCAATTTGAGTTGGAAACTCAAAAGCAATTTACGATGGTACGTGCAAGGGAATATGATACATGAGTTAATCTATATTATGAATTATAGATTTCAGATGTTACAATTAGATTTTGAAACTAGGTATGTTTATCTTACAATAATAAGATACTAATTTTAAAAGAGGGGACATGGTGAAATCGACAGACCCTATGAATTTAGTTGGATTGAACCTTGATATGGAAACTAAGTGATAACTTTAAAATTCATAGAAAACTTGAAATTGAAACGGACAAAATACTGAGTCAAATCATTAATAGAAAACAATGTATATATCAAGGTTCAAAATGTCGATGTCGATGTAAATGTCGAGGTTTTGATTTTACGGATATGTTGATGGACATGTCGATGTCGATGGATATTTCAAGAAAAATCACGAAAATTGTGAATATTTATGTAAATTTTTTGAATTAGTAAATAAGATTTTAAATTGTAGCCCAATTAGCCCATAATTGATCACTTTTAATCATCATATCTAAATATATAAGTAATATCTTTATAGAAATGTTGTTGTGATGAAAAAGTCAGAATAAAATAATATATACATATATGGACATTATTTGAATGAGTAAATTAAACTTCATTGTTGCTGGATTATATTTTATTGATAATTTATAATCCAATTTAATGCATTTGTTTGATATGCTTCCCCAACTTGAAATTTTTTTAACTAATTATCTAATTTAATTAAAATATTTAAAATAAGTATTATTTAGTTAAAACCATTGAGTTAATATCATTTAATTAAAATATATACATAATTTTTTAAAAATAGAATAAAAAGTACCGATTAAAAAATAAATAGAAGGAATTATAGAAAGAAGGGTAGAAGAGCAATAGGACAACTCACAGAGAAGGAGAGAAGTAGAAATTGAGAAGAAATGGGGATTGTTCCACATCGACAAGAATTGTGGGAGGTGGAGAGAACAACCCCTATAAAAGGGTGCTTCCCAGGTGCAAGATGTAAATGGGCTTCGTATATGGGCTTTTAATCCTTAAGACTCAATAGTAAAATTTTTTTATTATAGGGGTCCATACATTGACATGTTGACGTATTCACCAACATTTGAAACCATGGTATATATATACTTATTTATTTTTTATGAAGTTTGTATAGATACATATTTTAATTTTTTTCTTTGTTATTTTTTTTTTACTATTAGAGATATTTTTTTTATAAAATTAATTAAGTTAAAAATATTTCGTGCAACGCACATGGTAGCATACTAGTAAGTTTGAAAGATGTGTGGTAGCAAACTAGTAAGTTGAACGAACATATGTGTATTCAAAGGAGTTTGGAACGTTGATGTGATGAAAAGACATAATATAAATGAAAGTAGAAATAGATGAAAAAACAAGTATGAGACATTACTGGCCATAAAATTCCAGAACAATCAAGTCCAAGGATCTAAGAGATTAGAATTACCTGGAACGGTAAGTTGTGGTTTGTGGTCTTCCTCAACTATGCAACCCGAATTAAATATGGGCAATATTATCTATTTGATGAAGAACAAGAGGCTCAAGAATCATAGTCTATTGGAGACCATAACCATATATTTATAGGTTAATGCAATGCTAGGGTTTCCCATAATCCCCTTAGATTAATGGACTGGCTACTCAGCAAGCCACACCACTACATGGGAAGTCATGGCCCATAATCAAGATCATTTATATGCCCATTAAATAGCTCAAATATAATTGTTCTTTAATTTGTTACCCGCATATGAATTAATTACTAAATTAATTCTAACAATCTCCCACTTGGGTAACAATTTTCTTTATTAGCAATTATATTAATTTATTCTTTAGTGCACAACTCAATGCTATTAAAATAAACTGCCCTTTAATCGCAATCCAGTCCATCTCGCATATCAATGAGGAACCAAAGCAGCTTTTGTCACATGTATAGTCGCGACCCAACCTTCAATGATCACCACACCAAATATACTTGATGACATCGATTAAGTGTGGAAGAGTGGCATAAAAATTGCATGTAATATGATCTAAACATGTATATTCCCAACTGATCCAACTTTATTCTTTAAACAGATAAAAATTTATGTTTTCTAGCTTTACATTAATGCCATAATATTTCTAAAAATCAAACCAACAAGAAACATTTGTGTTAAATTATATTTTATTTTATTTAAAAGTTTCCTATTATATTTAGATTAGGGTTTTCTTGTTCTAATAGGTAAGAGTTTTCTTTATTCTAATAGACAAGATTTTCGTTTTAGTGTCTTCTTTGTGACTGCTATTTATAGCCTTGTATCAATTCTATGAAAGTAATCAAGAGAATTATTTCTCCTTATCAAATCACCATGGTATCAAAACCTTGAGACTTTTTTCTTTTGTTGGCCTTCATTGCCGATCAATCTCTTGACTGTTCTCTTGTTCATGCGTTTCTCCCACCACTGCCTTTTTTGGACCCGATTTCTTCTTGTTTGTAGGTTTCTTTCATCATTCAGACATTGCTACTGTCGTCGCTGTTCATACACCGTCATTCGAAGTCTGCATCGTCGCAGCTGTTCAATCACCTTTTTTTCAGACGTCGAGGTCGTCGTCTTGGTGTTCACCGCCGGTTGTTCAGTTGTTGGAGTCGTCGTCAGAAGTGCCACCGTCGTCGAGTTCAAGGTGTGTCGTTTGTGGTCGTCAAATTTTTGGTTTATGTGTCCGTCGTTGGAGTCTTCGGTGCGGCCATCGATTGGTGAAGCTGTTTCACATGGCTGCATGGTTACAAAAGAGAACGCTAAATATTTGTTGCTTCACGATTCCAGTTTGGTTTGGTTTAGTTTCGACTCGGTTCGTATCGATTCAGGTTGAGCCGAGTTCAGTTTAATTTTGTCTAGTTCATATTGATTCAATTTCAGCTTGGTTCGATTTAATTTTGTCCAGCTCAGCCCCTTTTTGGTCTAGTTCTACTCAGTTGGTCCGGTTCTGCTTGGCTCAATTTATTTCAATTTATTTGTTTAGCTTTTTCTAATCAAAGGACTCCACCAAAACTCTCAAATAAACTATTATAGAAGAAACTAACAAATCTTCCACGAGAGACTTACAATACATCCACCCTAGTTATAGGTTGGATGAAAAAAATTATTTAAAATGGTCTTAACTTGTTCGAACGTTCTTGAAAGGTAAAGGAAAATTGAACCACGTTACTGGGAAAGGACTCAAACCAAAGGATCCAAAGTTCGATGTGTGGGATGAAGATTCAATGATCATGTCTTGGTTATGGAATCCAATGACTCCGACTGTGAGTGATACACGTATGTTTCTTAAGATTGCAAAGGACATATGAGAAACAATGAAGCAAACTTATTCCAAAGTAAAAGATGATGCACAAATATTTGATATTAAAACTCGTATCTTTGGAACAAAACAAAGTAATTGAACAAGGATAGAATGTTCTACAATTCTCCAAAGTTTTTGGCAAGAACTAGATCCCTATCAATGTATTGACATGAAATGTACTAAAGATGCTGCTACTCTAAAAAAATTTGTCGAAAAAAACCGAATTTATACCTTTCTTGCAGGTTTCAATGTAGAATTTGATGCTGAAAATTTTAGGCAAAGATCCCTCATCTCTAAATGAGGTTATTGGCATTGTTAGAAGTGAAGAATCTCGTTGTAGTATTATGTTGAAACCTGAAACAGAAGGATTGGTCATGAAAATAGGAAGTACTAAAATGACTGATGTAGAGAATAGTGCACATATAGGAGCTAACAATTGGAATGAAGGAAAATCAGGAAATAAAGATCATGTAGTATGCACTTATTGCAGAAAATCGGGACACACCAAGGATAAATGTTGGAAGCTACATAGAAAGCCTACAAATTATCAGAATTCAAATTCCAAGAATTGGTCGAATAAAGGTAGTGCAAATAAAAGACACAATCAAGCTCATATTTCATCAAGTCAGAAAGGCATTGTGATAGAAGAGATTTTTGAAAAAGGAGAACTAAACACTGATGAGATCGAAAAGCTAACGAGTTTTTTGGAAACCATAGAAAAGAATCCTAATAAAGGTACATATTCGACAGCCTTTTCAGGCACAACTTCACACCCTAAACTCTCTACTTTGATTATTGACTCTGGTGCTACTAACCATATGACAAAGAGTAGCTGTCATTTTATCTCCTATAAGTCTTTGTTCGAGCAATAAAAAAAAATTAGTTGGTCAAGGAGATATCCAAATAAATTCAAACATTAAGAAATTTGAACAAAAATTTGGAATACAGAGTAACATTAAGAAATTCGACGGGAAGACGATTGGACTTGTTAAAGAAAAAGATAGACTTTATTATCTTGATGAACCTATTGCTCAGGATAGTGTTGGGAAAGATATTCAAGTCTTGGTGGTATCATTATAGGTTAGGCCATCTTTCATTTAGATCTCTTAAAATTTTATTTCCAAATTTGTTCCATAACTTTAATTTTGGTTCAATTTATTGTGGCGTTTATGAATTTGCTAAACACAAGCGTGTTCCATTTCCAAGCAATAATAAATGAATTTCAATTCTTTTCTCTCTTATTCATAGTGATGTTTGGGGCCTTCCAACGTGTCAAATACTCCCAGATTTCGCTGGTTTATTGTATTCATCGATGATTGTACTAGAGTTTCATGGGTTTATCTTTTAAAACAAAAATCAAATGTTGTTTCTACCATTCAAACATTCTTTCATATGATCAAAAATCAATTTGAAATCCAACCCAAACAATTTCGTTCTGACAATGTTCGAGATTACTTCAACGAAACCTTAATATCATTCTTTCAAAAATATGGAGTTATTCATGAGTCATCTTGTGTGGAAACTCCTCGACAAAATGGGGTGGTCGAAAGAAAAATTGGCCACATCCTTTCTGTGACTCGTACCCTTCTTTTTCAAAGAAATGTTCTTAAATCCTTCTGGGGAGAAGTTGTACTAACATCCACTTAAGCAATCGGTTACCATATGCTACTTTAGATAAAAAAAAACTCCCATGAATATCCTATCAAAATTTTACCCTGATTTCTGCACGACAAATAACTTGATTCCTCGAGTGTTGGGTTGTGTAGTTTTGTTCATGTTCATAGTCATCAACGAGGTAAACTTGATCAACGAGCACTCAAATGTATTTTTATTTGATACTCGAACACTCAAAACGGATATAAATGCTACAATCCTTCATCTAAAAGGCACTTCCTCTCTAACGATGTTACCTTTTAGGAAGATACTAGCTTTTTTACCTCACATTTTCTTCAGGGGGAGGAAATATTGTTGGAAGATAAGAATTTACCTATTCCTAACCTCACCATTCCTTCAAACCCTTTACCATCACTTACACCAAATCCTACTGAAATTGATCATAGTCAATCATCTTCTTCTTTAGACACCTCATCAGAGCCATCTAACCCTTCTACTACTGTGCCATTATAGGTTTATTCAAGAAGGAACTCTGAAAAAGATGAGCAAGTCAAAGCGTCTGAACATATCTCTGGAATTGAAATTAACAAGGAAAATGTCGGTAATGAGTCAACATTATAGTATCCTCTAATGATAAATCAGATATGGATTCGCCTATTGCTTTGAAGAAGGGAAACGAACTTATAATCAATATTTATTATCTCACTTTGTATCATAAGACAAACTCTCAAGTCAGTATAGAAGCTTTATGGTGAACCTTGCTCAAGTAAATATTCCAAAAACATATATGTAAGCAGTACAACATGAAGAATGGAGACAAGCAATGAATCTTGAAATGCAGGCCTTAGAGAAAAATAAAACATGAGAGTTGGTTACTATGCCTAAAGATAAGAAAGCAGTAGGTTGTCAATGGATATATACTGTGAAGGATAAAGCAAATGGAACACTTGAGAGGTACAAAACACGGTTAGTTGCTAAAAGATATACTCAAACATATGGAGTTGATTATCTTGAAACTGTTGGAGTATATATATTAGTACATTTTTATATTCTTGTATTGATATGTATTAATTTGTCCTTTATCTTCTTCCTATATGATTAGGTCAACCTTGTATATTTGTATATATATATAGACTTTAATAATGAGAATAGTTGATATTGGATTCTCTCAAACCCTAGTGTTTACATGGTATCAGAGCCTCAGGTTTCCTCTAAAAATCTTCTAGATCTTAGAATTTTGTGTCCGTTAGAGTTTTGTGCCCATTAGATTTTTGTACCCATTAGGGTTTGAAGTTTGGAACACTTTCTTTCAAGTGTACATTAACCTCCTAGCTCGCCGCCACCGTCACCATTGTCATTCACCCCCAGTGTCACCGCCGTCACCGTTGCCACCAACCACCACCGTCTGTTGTTGTTGCACCGGGATTGGAGTTTGGGATTTACCGTGGCTGATTTCTGTTTCGCTTCCCGTCGCTGGCCTTCACCGCACGTCACCGTCCGCTGCCGCCCTTCGCTGTTAGTCACCGTGCCTCACTGTCAGTCGCTGCAAGTTGTCGCACTTCGCCATCCACGCCTCACTGTATTATTGTGGTGTCTTTGTTGACCGTCTCTATCTTACAGGGTTTCTAGTTTCAGAAAACACTTAAAGTGGTTTCGATTCGATTCAAGTGGTCCAGTTTAGTCGGTCCGGTTCAAGTAGTTCTATTCATCTATTTTGTTTGGTTCTGTTTGTTTGGTTTGGTCTAGTTTTGTCTTTTTGTTCAAATAAATTTGTTTGTTTGTTATGGCTGAGAAGAAATCAATCATAACATTTGAGTTGATCCCAATGATATCGAAAATCACAGAACATAAGTTGAGTGGATCAAACTATTCTTCATGGAAAATCGATGTTCGTCTTTTTTTATTTTGCGAAGTATTGATATGGACGATCACACAACTGAAGATCCTCCTAAGGATGAGAGCAAGAAAGCTTGGTTGAGAAATGATGCTCGACTGATTCTACAAATCAAGAATTCGATCGAGGGTGACATTATTGGCATGGTCAACGAGTGTGAGTCTGTTAAAGAGTTGCTTAAATACTTAGAATTCCTTTATTCTGGAAAAGAAAATGTTAGTCGAATATTTGAAATCTGCAAGAGCTTCTACCAATCTGAGTTTGGTGACTAATCGCTTACAAATCACTTTATGGAACACAAAAGAATTTATCTAGTGTTTAGAGCATTACTCCCAGATAGTAATGATGCAAAAGTTCGGCTTGCCCAACACGAACAACTAGCAATTATAAGTTTTCTTCTTGGTCTTCCACCTAGATTTGATGTGGCCAAAGACCAATTACTCTCTCATTCAGAAATTCCAGCTTTAGAGAAGGCATACACTTGGGTACTTCACGTTGAGAAGTCACAACCCGTCTTGGCATCTCAGTTTAACAGTGCTTTGGTTGGACGTAGTACAAATTCATACCGAGGTAATACCTACCAAGGGAATTCCACGACTTCGAACACTCAACGCTCCAAAATCAAATTCAGGAGATATCATTATATGCAATTATTGTCATAAGTCTGATCACACAAAGCGAGAATGTAGAAAGTTGTTGAATAAAGGTTAGAAAACATAGTTTGCACATGTTGCATCTACTCATGATGCTACTGGCAAGTTAGTTACAATTCTTGAGGAAGAGTTTACTAAGTTCCAACAATATCAAGAGTCATTGACAACATCATTTTCTAATCCGATTACCGTCATCGCTGAGACAGGTAACACCAGTAAATGTCTTATTTCTTTCGCGTCAAAATGGATCATTGACTCTGGTGCGACAAATCATATGTCAGGTAACCCTAACTTATTTGCTAAATTCTCCACATCTGCATCTTTGTCTGATGTTACCATAGCAGATGATACCACTTCTCCTGTTCTTGGTTCTGGAACAGTTCATCTTTCCAAATCTCTTTCATTGACCTTTGTCTTAAATTTACCACAATTTTCTTTTAATTTGATCTCTGTTAGTAAACTAACTCGTGATCTCAATTGTTGTGTCTTATTCTTCCCTGGTTATTGCTTATTTCAGGATCTTACGACGAAGAAACTATTGGTAAAGGGCGTGAATCCAAATGCCTCTACACATTTGATACACAAATACCTACAGTTACTATTTGCACTCGACTACTATCTCCTTTCGAAGAACATTGTCGTTTGGGTCATCCATCTCTCTCCGTGTTAAAGAGTCTTTGTCCTCAATTTCATAGTTTGCATTCTTTAAATTGTGAGTCACGTCAATTTGTTAAGTTTCATCGTCTCAATTCATATCCTAGAGTCAATAAACAAGCTACTACTCTTTTTGAATTAGTTCATTCTGATGTTTTGGATCCTTGTCCTATTGAGTCCAAAGGTGGGTTCGGTATTTTGTTACTTTTGTCGATGATTTTTTCCGTGTAACTTGGTTATATTTAATGAAAGATCATTATGAGTTACTTTCTCATCTTCATAACTTTCATGTTGAAGTTCGAACTCAATTTGGTGGCTCTCTTAAAGTTCTACGAAGTGACAATGCTAAAGAATATTTTTCTGGTGCTATTGGCTCCTATTCGAGTGAATATGGTATTCTTCACCAATTCTCTTGTGTCGATACTCTATCTAAAAATGGAGTTGCATAAAGGAAAAATAGATATCTTCTCGAAACAGCAAGGGCCTTAACGTTTCAAATGCATGTTCCAAAATACTTTTGGGCCGATGTTGTTTCAACAGCTTGCTTTTTGATTAATCGCATGCCTTCATCAGTTCCTAAGGGTGAGATATCTTATCGTACTCTATGTCCTATGCAACCTTTATTTCCTATTAAACCTAAAATATTTGGTTGCACTTGTTTTGTTGGGGATCTTCGCTCTCAGCTTACCAAATTGGACCCATTGAAATGCATTTTCTTTGGTTATTCTCATGTTAAAAAAGGGTATCGATTTTATTGTCCTGATCTCAATAGATATCTTGTCTCTCCCGACATTACGTTCTTTGAAGATACTCATTTTTCATCATCCTTGAGTACCAGTTAGGGGGAGCATTCACAAATGATGACTTTCTTGTCTATTTCATTGTCTTTACTTCTACTGAAGTGCTTCCTAGCAATACATCTCCCTCTACGCCTGATCTTTCTCTCCCCACTATTACTCAAGTTTATTCTCACCGACAACCTCCTACAGACTCATGCCCTATACCAGTAGCTTCTTCGTCCGTGGATCCAGGAACGAGTGATGACCTTCCTATTGCCCTTTCGAAAAGGTAAGCGTAAGTGTACTTATCCTGTTTCTTCTTTTGTTTCATATAACCATTTGTCCTCACCTACTTGTTCATTTCTTGCATCTCTTGAGTCTGTATCTATTTCTAAAATTGTTCATGAAACTTTGTCTCATCTTGGTTGGCGGGCTACTATGTTGGAGGAGATGACTACCTTAGGTGACAATGGTACTTAGGATTTAGTGTCTCTTCCTGTAGGAAATAAACCTATCGGTTGTAAATGGGTGTCTGCTGTTAAAGTTCATCCTGATGGATCAATTGCCCGTTTGAAAGCTCGTCTTGTTGCTAAAGGACATGCGCAGACTTATGGAATTGATTATTCTGATACTTTTTCTCCGGTTACTAAATTGGCTTCTGTCATCTTATTTAATTCTTTGGCATCTATTCACCATTGGCCCTTACATCAGCTTGATATTAAAAATGTCCTCCTTCATGGTGATCTTCAAGAAAGAAGTTTATATGGAGCAACCACCAGGTTTTGTTGCTCAGGGGGAGAATGGAAAGGTATGTCGTCTTCGTAAATCCTTATATGGGTTGAAACAAAGTCCACGAGCTTGGTTTGAAAAATTCAGTCAGGTGATTAAGGACTTTGGAATAGAGAAGAGTAAGTCGGACCATTCTATCTTCTATAAACAATCTGAGTCTAGTGTTATCTTACTAATTGTATATGTTGATGATATTGTGATTACCGGTAATGATTCATCAGACATCCTATCACTCAAAACTTTTCTCCGTAGTCAATTCCATACCAAGGATTTGGGAGTGCTGAAATACTTCTTAGGACTTGAGGTAATAAGGAGTAAGAAGGGAATTCTCTTATCATAGAGATAATATGTACTTGATCTGCTGCTAAGCCACGTAGTACCCCAATGATACCTAATTTACAACTTACAAAGGAAGGGGAACTATTGAAAGATCCTGAGAAGTATAGGAGGTTAGTAGGGAAGCTAATTCTCTTACTAACCTCCTATACTAGACTCAGATTATGAGTCAGTTTATGAGTTCTCCTACGATTGATCATTGGGCCGCATTGGAACATATTCTATGTTATTTGAAAGATGCTCCTGACGTGGTTTGTCATATAAAGATCATGATCATCTTAATATTAAATGTTTTTCAGATGCTGATTGGGTAGGTTCTAAGGAAGATAGAAGATCAACCTCAAGATAGTGTGTATTTGTCGGAGGTAATTTAGTTTCTTGGAAAAGTAAGAAACAAAATGTGGTGTCACGTTTGAGTGCTGAATCAGAATATAGAGCTATGGTACAGTCGGTGTGTGAATTAGTATGGATATATCAGCCTTTTGATTGAATGAGGATTTGGCATCACAACTCCTATGAAACTTTGGTATGATAATCAAATAGCTCTCCATATTGCATCTAATCCAGTATTTCATGAACGAACCAAACACATTGAAGTTGATTGTCATTATGTACGTGAAAAAATACAGCAAGAATTGCTGGCTACAAGATATGTGAAGACTGGAGTAGTTAGGAGATATCTTTACTAAACATTGAATGGAGCACGAATAGATTGTCTCTCTAACAAACTGGACATGATTATGCACCAACTTGAGGGAGAGTGTTAGAGTATATATATATATTAGTATACTTTTATATTCTTGTATTGATATGTAATAATTTGTCTTTTACCCTCTTCCTATAGGATTAAGTCAACTTTGTATATTTGTCTATATATATAGACTTTAATAATGAGAATAGTTGACATTGGATTCTCTCAAACCCTAGTGTTTATAAAAACCTTTGCGCCTGTTGCCAAGATGAACACAGTACGAATACTTCTATCCCTTGTTGTCAATCATAGATAAAACATGTTACAATATGACATAAAAAATGCTTTTATTTGGAAGAGGAAATTTATATGGAGATTCCACCGGGGTATGAGCAATCAGGGAATAAAGTTTTTAAATTGAGAAAAGCATTGTATGGATTAAAACAATCTTCTAAGACATGGTTTGGTAGATTTTATCAGGTTATGAAAAAGATGGGCCATAAACAAAGTCGAGGAGATCATACATTGTTTATAAAACATTCTACTACCGCGGGAGTAATATCATTGATTGTTTATGTGGATGATATTATCGTCACTAGCAATGATAATAATGAGCAAGATAAATAGACAAATTGTTCAATCCAAGAGTTTGAAATTAAAGAACTGGGAAAACTGAAATATTTTCTTGGGATAGAAGTAGCTTATTCTAAATAAGATCTATTCTTATCACAACATGACTGACTTACTTTCTGAAACAGGAATGCTTGGTAGCAGACCAATGGGAACACCAATTGATCAAAATCATAGATTATGTGCAGCTGGAGAAAGTCCTCCAGTAAATAAAGAAACTTACCAGAGGTTAGTTGGAAAACTAATATATCTTTCACATACAAGACCAGATATTGCATATGCTGTAGGAGTAGTGAATCAATTTATGCATAGTCCACAAGAAGTCCACCTTTAAGCAATGTACCAGATACTTCATTATTTGAAGAACTCTATTGGGAGAGGATAACTATTTAAAAAAAGCAAGAAACTCAATCTAGAAGCTTATACAGATGCAAATTATGCAAGATTGATAGATGATAGGAAATCAACTTCTGACTACTGTACTTTCTTAGGTGGAAACTTAGTGACATGAAAAAGTAAAAAGCATAATGTAGTTGCAAGATCAAGTTCAGAAGCAGAATTTAGAGCAATGATATTGGGTATCTATGAATTACTCTGGATAAAGATTATCTTAGAAGATTCGAAGATTCCACAGGAAGCGCCTATGAAACTTTATTGTGATAACAAATTTGTCATCAGTATTGCACATAATCAGGTTCAACATGATATAACGAAGCATGTTGGACAACGGCCTTATATATACTCCATTTTTACCAACAAATAATCAAAGAGCATGTATTTTTACAAAAGGATTGAACAACTTTAAACAATTTGGTTAACGAGCTGGGAATGGAAAATATTCATTTACCATCTTGAGGGAAAGTGTTAAATTATATTTTATTTTATTTGAAAAGTTTCCTATTGTATTTAGGTTAGAATTTTCTTGTTCTAATAGGTAAGGGTTTTCTTTTATCCTAATAGACAAGAATTTCGTTTTAGTTTCTTCTGTGTGATTGCTATTTATAGCCTTGTATTAATTCTTTAAAAGTAATCCAGAGAACTATTTTTTCTTATCAAATTAACAATTTGTCTTAATGTAGCTAAAGGATTCATCAGTACTCGCATTATTAGAACAACTAGGTAGTCAAAGTCAGGAACATCCACCTAAGCAACATCTCTCTAAGAAGCCAAGTCAATCCATACAAGCTATCAAATCCCCTGCAAATTAGCAATTCAATCACTGATGTAGCTCACGGATAGTGAACCAACATATAATGACATCTAGCAAATCAACATTTCTCAACATATTAGGACAGCTAGAAAGTTTTTCCTTCCCGAAGCCTCCTAATGTTCAGCCCTCCGAGTATAGAAAGTAGTATTCAAAATCAAAGGCACATTATGCATACAAAAGGAATTAGTATCCCAAGCAGTATATCACATTAGAAACTGTTTAATGAATATTATTCTATTACTTTTGTTACCATTAGACAGCAGCCAAACTTACCTTGTTTGGGTGTCTTGGATGGTTTCCTCTGTTATTTAACTCTCTCAATAGAAAGTTTTACTTTTCAACAAAAGAATTATCTTCAGCTGATATAGTATCCTGTGCAAAAACCTTTTACACATAAATTTTATCAATGTAAAAGCAACATTTTAACCTTTTGTAAAAATCTGAGCTCATGCAGATAAAGTTAGTCTTGTCATATATTTTATCCACACCAATTGAGCAACTACAAATTTAAGGTGAAAAAGGCTCAACAATAGCCAAGTACCTTCAAAAGTTTTTTCAAGCTTCCAATCATTGTAAACAAAACTTGTCGAAGTGAGGTTTGCAATATAATACACCTAATTGAAAAATAGCACTTATTGAAAAAACAGAAAATTAGCTTCTGATAAAAAAAAGAGATTAATATCTAAAGCAGAGAGTATTTTGCATAAAAGTCTTTTGGCCTACTACACAAAGGTCAAATTCAAGAGTTAAAAACATTGAACATTTACTACTGGGATAGCAATTCCTAAATCTACCCAAACTTTCTACATTCTCGCCTAACTATACTAGTGATCAAGTGAATCATGTTTCTATAACCTGAAAAAATTCAAAGCAAGGCAGCAACTATTCATGTCAGAATAACACCTCCAGATGATGACAGAAGAACAACCAAACACCAGATCAAAAGCAAACCATGCTAGCTGTAAAGAAGGATAAAAATGACAGTCTAGAATCAAGATCTTTATCAAAAACTCATGCCTGTAAATCAGTAGATCTGCCGTCAAACCATGGTCTTCTCCCGCAATCAATTGACATTTAAAAAAATAAATAAAAATAAGAAACCAGTTGTGAGGAAGAGATAAAAGTCCCAGCTCATTCAAAAAATATCTTGCCAAATTTTTACCTCCAATTCCAATATTTTTTTCTTTCCTTATATGAGATTTGTAATCAATATTGTAAAACATCTGCAGATTTCAGCAAGTTTATGCTGTACCCTTATTAACTAACTTCTAGTCACACATCACCATCATAGTACCTGCCGTAGGGCGTCGTATTAAAAACTCATTTCATGGCTGCCATCAGACAAAGGGTAGCAGACAAGGACGAGGACGAGGTCAACACTGCAATCACAATAGAGTTATTCGAAAACGATCTCAATGAGTTTTAGAACTTAGACTTGCAATTTTATAATTGAGGTTTACTACATTACAGAAGGAAACTCTTCCCTTGGTGAAGAGAATACATAACAGCTACTCTTTTTGTGCTCTCTTTTTTTGCTCATTCCTTACAAATCTATCAGAAGCAGGCTTAATGGAGATTGAAGTGCTTCACTGATTGATGATCCACCACCTTCATCAGAACTGGAAGAAGTGAATTTACGACAAAATTCAATCAATTAAAATATAAAATTTACGACGAAATAGTAACGTAACAACATGTTAAATAGACCTAACCTGTAAGTTCTGGCAGTAAAATGATACTTCACTGTCTTTGTTTCTCGAAATTACATTTCTTTAATGACAAAGATCCTACTCCCAGTTTCCATCCCATTGCTCATTAGTCTAAGACCCATTCAACTCCTGAACTTGACAGTCCAAATTTTTCAAGTATTTTGTCTCTAACTCCAAGTTTAGGACAGTTCCCAATATAAGCAGTTCTCAAGGACGGTAGTTTAAGGCCAGTGTCGGTCAACTCAGGCAATCCTACCAGAGTCAGCTCGTGCAACTTCTCTAAAGTACACTCTTCTTTGGATTCACATCTATACAGACTCTGCAATCTATCACAAAATTTTACATGGAGAATCTCAAGGCTCTTCGAAAGCTTAGAGGAAATGAACAGAGTCTCGAGCAATGGACAACAATCTATATACAACTGTACGAGATTTTTAAAACTCTCGAATTGGCAGCCAGTAGAATGCACACTCCTAAAAACAGGAAGGTTGGATATCCATAGAATCTGTAGATTAAATTCCAATGACTTAAGGTTATCCTCGTCTCGCATTAGATTCTCCAGGTTGGTACAACTCCAAATCCAACAGCCTTTCAAAGCATTCACATTGCTCAACTCAGATAAGCTTTTTATAAATTCATTTTCAACTAAGGAAACATATTCAACTTGCATAAGGGCGTCTTCAACACCAGTGGGAAAGCTCTTGAATCTGCGGATTTCCAGAAATGGGGCATACTTATCTTGATAAGATATGACATGAAAGTAGATATCTTTAAAGTTAATCCTATCTTGAAGGACATAGATTTCTCCATCTTCCTCTCCCTCTTTTAAAGAAGGGCATACAGAGATGAAAAATTTCTTGAAGCATAAGTTCCATAAGTCAGGTATTTCCTTCATAGTTCTGAAAGAATCCACATTTCTCACAATAATGAAGGGCCTGTTTTCAACGTTTTGAAATTTAGTAGGCATACCACATTGATCCCAGTTCAACTCACCAGGAAGCGATTTTATGTCTGTCCAATCAAGTTCGAGATTGTCTGCAGAGTCTGGCAAGTCGAGGTGCATTAGTCGATTCAACTTGGCCATTAGACAAGGGAACTTCCTGATTCCTGTCCCTTGCAAACTAAGAGCCTCCAAATTCGCAAGTGGTTCTAGAGTAGGAATCTCTTGTAGCTCTGAACAATCCGTGAGCAGAAGTTGTCTAAGGTTACAAAGTCTTGTGATCGACGATAAAGATTTGATACGCGTCTTTGACAAATCCAAGACCTCGAGCTTTGTGAGATTATCCAATTGTAACGTTGTCTGCAATTTGCAGCCTCTCAGAGAAAGCTCTCTAAGGTTGGTATAATTGTTCAAGGTTGGGGACATTAGTCTTGTTCCTGATAAGTTGAGGATCTTCAATTGATCCATATGATCCGGCAATTTAGCTTCCCATTCTACTAGTTCTGTTGCATCACAAACATTGAGCTCTTGAAGTTTAGGAGAACTTAGACGTGGAAGTTTAGTAAGTTTGATGCAGTTTAACAGTAGGAGTTGAGAGAGGTTGTCGAGATCGGATAGCGCAGGCAATTTTTCAATCATAGTTTCTGATAGGTTGAGGAGCCGAAGACTGGTCTTGGAGCCAAAGGATTCATCTTCAAATGCCACAAAAGAAACACAACCTGACAGATCAAGGACTTCAAGTTTCCCGAGGGCAATCAAACTCGGTAACTTCTGAAGCTTGCATTCTTGTAGTTTAAGCTCTCGTAAGTTCACAAGGTCGGAAAGGGAAGGTAGGTTCCCAACCAGAGATTTCGAGAGGTCAAGGTGACGGAGGCATTTCATATTTTTGAAGGTATCATCTTCAAGTTCAACCAAGTTTAATGTCTCAGAGAGATTGAGCAGCTCGAGATTGGAAAGGTTACGAATGCTGGAAGGTAAACAACTTACTGCAGTCCTAGAAAGGTCAAGGATTTTGAGGTCATTAACTTCTGGGAAAATGTCATCCTGAATTACATTTAGCATTAGAGCACCAGAGAGATCAAGAACTTGGAGCCCACTCAAACCTCGAAGGCTCGGCAGTCTGATGAGTTTTGTACAGTCTCTTAACGATACACGAGATAGCTGTGTAAGATCCTTAAGAAATGGAATATGTCCAACTATAGTTTGAGAAAGGTCAAGCAGTTGAAGAACTTTAACTGCTCCTATGCTTTTATCTGCAAAACTTTCAAGTGAGGTTGCACCTGTAACATCAAGCAACTCTAGCTTCTCGAGTTTTCTCAACATCGGCAACGATTTTAGGTAGCAACAACGCTGAAGGTTGATGGATTGCAGTTCACGAAGGTTTGAAAGGGAGGAAGGGAGTTGTTGAATTCCAGTTCCAGATAAGTTGAGGCTTCGGAGCTTGGATAAATTCTCAAATAGACCATTTGGGATGTCCTTGAGGCTTTTAGCATCAGATATCTCAAGAACGGTTAATGCCTTAAGATGTTGGAGGCCGTCAATCTTCTCTAGCAGATCACAATCTCTAAGCACAAGAAAACAAAGGTTTTCCAACTTGGTTAAACTTTTGGGCAGTGATTGGATCCTAGGACTGAAAATGGCAAGAACCTGGAGATTTTCCAGGGACTGAAAATACGTTTCGATAACCTCTCGGCAGAGATGATCTCCATCAACCAACAGCACTAAAATTTTTTCCCATCCTTCATCGCATGTTTTGATCATTCCATCCATAGGGCCAACACTTTCAAGACATGCGCAACTTACAGCATCATATACCCCATTTAACCCCAAAGTAGGCTTCCAGATGAATCCATCATATCGATTATCAGGGACACGACGCACCAGTTTCTCCACCACAACAGCATTATCTTGATTTTCTTCTATTTTGAGCAGGCCACACTCTACAAGGTTCATTAGAACTCGATACCCCTCATAGTATGCGTTCTTGACACGATCGATAGAGTCAAAGCATCCTTCCAAGATCCAGTTTGTAATCAATGCATTGTAATGGATTCCCTTGTCCTCGCGGAAAAACTGTCTGCTATGCCAACAACAATTTGTCGTTGCCGAGTCCCGTCTTGGAAATATTCCAAACACGCACTGCATCAACAATATTGCTATACTCTCTGGTGCTGTGCCCATGTTGCAGTGGCTGCCTACTTCTTCCAAAGCTCTTCCTAATGTCCAAACATCTCCATTCTCCTCTGCAATATGATTTAAGGCTTTAGCAATGATCATAAGGGTAGGCCTGTCTCCATAATTTTGTATAATTTTTTGGGCTGTTTCCTGAAACTTTGGATTGTTCTTAACCTCTTCTGTGACCATATCACTCAGTAGAGTCAATGGAGATGCTTGCGCTGTCTCTGACTCCATAGAAGATGCTTGCCTTGTCTCTGACCAAAAATATAGATACCGTTATTAGAATTATGATAAAGATAAATGTATATTTTTATAGTATAGCAATATGTGAAAGTGGGAATTTGAAACCCTACCTTCTGATCGAGGATATATGCGTTAATAAATTGGCTAAATGTATGTTTTAGTTTATAATGATTCAGAGTGTTTGTGACTATGTCTTAATCTTATAACACTTCAACATTTTTCAATTATATACATTTCAGTTGGAGAACTGTGAATGTCAAAATTGGCTAATAATAAGCGTACATAACATGATATTTAATAAGTTGTTAGAAACTTAAACGAAGAATTAAGCTACTTAAAAGAAAAAATTTTCTGAATTTCGAATTTTTCCTCTTAGATTGCCTAATTCCTCCTCTAAATTTACTTACTTAGTATGATGACAATGACATATATAAGCTTATCATTAACAATCTAAACAGTCATCGACACTAAGGGTATAATTGAAAAAGAAAAATGTCAAAAAAAAAAAGAACCAAATCGAAACTTTTGAAACACGATGGACTAAATTTAAAAAGAACAAACAAACAAACAATAGGGACTACAGGGAAAAAAAAATTAAAAAGTAGATTGTTTCTTAGCTGTTTGAAAATTATATACTATTTTTGCAGAGTTGGTAAAAGATCGTTATGGTTGAGATCCATTTCAGGACACAATCAAAATTCATACAGAAAACTAAAAGGGGTCGATTGCAAAGAAACTTCTAGTCTAGGGTTTTTATTTCTTTTAGTGGATTTGATTTCATACGATACAAATGCCGAAATTGATTTTAGAGATGAAAATTTGGAGGAAAGATGTGGATGATGGAGGGAAAGTAAATTACCGGGAATTTTGATCAGATTTGATCGGAGAAGAGCTCAGGCTCGGAGCTGTGGACTACAGATGAGAAACCTTCTTGACTCTGTCTTCTTCTTCTTCACCCTACTTTGTTTTATGTGGCCATTCCATAATTATAAGACAGAAATCTAACGTTACAGTGTAGATAGCGACTTTAATCCTTTATTCAAAAAAAAAAAAAAAAACAAAGATAGCAAATTTAATAATTTCTTTTTCTTTTTCACTGGTATATATGGGATGGAGATTTGGAACTTTCCCAAAAAGAGGTAGATACTTCCTTTTTTTTTTTTTTTTTTTTTACACAACAAAAGAAGTAGTTACTTGACACTAGGAGTGTACATTTTCTTCACGAGGTGGGCTTGCAGGAATTGCTTAAACAGGATAGGCTCCCTGGAACTGAGAATGAAGGACATTTTATCATCATTGTCCGAACGAGGACTAAAATATATTGGACTAAAGACCCCATTATATATATATATAAAAAGAAACACAGAAAGACCTAAATTTAGATTGGACTCAGATAAAAATAATATATTATTTTTATTGGGTAGTTTGAGAGGTTTTTCCTACGGTTTAACGGTAATTGACATGTATTTGTAAATTTGATTCCCCGATTGCGTGACGACTTTTTGACTTTGCAAAAAAAAATAATAATAAAATTTCCTTTGGATAATGATTCTCATTTAAGATTTAACCAGGTATATGAAGTTCGAAAAATTAAGTATTTAATTATAAATTTCTTTTATAAATTATTTAATTGTGAAAATATTTAAAATAATAATAATAACAAGTGGGAAATAATTTTCTAGATGGAATTCCTACCCATTCTGTGGAGGATATGGAAGTCTTCCATGTCCCTGCCCTATTCTGTGAAAACTACTACCTAGCATGAGGGATTATGTACTTGAAAATGAGTTAATGAATTAAAAAAAAAAAGTTAAAATAGTGATGAATTTGAACTTGGACCTATAAGAAAAAGTAATGTTTTGACTAATTGATCTGTGTTCTTTTTGGCAACAGACTAATAGAGTGGGATGTCGAAGTTAGAGGGTAAATAAATTGCCAAACTCATCCAACTATAATTACTACCATCAAAATTAAAAGATAAAATTCATTACTTTTATCTTTTTTTGTGTTGATAATATTTAAATTATAAGTTGTAAATTCTAACTAGAAAAGTACTAACATTAACTATTTGGCCAAAGGGAGCATACTGTAATAATTGATATATAATTCTAACTAAGTGGTTGGAATTTGATCCCCACCTCACATATCGTACTAAAAAGAATATTGACTATTTGAGATTTGTTAAGTAAACTTAAAAATTGTCTTAGAAATATTTTGCAATTTTATTGTTTAGTTTTTAAATTTTTAATTTTTAATATCGACATTATTAAAGAAAAACCTACCTAAATATTTATCAATAAAGCATGATGTGACAAATAGTTTAATAAATTAATAGATGATATATAGTAATATGATGATGACACAAAGAAAATAAAAATATAATTTTAAATTATTTTTTAAAATTTAAATTCTAAATAAATACCATGCTAAAATCCCTGCTATTGAGATTATAATTTCACCTTTTATCAAACTACAGCTTTTATATTTTTGTGGACGAATATAATTCCCCAAGAACATGGCCAATGGGTGGGATTAATTAAACTTTGAAATATTTTATCAAAATACAGCTTGATATTGAATTTATGGTATTCACTCTCAAATTATTATATATTATTGTTGTGACTAAACCTTAAATTTTGAAATTTGTATATTGAACTGTCATATCACAGGCGAGATTTAACTCTATATTATTTTATCAAAATATAATTTAATGTTCTATTATTAGAATTAATCAAGGGAAACAGAGACAAGTGAATGCCTACCTTTATTTTGTTAAATGGCCAATTTTCTTATGCCACATCACGCAAATATCAAATAGAGTCCAAATTGAAAGTGTAGGAGCATAATTATAAAAAAAATTTAAATTTCATAACTAAATAAATACAACCATAATCATTAATGTTTATAAATCTCATTTCAATTTGTAAACTTTCAAAACATTTAAAATAATCTTTGAACTTTTTAGCTTGTCATATGTTCCTGCTTAAAAAATTAACTATTTTAACCTTTATCGAGACTTTACCTCTTTTTATATATAAATAACTTTATTCTTGAAATATACGTATTAATTTATGAATAATACTTAAAGGTCATCGTTTATCTCTAACTGACCACCATTAAACTTTCGATAAATAGGAGAGAAAAATGCATAAAAGAAATATTTTTTTCTCTTTTTCAAAAATATTAAGGGAATATTTGGTTCCCCATTTTCAAAACAGCGGGTAGGGTTTATTAAGATAAACCCTCGTTTGTTTCATAATTTTATAAACTCAAGTTTGTTATTGTAAATACTATTTCACCCCAAATACTATTCCACTCCCGTGTTCCCATGTTGTAACAGTAAGCACTATTCCACTTCCCAACTTGCTACAAATACTTAATTCTTACTCTTCAAGTTGCTACGGTGTATATTTTGTCTTTATTCTCTCCCCTAAAATGTCCGTAACATGCATTTTTTTATTAAATAAATGAGGAAATTAATTAATTATAATTATAAATAAGTAAATCAATATAATTAAGATTACATGTAATAAATAATTAATTCATATATTGAAACTTTTTTATCTATTTTTTTCCCAAGTGATTTGAGGAGAATCTTTTTTTTTCCTTCCTATCTATTTCTAGCTGTTTTTTTTTCCATTTTGTTGGTTTACTCGTTGTTGATGGTGAACCATAAATGTATCTCGAAGAAGGTCTATAAAATATAATTGGCTGTTTTAGAAATTTATTTACACAAAATTTTTTAATTTTACACTTTTAGATTTCTGAATGTAGGATTTTATTTTAAGTCCGATTATACCTTATACCCTTATTTATTGCATTTACATGTATTATAGTTATTTGTTTTTTTTAAATATAAAAGATTTAATTCCATAAATTATTATCATAATCTTTTAATTATTGTAGGCCACATACTAATTTTCAACACAAATCCCTTAATTCACCCCTTCAAAACCTTAACTTACTCCTTCAAAAAGATTCATAATCCCTTAATTCACTGCCACTTTGGTGCTCAATCTTCGAAAACAATTCAAATCACACAAACATCTTTTGAAGTCTCAATAAACATATATATCCGCATATTTAAAAAATATATTCAAAATCAGAGTATATATCCACTTATATATCTGCATATATACATTCAAAATCATTATAGTATATGTCCGCATATCTGCATATATACAAGTTGAGTTATAAGATATATCTACTTATATATCCGCATATATACATTCAAAATTACTATAGTATATATCTGCGTATATACAAATTGAGTTATAAGATATATCCTAATCAAATCACTATACTATATATATCCTCACATATACAGTATTTCACACCAAATCAGAAATTGAAAACATTCGTTGGAATGCAAACCTTTCAATTTAGAGATGAACTACTCTGGCGACTGAAAAAAATGGAGGCGGCTGGAGATGAAGGCAGGCAAACGTTGGTCGGAGATGAAGGCAGGCAGAAACGCTCGGAGAATAAGAACCGACAGAAATCTCTTTTTGAAGGCGGTCGGAGATGAAATGGTCTTGCGACAAAGAAAAGCGAAGCCGATCGGAGAGGAAGGCAGACGGTCGAAGAAGAGGAACGGAGGGTCGGAGGAAGGAAAACCGACGGTCAAAGGAAGAAAAGAAAAACGAGGAAGAAGAAATGAGTGGGTTTCGAAAATGAATGGGTTTTTAAGATTTGAGATTTTTTAATTTTGGAAAGTATCATTAGCACAGGGACTAGTTTATTAGCACGTGGATGCACGTGAATAGTTTTATAACTTTGAACTACTTGGTAAAAATGTTATAAAGAATTATTAAATTAAACTTAAATTTAGTATGTTATTACTATTATTTTTTTAAAAGTAAATTTAGCATGTTATTTTGTTTTATGTTGGTCGAATGTTTGTATTATTTAGTTAAATTTAAAAAATTGGAAAGGGATAAATTAGTTTAATCAAGGTGAATTTGATTTCTAAAAATAAAAAATGACTTTTTACAATAAAAACATGGATTTTAGTTAGGATTTTAAAATAATTTTGTAACATAAAGTTAAAAAAATGTTAATAAATAAAATGATCAGGTGTAGAAACATAAAACTAAAAATTGAGTTTTTATTTATTTAAGATAATTTGCAGGAACGCAATTTTCATCCAACAATGATCCCTTGCTAAAGTGATAGTTTAAAAATTTATTAAATAAATATTATAGTACAATCATTTATTAGACACATATTTAAAACTTTATAAACAAAATCTGAAATTTAACTAATTATTTATTCTTGTTATGTTCCAAATATATGTCACCTTTCTACGCTTCTTGTTTATTGCGCTCTATTTTTGTGTCTGAGTAATTTACTAAATCTCCTCTATAATTATTGTATGGTATACAAACAACAATTTAAAAACATAAAATACTTCTGGAAGTTGATATTGAAATATTATTATTACTTTAAAAAAGAAAGAAGATAATTATGGTATCTATATAAATAATATTTTTATTTTTATTTTTAAATAAAAAAATGAAAATAAAATCGTTTTATATTACATGTTTGTCTTTCTCTAACTTTAGTATTAATTGTATAGAAGAGAACCAGAAAACTAACATACCAAATTAGTCCTTTCATTCTTCGATTTTTCTTTTATTTTTATTTTTTTACGACCTGCATGGGATTCAATAGCGAAAGATTTTTCATATTTAAGTCTAAATTAATTACAAAAGTTTTAGATTTGATATAAACACTACAAGGTGGTAATGTATCAATTTTCTTTTGTTTTTGTTTCTCTCCTCTTTTTTATTATTATTATTATTATTATTGTGCTTAGTTCAACCCTACATAGTGATGATTTAAACTTTAAACATTTGTTCGAAAACATATGTCTTAACCAATTGATTTATATCCATATTGATAGCTAATAATCGATGTAAGATGACAATAAAACATCTTCACATATTATAGATTGACATTGCAACATAAAAATTTATGAGAAGAAAGGGTTCCATTTCATAAATGTTATTAGATAATATAAAATATTTGGTCAAAAGGGTCTAGTTCAATTCTCAATTCTTAGTCCAACAACAATGAAGAATATACGGGAAAGAAAGAAAAGAAA
>NW_019104589.1:154319-172095 GCF_001995035.1 Momordica charantia
TGGATTTTTTGGCTGCAAGCGACGCTATGAAATGCCGAGCATTCCAAATAGCTCTGGAAGGCTTGGCGAGATTGTGGTACCGACAGCTGAAGCCGAGGTCAATTGACAGTTATCAACAGTTGAGAAGGTTGTTCATCAATCAGTTCTCAGCTCGGTAGTTGTTGAAGTTGTCGTCTTCTCACCTCAGAATAGTGAAGCAACGGGACAATGAGTCCCTTATGGAGTACATCACTCGGTTCATGGACGAGCATATCAAGGTGGTGAGTTGTACCAATGACATTGCCATGATGTACTTCACAACAGGGTTGAACGACAGAAACTTGACGATTGAGTTCGGAAGCCGTCCGCTGACCTCCCTGAACGAAATGCTTGCCCGAGCTCGCCAGTATATCGATAGCCTAGAGTTGTGGAAGGCCAATGGAGCTAGGCGAAGCAGCCGCGGTAAAGATCGGGACCAGAAGTCCCTCATTCCAAGAAGCGGTGTGGTGATGATCAAAGTTCGTCTGGGCGAACTGACGACGACAAAAATAGAGGCCGACGCGACGAGAGGATCCCCTCAGATCGTCGAGGGTCGAAGTTCAACGGGTTTACTCCGTTGAATGCCTCAATTGTGGAGATCTACGTTGCAGTCGAAGACACCGACATGGAGGCGCTATTCGCAGCCCCAGAGAAGCTCGACCGCCCTCGGAAAAGCGAGACAAGCGACTCTACTGCCGATTCCATAAAGACCACGACCACGATACCTCCCGTTGCTTCCATCTGAAGGAGTAGGTCAAGGATTTGATCCGGAGAGGTTATTTGAAGAAGTATGTTGGCAGCAGAGAAAGAGCCGAGCTGGAGGGGTCAGCTCGGGAGGACAAGCGAGAGAAGTCGCCCCCGCCGAGACGGAAGGAAGATCGTCCTGCCGTTATAAACACCATTCACGGTGGTCCGATTGGGGGACAATCAGGATAGAAAAGAAAAGCTCTAGCCCGGGAAGCAACACATGAGGTCTGTACCTCGTACCCCAAGGAGCCCATGATGTCGATCTCATTCGACGAGTAGGATGGTGAAGGGGTGCATATGCCCCATAACGACGCTTTAGTAATCCCCCGCTGATAGACCACGGAAGATCATTTTAGACTTCATTTCTTTTTTGTTTTGGTTTCGCTGCACTTCCCCAGCTTGCTAAAACCTCTACTGCCTGTTCTGGTTTAGATGTGTATAAGAGACAGGTCCTCAACATCTCGTAGTAAATAAACTCCATAACGGAAGATCATTTTAGACTTCATTTCTTTTTTGTTTTGGTTTCGCTGCACTTCCCCAACTTTCTAAAACCTCTACTGTCTGTTCTGGTGTCCACGCCCCAATTGTCCCCCCGAGAGGGGGAAGCTACCTGCCTGAAAGAGCTAAAAGCACACTGCTCCTTCCCCTCGTCATTCGCCTATTGTCTTCTTCTTTGAGTTTCGCCTGTTTTCTATCGTCTCGACTTTCGGAATTGGCCTGACCCTTGAAGGTCCTACGAGGTCAGAAGAGTTCTTATCGACGGCGGAGCGTCGGCTAATATATTGTCCTTCTCGACCTACGCAGCTCTGGGGTGGGAGAGAAAGCACTTGAAGCATAGCCCAACGCCCTTGGTCAGCTTTGCAGGGGAGTCAGTTAGTGCAGAAGGATGTATCTCGCTCCCTGTCACTATCGGCAAAGGAGATCAATAAGAGACCAGAGTTGCCGAGCTTGTTGTAATAGATCGAAGCTCGGCATACAGTGCCATACTCGGTCGCCCCCTGATTCACGACCTCAAAGCAGTTCCATCCACTGACCATCAAGTTCTGAAGTATCCAACCCCAGCCGGAGTTGCGACGATCCGAGGTGAGCAGTGAACATCAAGAGAGTGTTACACTACTGCAATGAAAGGGACCGTCCTAGCCGCGGCACTCCAGCAGAAGAGTTAGAACTTGTCCCTTTACTAGGGCCGGATAGGCAAGTCAGCATCGGCAGCAGACTAGAGGCCGAGGCAAAGTTTACTCATCGGGTTTTTGAAGGCGAATTCTGACGTGTTTGCGTGGTCACATGACGACATGCTGGGAATCGACCCAAGCATAATGGTGCATAGGCTTAATGTAGATCCTAACTATAGGCCTGTAAGGCAAAAGCGTCGGCCTGTCGATGCCGAACGAAGTACTGTAATTTGTAAAGAGGTTGAGCAATTGCTACGAGCTAATTTCATAAGAGAAGTTCAATACCCCGCGTGGATCTCCAATGTTGTTTTAGTTAAAAAGTCTAATGGCAAGTGGCGCGTCTGTATTGACTTTACGAGCATCAATAAGACGTGTCCGAAAGATAGTTTTCCCCTACCTCGAATAGATCAGCTCGGGTACAACCAGATCCGGATGCATGCGCCCAACTAGGAACACACTTCGTTTGTTACTGAACAAGGGTTGTATTGCTACAACGTCACCCTTTGGTCTGAAGAACACCGGGACGACCTACCAACGAATGGTCAACATGATGTTCGCCAAACAGATCGGACGCAACATGGAGGTATATGTAGACGACATATTGGTAAAGAGCAAGCAGATGAGCTCGCATTTGGCCGACCTAGTAGACCTTCAACATACTTCGAAAGTATCAGATGAAGCTCAACCCGAGCAAGTGTGCTTTTGGGGTTTCGTCGGGAAAATTCCTCGCATTCGTGGTTCACAAACGTGGAATTGAAGCCAATCCAGACAAGATAAGAGCAGTCCTCGAGATGGAAGCGCCGAGGAATATCAAGCAACTTTAGAGGCTGAATGGCCGTCTGGCAGCTCTGAATCGCTTTGTGTCTCGCTCCACTAACAAGTGTCATCCTTTCTTCCAAACATTAAGGAAAAAGGGTCGGTTCGAATGGACCGACGATTGTGAAGCGGCACTTCAGCAACTAAAACAGTACCTGAGCACGACCCCATTGCTGTCCAAGCCACTGCCTGGGGACGTTCTCTACCTGTACTTGGCCGTGTCGGAAAATACGGTGAGCTCGGTCTTGATCCGTGAAGCGGAAGGGCGGCAGAGCCCTGTTTACTACACGAGTAAGTCAATGACCGAGCCCGAAGCTCGCTACCCCTGTGTTGAGAAGCTGACCCTGGCATTCGTGACATCTGCACGGCGTCTGCGACGTACTTCCAGGCGCATAAGATAATCGTTTTGACAAACTTCCCCTTGAGGCAAATCTTATACAAGCCTGAAACATCAGGCCGGCTGATGAAGTGAGCTCTGGAGCTCAGTGAGTATGACATCGCCTTCGACACGTAGGACAACATTGAAGGGTCAAGCAGCCGCAGATTTGAGGCCATGACGCCAGCCCCATGCCAACGTCTACGTGTTGCTTGCTACTCACTCGACTACACATGTCGGCTTGCCTTGATTTTGTCACTTTGGTGTGCTGCCCTGCATACCTCGATAATGGCTCGTGCAAGGTCCCCCTAGGCCATGTCACATGTCTCAATGTTGGGGTTCGACACCTAGCTTTTATTTGAGTCTTCCTTCACTCTTCTTCATCGGGTTCATTCTCACACCTCCAAACGAGGTAGGCATCTCTTATAAGCTACCCTTGCTCGTCTTCCCATTTACAATTTATTGCTCTTCCCTCCCCTAACCGAAGTTGTTGTTTCGTAATAACGATACAAAGACATGAGAAGTTTGCATCTTGCTCTCTAAACTTTTAATTAAAAAAAATAAATGTTATTTGAAAATTATTAGTTTTATTTAATATTCATTTTTTTATGTCATATTTATCTCTTTGAATATTTAGGATACATTTTGTAACTAACAATGCTTTATTTATGTTTTGAAAGGAAAAAATAAAAAGGTCAGAAGAAAAAAAAATTGATCTTATTGATTTCAGAATCTCTACGTGGGCTTCAAAACATTTCTTGACAAACAAGAGTGATTACCAAATACTTATATTTAACAAAATCTAAGAAAGAAAAAAAAAAGTTAAAAAAACTTTTTGTCCTGTACTTTCACTAAAATATAATTTAATCCCTGAACTTTAGTTTGTAAAAATTTAGTCATTGTACTCTCAAATTGGTAACAATTTAGTCCTTGAACTTTAATATGTAATAATTTAGTCCTTATAATTTAAAGCTTGTAACGATTAGTCCTTATCGTGAAAATTTTTCGTTGAGTTTCTTATATATGTAGATTGATAAATTCAAGAGAGACCAAATATGTTTATAAATTAGAAAGACTAAATTGTTATAATGTTAAAATTTGACAATTAATTATAATAAATTTTTTCACCATAGGAATTAAATTGTTATAAGTTTTAAATTGTAGGGACCAATTCTGTAACAACCCGTATTTTCTAATATGGTCATTCTAACAATACTACGGAAGCGTAAACAAATAACCATTATATTAAAGGAAAAACTTCTTTATTTAATTTGATACTATGACAAAAGATAAGGACAAGTCCAACCTTGAAACAGAAACTTATACTATAATGAAGCCAAAGAATAACTAGCAGATCTAACTAAGTTCTCATATGCTAAAAAAATGGAAAATATTAAAAATTTCAACTCCTCATGCTAGAACGCCTCAATCACTATCTGAGCAGTCACTTGAACCTTCATCTGAAAACATTTAGAAAATAGAAAAATGAGTACAAAAATACTCAATAAGCAATTTTCATGTCAAACACTGAAATTCATTTTTCCTTTTGAAACATTTGTAACAAAAATACCAACCGATCAAAACTTTCAAAATTCCTTCTAAAACATTTGGTACAACTTTCAAACTTTCGAATAACTAAATCATTCAAACATTCAAAACAATGTTACATTCATTCATATTTTCAAAATCAGAGTGGGAGGTTGCATTACTTGGGTAGACTACAGAACATATGTGGTTACTCGTTGATAACAACAATCAATCAGAAGCTTCCATCAGAGTTGTCGAATTAATATTGACCAAAATAGAGTTGCCGAAATAATATCGATCAAAACAAACAGAACGATTACTTAAGTGTGAGGCCATGTGAGTGAATAACACACGAATCTTCATTCCCAAAGAATGTCAAACCACAAAAGTGTCTTCCCCCATAACAGAAATCCATCCATTCCAAATTAGGCTACTACCCAAATAAGCAAAACATTCCTCAAAACAAAAATATAGCATATCGGATAACCCTATCAAATCAATCAAAATATCTTTCAAATAAATATGCAAAACAAATACATACTTTCAATATGAAATCAGTTCAAAATATTTAAATAATTTCAAACAAACTCTATTAAATCATATCAAACATAATTTCAAATATTTCACAAATAAACAAAATATCAATTTCAAACTTTTAAATAATTTCAAACAAAAACCTTATCAAAACATGCTTCAAATATTTTTACAAATAACCATAATATCAATACCAAAATATTTATCAAATTCATATTTAAACTTCAATTTCATAGGCAATATAGCAATTTCAAATCTTCACTTACAATACTTTTCGAAGAGATATGGTAAATCACTTACATACTTTTTGAATGGATATGATAAATCACTTACAATAGAATATCATAAATCACTTACCTCTCTCGAAAATCCTACAAGTCTAACTTAACGATAGTTGTCAACTTAGAGGCCTAGAAACAACACATATCCAAAAATTACTAAGCAAATCTTATCTATCCAATTTTCCCATTCAAAACACTTTTTTATGTAAAAACAATTAGGAAAGTATGGATTTAGGGCTACAAAACCAGATATGAAAACTGGGTTAAAAAGCTCTAAATTCAACACTAACAAACTATAAAATTACAAGAATCGGTATAAATCAATACAGACTAGATTTACAAAAAGTTTCTTCAGCCAAACAAGCTTAAAAACCTTCTATACAATTGAAAATTTTGAGATTTTAAATCTAGAAAATTTTCTGTTTTATAAAATAAAACTTCGAAGAATTTTCAATAAAATAATTAGCAATTTAGTGATTTTTATAGAAAAATCAGATCTGAAAAACTGTATAGAAAACCTTTAAAACTTGGTAAAAACATATAATTTTTCATGTAAAAACCAGACAATAAACTGTAGTTTATGGGATACAAATTGATAAACTTTTTATGCAAAAAGAGACTCAAAATAGCCCAAAAACAGTCTCATAAACAAAAATATCCAAAGCAAAAATTCTGAAAAATTTTTAAGGTAAAAAGTCCTTAAAATCTTTTATTCCAAAGACCTCAAAATTTTTCTCAATAAACTGAATTAAAGAATTACAGATCAAGAAAAATAAAACTAAAACAATGAGGAAGAAAAACTTACCGATCTTTGAGCGAAAATACCAAAATTCTTCTTCTTTTCTTTTCTTTTTCTCTTAGAGAAAAAACTAAGTCTAGCAGTTTAAGAAAATAAAACCAAGGGTGCATGAACTTTTAAAACAAACTCTAAAAAACCTTTTTTAAAAATGATAATAAAGATTTAATAAAAGTTTTTTATATATATATATTTTTCTAATTCTAAAAGCAAATTATTTTTAAAAATAATTTTTTAAAACAGAAAAGGTTTATCTATGAGAGAATAAAAGAAAACACCTATATATATATATATATATATATATATATATATATTTATATTTTCGATTTGTTACAAATTCATTACAAACTAAAATTCAGGGACTAAATCATTACTTTAATTGAAGTAGATCAGTGAAAGTACAAGAACCAAATGAGTTTTAAAAAAAAAAAATTCAAACAAGCCGTTTATTTTATCGGGGAAGTGATTTTGACTCCCAAACCACCCATTTTCTATCACTAAATATACATATTACACTGTACAAAGCAGCGAGTGTTCAGTTGGATGAAGATGACCAAATTAAAGCTAAATTTGTAATTTGTGGACCAATTTTGTGACATGTTATTTATTATATACATTTTTCTATGTCAAGAGAGCTCTATATCCCAAACAAATCATCATCTATAATCATGTAATGCATAGTAAAAATATAGTTATAGAGGCCTTAAAAGTGGATAATCTTCAAGGA
This sequence comes from Momordica charantia, assembly GCF_001995035.1. The sequence goes on from NW_019104589.1 coordinate 161,314, forward strand.
GTTCTCGCTCAGTCAATGTGTCATTCTCATTCTGTGGTGTCCACAAAACTTCAACTGCCTGCATTCAGATTCAAATGCCAACAACTTTTGAGTCATTACCAATAAACAAACCAAACCAAAAAATGAAATGAAATCCCACTCTGCCAACTTCAACTTACTAATATTTTGGTGGTGGGAATGGATGCAAGTTTTTGCAAAGCTTCCTTCAACTCCCCACTGCCATTGATAGTTGGCAACTTATGCACTCCCTCAGCAGCCACCAATATTGTTATCTAACATACAACATGTTGTAATCAAGGGGGGCAAATATGGAAACCTATGTCTTTTTTCTCTCATCAATATCAGATTTTAATTCCACCAAAATGCATCTCATCTCTAATGAAAAGTTGAGATAGTAAAATATTCTAGTAACAGATCATCTAAAAAATTTGACTGCAAAACTGTCTGGAACGTTCGTCCACCTCAATAAACAATTTTCAACCCTACTACACTCGGCTTTGAGAAAACATTAGGAAATTGAACGTTCTAGATAAACTCCAAAAGCTTCAAACCTCAATTCATATGTTTATATTCAGTTATTACTGTAATGGAAGATATGAATCTATGATCTTTTATTTTTTGGAAAACTGCAAAAACGACACTAAGCTATAAAGATTTAGACACATCCTCGAACTTTCAATTTTATCAATAATCCCCACGGGCCCCACCAAGACCATAGCTCTGTGGTTAAGAAATCTACTCCTCGAGATGGGAGGTTCAAACCTCCATGTACTAAAAATAAAAAACAAAAAAATCAATCCCCCAACTGTGCATTTTGTAATATTTAAAGACTTATTAAAATAATTTTGCAATTTAAAGAGGTGATTAATGGTAACAACTTCATTAGTTCATGGTGGTTTTTTTGCTTTTGTTTTTAATGAATGATAGGTGGAATCTGAGGAAGCAAAATTAATAAAACCTTGATACCTATACTTTTCTATTGAAAATTTTTTCTACTTTTGTTCAAAAATTAATTTAATTTCTAATAAAATGAACATCTATTTGTAGTCTTCTAGAGGAATTAACTAACAGTAAATGTACCAAACACTTCTGCTAAATTTTAAAATTAACTGTTTAAGAAGAAACAGAACATCATATTTTTGTCCAAAATGAGCAGTTCCCCAAAATATATATATATATATATATATTTAACTAGGAGTCAGAGATTTGCTCCCCTATACCCAGGGGCACCTGCGCCCGCCCGAAGGCCTAGGTCCGGAGTAGAATATTATCACATCCACACATCTCACCAAAATAAAGAGAATAAGTATACTCCAAACACATGCTCTTAATCAAGGCAGCAAGGAAAATCAAGAAGACAGAAATTAATGTGGAATAGAAGACTGCATAAAACTTAAAAAGCACAGAAAAACTAACCACGATGTACTCATTACTAAATCCACTTGATCTCTGGCTGCTTGTGCTCTGCCTTTTGATACTATTCACATTGACAAGAGTTTCCTCATCAAATTTCCCTCGCTCTTCAATTGATAATTGATTGAAACGTTTCTCTCCAGCGTCTATGCTGCGTTTCACATCCATCTAAGTTTTTTTAAAAAAATGAAAAAGTTAACTCTTCCGATACTAACTACAGCTAGTAATGATTGTGAGAAATGACTCAAAGAAGGATTTGACAGTAAGCATGCACATTTAAAACAAGATGAGATGAAACTTCAGTAACATGCAACCAAGAGATAACTATGCAAGGGAAGAAATGTATAGAGAGAGGAGAGAGGACAAGGATTGATCAACATCTTCTTAATATTAGGGAAAGTTTAGAAGAACTATTCACACGTTCAACTCATCTAGCTGTTCGTGATTGTAAAGATGTTTGGAATCTATTGGGTTTCTTGTGTATTTGCTTATTGAAGTATATCATTTTACATTCCCCTGCCTTGTTCCACTTGTTTTATTCTTTGTTATGGGGCAATCACCACCAATCCTGCAACCCTTGAGAAAATATGCATTTGTTAACTCTGTGCAACTAGATCAGGTGATCTGCAAGAAGATAGTGAGACTTACAGATGAATAACCTGAAATGCAATAATCAGGATGCCGGAGCAGTGCTAGAATCGTCTCTGCAACCCAAAGGAAAGCAAAAACCACATAGAAAATAGGTTACTTTAACAGCACAACAAAAGAGCAGGCACATGATTACTACTCGAGAAGAACTCACAAACCCATTTTGGAAAAAATTTAAGATGGTTTTGTTTATAAACAAACAATACTGACTTAGAAAACTCATTTTATAGTGCTTGCTAGAAACAATTTTCAGCATCATTTGCTATTATGGAGTTTATTTTTCTGAAGTAACTGCTTATATGCAAGGATGAGTGCCAGTTTACTGCTTTCTATTCAGAAAGAAAACAGAAAGTGGGTTAATCAATTTCAAAATGAATAAGAAACCAGTAGTGTACCAGTTAATACGTAGCTTAAACCCTCAGGGGTTGATGTATCAGCACTTTCAGCAATTCTGTTTAGATCTCTTTGGAGTCTGCGGCCCATGCCCAACAACCCAACCTGGAGAGAGAGAGAGGATTACGTCATGACTTACAATGATGACATTCTTGCAAGAAATTTTCCACAAAATTAAATTTTAACTCCACTATCGACCTTCAGTTATCCAACAAGAAAGCCAATCCTTCAAAATGGCTACAGAGACAAATTTTTCCCGGTTCATTCAATGTGCCAATACATTATTACATCTGTTTCACAAATCATGAAACTGAACTTTACAACATTTTTTATTCTTTTTTTGTGGTAAGAAACCGAAGGAACCTTTCATTAAATTAAAATAACCAAAAGGATACAAAATAGGAGAGCATCAACCAAGTTAAATGAAAATTACAGAAGCTCTTTCAATTAAGACAAAGATTGGTCAAACTATGATAAAGAAAAACGAAATGGGGGTCTCAACATCTTTGAAGGTTCTATTTCTTAATTTTCTTTCCACCAATAAACAACCCCCAACCGAAAAAAATTAATAACAATTCCATAACATTAGAATTCAAGATCTTCCTCTCCTTGTTACAAGGATGGCCTCCATGAGCATAGGTGATAAGGGAATTACAGTGAGCTGGTAGAGCTGTGGAGGAAATGAGAGGAGGATGTTTCCTTCGATTCTTCCAGCAAAAAAATTCTTTTCATTTATGAATGAAAAGCTGTTTCTTGTTCAAAAACGAACAGAAAAATGATGATATTGAGTCTCATTATCTTCTTTTCACATAGAGGACATAGAGGCACCAGCTTGAAGAGAGAACCATATAGGGATGTTCATCCTGAATCCTTATTTTATAATTTGTTAACTTCAGAACATGCCAAATTCTGAAGATTTCATTTTTCAGGATTTCATACAATCAATAGACTTATCCTCTGTTTTTGAAACATGACAGTTTCCATTAAAAAGGAAGGGAACAAATAACGTAAAAGGCCCCAGGTAGTTGAGCATCCCCCACCGAGGAAGTTACAAAAAAAAACTCCACCAATCTGAGTTACTCAGATGGGTGGCGTAATTAAGAGTTACTCAGGTGGGTGGTGTAGTTAAGAGTTACTCAGGTGGGTGGTGTAGTTAAGACTTTATCTAAAGCACTCCCATTAGGGGCTATGTTCTGTACAATCCCCTCAAAACTATAAAAGACCCTACAAAAGACAGGGTTCAGAAAAGGCTGCCTCACACTGCCCTCTCCCCCAGCTGCTGCCATCTTTGTTATAGGGCATCAGAAACACAAGGCCACCAATTCATCACTTGTGATTTTGCCTCCAGGTATTGGGAAAGGATTCTCTCTGGCTTTTGATTGGAAGACAGCACAACACAACCACCCAAATTTCTTCCATAACAACATTATGGTTGGTCATCCTTTCAAAAAGGAGGGAGCAATCCTTTGGGTTCAACTTAACAGGGCCTTTTTTTCGGGGTTTATGGCTGGAGAGGAATAATAGGATCTACAATGACTCATCTCTTCTATTTGAGATATTTTTTGATAGAGTAATTGTACTAGCATTAAGTTGGCTTAAATGCTTCTACTGCCCTCACAATAGGTACAACCTAAACGACCTAATCTCTAATGGGAAGGCGTTCTTGTAACTTGCTCATATGGCCTTTTTGTACATTGCATATCATCAATGAAATATTCATTTTCTTACCCAAAAAAAAAAAACCCCTATAAATATTTTCGAGATCCTATGGTTTCCCTTCCAAATAGCCCACAAGAGGAATCTATCTGCATTTCTGAAAGGATTCTACGTTTATCTGTAGATAACCACATGAGAAACCATCCTTTTTTTTCTGTTTGTTTGTTTTTTTTCTTTTAGATCAGTAAACCACAAACCAAGAATACCTCTGAAAGAGATTAGGACTGCACCACATGCCACCAAACTTCTAGCATATGAAATCCCAGCCTCTTTTCTTCTTACCAAGTCACAGGGGATGAACAAGGGGTCTATTGTTAGAGTTCACCCAGATCAAGGCAAGACAACTAAAGGGTTCTTCATTTGCAACTGGTCTAGCATATTCAGACTTCTGTAAATCACTGTCCAAAAGAAAATTTTCATATTTTTAGTTGTATTTTCCTTCCAAACTATGCAAGTGATCTGTCCACTTTAAGTGATGTGACACTGAAGGGAAGAACTATTGACTTGTAAAAAAACTGGCATTATGTTCAAATTTCCACCCCACTCTGCCCACCTCTTGGTTAGCCACACCCTCCAACAGTGTAACACACTGATCCTATTCATCCAATTCTCTCTAAAATAAGTTCCTTCTTAAGCCAAGGTCCAACTTCGATTGATTCCTTCCAGCATTGTCTCACCATCTTTCCTTTTGTATTAGCAGTGGCATAAATGAAAGAATTCTTTGATGAACCTTTACCAATCCAAGTTTCTTTCCAAAATTTCTCCGTCGGATGCCAATTTTCGATTACCCTTTACCTTTACAGCTAAATTGGGCCACAAACAGCAATGGTTTTTAGAAGAATGGTCATTAGTAAACTGGCCCTTATTGTCAATGCCATAATTGCTTCTAACGATTTTCCTCCAAAGTTTCTTCCTCATGGATGAATCTCCAGAACCACTTGGACAAAAGATCATGCATTTGAATTATAAGCCTAAGCCTGTTCTCATTGCATGTCCATCTATATATATGGGTGCAAGCTAAAACCAAAAACTTGGCGAAGGATTGTAGACCCCTATCACCCCTCCTATCAAATTATCAAAATGTTTATAAACACAAAGTAAGAACCTCATAATGAAACCTTAGTCATACATTGATCGAATGCTCACTCTACATAATCAAAATGACAGCCACAGAACCCATGGCCTCTAAGGAAGTCAACCCCACATGTCCAGAACTCCAAATTAATCTTGTAATTATTCTATTCACTTTACTGCACTTAGTCTCTTGTAAAATGACCATATTTTCACCATTACTGAAAAGGACATCCATAACAAATGCTTCTTCTCTGACTTATCAGTTATCCCCAAACCTCTAGCATTCCAAAAGAGTATTATCTTCATAAAACCAATCAAGAGTGGTATATAATGTTTTAATAACCTTCCATTCTCATCTACAGACCAATAAAATAGCAGATACTTGAACTCAATGCTTCCAGATTTCCTTTAAAATTCTGTATTTTTCTTAACTTGATTCCTTGTAGTTATTGACATAATGCATATATCCACTCTCTTAAATCTTTTACCACCTTCTTTCACAAAGGGAACTCCCATGCATCACCCATTTAAGAAGTTTCTAAAGCTGTGGTATCTTCTTCTTATCTAACCATCTGCACAATTCGCCAATCGTTTCCTCCCTGACGTGTTTTCTATTTTTTTCTAGAATGCAACTATCAGCAATTTCTTCAGAAACATTTAAAATAGCTGAATTTTCTTCCTGAAAAAGCCTTGGAAAACCATATATTGCATTTGTTCGGGGATTAAAGGGCCAAATCTCCTTCGATTTCAGAGTCTTTGCACTTATCAGAAAAATCTGATATGTTCCAAGATATAACTGGAGAAATGTCTGATATAAACATTGACGAAAATCAAAGAACATAACGAACAAAGGAATTTGTACAAAACGCTACCATTTTCCTATGTTCAGCCTTTCATTCTGAAGATGAATGAGAGTAAACAGTATCACACAAACAGATACATTAAAACGAGAGAGAGAGAGAGAGAGAGAGAGAGAGAGAGAGAGAGAGGGCAGTGATTGTCATACTTGAAGTTTTAGTACGCTAGTTTTCTCGGAAGCAGTAAGAACACTGTTGTCGGAGCGATCGGAGAGAAATCCCGAAACCAGAAGAAACGCCGCGAAACCCGCCAATATGAAAACGAAACTCGAGCCAGCCCCTACTCCGACCCCAACCGCCGGCCCTACGTAGATCCCGCCGCCGCCAAACACCGACGGCGAACTATAAGGCGCGGAGTACGAAAACCCGGAACTCATCCTCGGAGTAGAGTAACTCCTCGACGACGACGACGAAGACGAGCGCGACGAAAACGAACTTCCTCCAACTCGTCCACCCGAAGCGGCCAATGCGGAATTAGGATCGTACATCAACAACAAACCGAGCAAGACGGCAGCAATTGCCGGCTTTCGCAACGCCTGGAGGGCGCTTGCAATCGAATTCGCAAAAATCTCCATTGGGGTTTCGGCCTTGTCTCCATAACGCAGTTCCGCCCACCCCGAATGCGAAGTCGTCGAATTCTTCCCCTTCCCGGAAAAGAAGCACTTAACTCCGCCCTCCATTCTCAATTTTCTGGTTAGCAAAAAGGGTTTGTAGAGAAGATGAGAAGGCGTAGTTGATCGAGAAGGGGAGGGAAGGAAATGAAGTGGGAAGCTTCGGTTCCATTTAAATGGGTGGGGTTCAAGCAATGAAGCAGAAACCATGGATTTTGGAATTTGGAATTCGGAGAATGGAACAGGGATTTGGATTTGGATTTGGAGGAGAAGATGAAATGGATATTTTTATTTATTTGTTATTAATTTTGGTGGGAAGAGAAGGATGCGTTTTGTTTTTCAGCAATTGTGGTTGTGGGTACGGGCGGTAGGAAATGGTGACCTGGCAAAGATTGTGATTCTCGGATAATGCTTGGATTCTCCCTTTTCTTTTTTTCTTTAATATTGTTTCTTGTTAATTCCAAACTTATTTAAAAATTAGGTTGTATTGTTGGAATTGTCAACCTGGTTACTATTTCCGACCAAAAAAGTCTTAGACTTCATAAGTTGTAATAATAATAAACAGTACTTCGAGATGAACATCATAAAATTTATCTATTTGAAGAGCATATCAGACCAAGTCCCAAGATAAGAAACCTCAATTGTCCAGAAACATTTTCTAAAATCAAGGGAAGTGTAATGCCGCAAGGGTATTTTCATTACTTTATATTATTATTGTTTTTTAAGTAAGCTGGAAAAATCTAATTAGCTTTATGCCAATAAACTTTAATCAATCCTAGTTAATAATTGTAGGTTTCTAATACTCTAACTATTAAGCTCAAGTTAATTTTATTTACTTATTAAAAAGAAATTTACAACAAAATTTAGTGATTCATCCTATCAATGTTTAATTAATTATGTATGTTAATAAAAAATAAATATGCATAAGAGATTAATAAGATTAGCGATATTATAATTGTATTTAAGTAACAAAATTAACAACACTACTTTAGTAATTAGATAAATGTTGTGAAATGTGGTAATTGTAATGGTAGTATTATTTGAGTATTTATAAAGTTTCATACATTTTATCCAAAGTTTTATTTTAAGGTAATTAACCAAGTAAAGCCCCATATTACCTTTATTTTACTCTTTATTTTTCTACCTTAATTAAATTAACTTAATTGAGTGAATATAGAAAGTTTTACTTAACTCATAACATGATTAGGCAATATAACCCACCTTTCACCCAACAGACACATGTAGTAATTAAGTTAGTTAGGAAGATCAAAAAACACTAACAATCCCATTAAGTAATTGGCCATGCATGAGGAGAGAGAAGAAGTTTGTTCCATCTTCCAAAATTCTTGTTTGTTTGATCTTCCAAGCCATTCTCCTTAAGTTACCTATGTTTGTTTCATTCATTTTCCTCCAAGAACATTTCTAAGCAAATCGGAAAATTTCCTCTCAATCATCTATCCTATGTTTTAAATCACACCTTAGAGGAGTTGTGGTTGCTTTTCCAAGTCCCTTCAAGGATCGTTCATTGCGGTTTTGTCTTTTCGGTAAGAATGGTTTCTTTTAGTCTAGTTTTGTAAGTAGATTTTTCCTAATAATTTTTATAGAACCTAAGCATGTTCATATCCATTTTCTTAGGTTTCCATCATCATTTCAAGCTCTCTTAGTTGCTGGAAAATTTCCTTTTTTTATTCTTTACGGTAGAAAGGAAAACGCACCAACAGTAAGCATCATTCTTCCTTGTGTAAATTATTTTAAGAGTTCATTATTAAGATAAAACAGGTACTGTTTAGGGCTTATTTTTATTGATTTGAGATCTAAAAATCTGAATTTAAAGGTTCTAAAAATGTTCATAAAATTGCTTCATAACGGTTTTTAACGGTTTATGTTATTTTCATAGTTTTAGCTTGTTTAGTATCAAATTTTGGATTGTTAATTCTGAATTTTTGAGACCATGACCAGCACCTTTAAACTAACCTAAAATGTATTTGAATGCATTAAAATTGATTTTTATGATTAGTTTTACCTATGGTTTAAAATTGTGAAAACTAGTGCTATGTGTTTTCCATAGTTTTTTGTAAATTTGCAAAATCAGTAAATTATTTTTATCGATATTATGGTATATAAATCAGAGGCTAATATGAAGATTTAAAATTACTTTTCACAAATTTATATATATTTTATGATTATTATGGACTAGGTTAATTATTAAGGGATTTCTACTAGTAGAATAGTGAACATATCTAGTTATGAGAACTTATTGGAGAAAGCTTAGATTAGGTAATTGAGTCATAATTTTAGTTGTGTTCATTGTTATTAGGAAGCTTTAAGGAATTTCTTTTAGTTTGCGAAGTTCAGGTAAGTAGATTCTATCATAAGTTACCGCCTTGTATGTTTTGTTGTATTATTGTTTGATTGTAAGTGAATTATGTTATGTGTTGCATTGTTTTGTTATTGAATTATGTTATTCATGTTGCTTAAATATATTTTGTTATTGAATGGTGATGGTGGTTAAATTTTATGTATTACAAAGCATGTTATGATTATTCTATGACTTTCTCATGTCATTTTAAGTATGTTTAATAGCAAATCATGTTTAGGTAAAGCATGACATAATGTGTGATGCATTGCATTCGTAGTGAAGTTAGTAGTCTTATGTGTCATGAATTTAGGTAAGATTAATGTTATGCATGAAATACCCAAATTAAGCAGTTATGTTATGCAGCTAGATGTATGATATGACATGTATGGTTTCTGCTAAAGGCTGGGCCCTAGGAAACAAATTAATTCATGTTAATGGTATTTATGGGGGTAATTACCCTATAAATATTACATGCGGTATTGATGGTTATGGTATGGAGTATTTCTATATAGCATGGCGCCAAGTTAAGGATTTATGTAAGTTTATGCTAGCAAGCACAAGTATCTTAAGTTAAGTTGTTCGTTGGTTTATATGTTAGGTTGAGGTATGCATGCATATAAGCATGATGTGTGTGTTTGAGCATGAAAGGTTCCTTATGATGGGAACTACTTACTGGGTATTTTTTTATACTCATTCCATGTTGTTTCAATTTTTTTTACAGATAGTTATATAGTTGACGAGAATAACGTCGAGGATGACCTGGGCATTGACGAGGAGGAGATATGAGACACAGTTGAATTTTGTTTATAATCTATACTTTTAATTATGACTATACCACATTTTTACTTGTTTTAATTAATGATAGTAACTTTGTGATTTCCGCTGCTAAAGATTTATAAGTTAAGTCTTATTAAGTTATCGTTTTCATTTTTAAATGAAAAATACAAGTTTTTATCTTATTTTATTTTAATAAAATTATGTTTTATGAGTAATTATCTCAACCTTATATTATTAATGACATATAAAAATTGAGGTCATTACAGGGAGAAACTAAAGACCAAGTATCATTAGGTATATCATTAAAGTCCTCACACATTGCTTGAACCGAAATATTACTCATCAGGTGTGCGTGGTGCACTATTTGCACAGTGGCAGCGTTTTTATCAAGCTCACTTCACATTTTTCGCCATAAAACATATGTGCTTGATGCCCAAACTACTTATTGCTCTCTTCCTCTAATGGTCTTTTTTCCTGCAATTAAGTCAGATTAAGAAGAAACTTAACTAAAACAGAAAAGCAAACACTTCCTCCTTACACCATGAATTGCATTTGTTACAACTAAAAGGTTACATATATGTAACGCCCCGCGTTACTCAGGTTAGTTTACCCTCGAGTCTCCGGGCCTCTTTTCTTAGAAATTTCTTTTTATTTAATTTCATTGTTCATTTCATTTTATTTCGAGATGCTGTGGTAATTGTTATGAGTGTTGAAATGTACTTACGTATCTAATTATTGGGTAATGAGGGAATTGTTTTTCTCTATAATTGTTCTAGTCCGTTAGGCCCAAATTAAGTATCTAAGTAAGTAGGTCTTCCTTGTTTTAAAACAAGAGGGAAAAAGAAAAGAACCAAGCCCAGGTGGGTCCCTTCTTGTAAGAACAAAAGGAGAAAACCCTAGCCCCCAAAAACCCCTCCCATTCTTGAACCTCTTC
>NW_019104589.1:173645-190258 GCF_001995035.1 Momordica charantia
AAGACCTTGGGGATAAATGGCAAGGTCGAACACCAAGCGTTGTAGAGGAGATTGGTATCTTAGGAATAAATGTCAAGAGTCGTTACGCCTTGAAAAGTTAGACTTGGAGTACTAACATAGGGTGGGAGTTAGTGTTAGGTCAAGTAGGGACAAAGGCTAGTGGGTCGTGTGGTTGGAGTCCCGGAAGTCTAAACGTTGGGTTGCTTGTATGGAAATGTTAATCTATTATTATTATCCCGTGTTGCCTATCTGTTTGTTCTGCTATTGTTTTCATTTGATGTGGTTGTGATTACGAGCGTGTTGTGGTGTTTAGTTAGGGTGGGCTACTTACGGAGTATTTTATGTACTCACCCCCCTCTACCTTATTTGTTTCAGGTGTAAACCGGGCCGACCGTGGTGATGACGTGGAGGAGGTCTGACCGAGGAGGGATCACTAGCTGTGTTGGTTAGGCTAGGGAATAATGTTGCATTGCAGACATCGTTAAAATCTTATTACTATGAAATAAAAGAGAAATTAGACATTGAGTTAACTCAAAGGACACTTTCTCTTATTGCTTTATGGGCATTTTTACTATTCGAATTACTGATGTATTTGGGATTACGAGACAAAACGATTATTTTCTTTTGATTGAATTCCTGACCACTGAGGTGAGTATTATCTCCTGAATATTCCATTATTGTGTACCTCTATTTTGTATGCTGCATTAGGAGAACATTACATTTTCGTTACCTTAAATAAGAGGGTTCAATAAGCGTTGGCCGTTACTTCGTTAAACGTGTCAGAAATTTGGGTCGTTACAAAATATATGTATATATATAAAGACAAATACCAAGGCTTGGCTAAATAGGTGATTTTTCCACGAAAGCAAAAAGATTTTAGGAGTAAAAGGCTTGACCACTATGATTTTAGCATTTTCATCAAGTTTCTAAGTATCACCATCAAAACGAAGAATAAGACAATGACAATGGCTTTCCTCAAAATTCATAGGATAACTGTCAAACTTTTAGTCATAGGCACTGTGGACTGGACAGTAAAGAACAAATGACCATTTGAGTGATTTTATAATCAAATTCAAAGTAAGCCAAAACACAAGTTTTTCAAAATTAACATGGATTTTACCACTACTTTATTCATATGCTTAGAAACACAATAAAGTAAGATAAATCAAAGTAGCATACACAATTAAACTAAAAACAGGGAACTTTGATATGGAACAAAATACTCCTCCAAACTTATTCATTAGAAGAGTTGTTGCTTTAAAACTAAAGTAAGATAAATAATGGGACTGATTTTTAGACGTGTGAGATGATCACCTCCACCTTGTGCCTTAGTTTATTTTCTTCCGATTTTTTTGAAAAAATTCATCCTGCACTACGAAAAATACACATGAAAAAGTTCATAAAATAAAATACTAGAATGTAAATAAACACTAACTAATTTGCAAAACCTCCCTCCAATAGATTTAGTTTTAAAGAACTTTGCTAGGCTTTTGACATTCAACTCAATTCCTCGAGCTTATTTTATCTCTCTTCGACTACTGTCATGTCATAGTTCCGGTTCTTTAGAGATCAATATGCTTCATCGTACAGTTCGAGGGTATGTTGATACTTTTTTTCATTTGTTTTTTGCAATTGACATTTTGGTTGCCACATAGAATTCTTTATGTCAATATGTCTCATCCTCTTTTCTTTCTGTACATCATCCTTTAGATGTATGGTCAACTCACCTGTTTGATCCTAAAAATTACCAACTTCGCRAAGCTCGGACTTAAGTGGTTGACATACAAAGGAAATTGCATAGAGAAAGTAAAAAAGCTATGACGCTCAAGTCAGTCTTGGTCTGATCTATTACACTAGAGAGAGTAGTTTCGCGTACCTGAAATGTGAGGTGATCGACTCTATTTACAGGTGTTGAGCTTCCGACAGCAGTTGCAGTTACAATCATCCCATGATTCACGGCGTGTTGTTGGAAAGGCAGTTGAATGGTTTTGTGATACAACTCATTCTTGTTGGCTGAGCTATATTTTTTTGGCCGAGCTATAAATCAAGGACGAGCTATATATGTGGCCGAGCTATAAAGCAATGAAGTTCTCAATGGTGATAAGTGACTTTTGGCTCTAGTAATTTAGGATGTTTTTTAGTCATTTTATATTTTTTACCGACATTTTCCTTTCGGTAGTTTAATCGTTTTTAGTATTTATTTCTTTTGTAGGACTTGAGTTGATGAAGAGGAGAAAAATAGCAAATAAAGAAGCAAAAGCGAACCAAATTCCAGTACATTGGGTGCCTAGGCGCCGACTTGCAGAATGTTGGGCACTTAGGCGCTCATTTGGGTGCCTAGGTGCCTAGGCTCTACGAAGTTGGAAGCGGGATTTTTGCTGGCACATGTTTGGGCGCCTAGGTACTCGCGACAGAATTTTGTTAAATATCTCATATTAGCCCTAGCCGCGAGGGAGGAAAAACAGAGGAGAAAAGACGTGTTTAGAGAGAAAAGTTGGGATCAGAAGGAACGCGAAGAACGGAAGCTCGAGAGATCGCCAGATTTGTTTACTTTCTTTTCTTCTTTCTCTCCTTTAGCTTCAACTTCCTTCAAAGATGTGGATTGTAATTCTTAGTTATAACATGAACTAATTACACTTTTTTAGGGCGTTGATGTAGCCTTTATCAAACTTTATTTCTCCTTGTTCTTTATTTGATTTCTAGTCTAAAATTATTGGTTGTGAGAACTTTTCTTTTCTTAATGCATTGTTTTAATTTGGCCAATCTTTACATTGATTCTCTGTCATAAATCGAGGTTGAGAAACAAGATTATTGGCTAGGCTTGAATAACTCTCCTTTATTTGAGTAAGAGATAGAGATATTCTTGAAAATTTGGTGGCATCTTTGGGTTTTACATGCTTGAGTATTTGAACTGCATGAGTAGCCATAGAAATATAGGTGCTCTACTCTTCAAAGAAACTTGTTATTGCTTGAGAAAGAATATCGAGTCAATAGAATAGAACCGGCCAACAACCTTGGTTTAGAATAGTTTCAATTAAAGTGTTAGGAGAAATAAAGGGAGATATCGATGAAGTCATGCTCTAGAACTTACTCCTATCTGTTTTTTATCTTATATATTGATACTAGTGTATTTTATTGTTTTCATTGAATTAGGATTCGAATTAATTCTCTATTCATTCTATTTGATCTTTCAACATTCAGATAAAATTGAAGTGGAGAATTTGGTAGTTAGTAATCATTCATTCCCTGTGGAGACGATACTTTACTTACTTCTATATTACTTGTGACGATTCGTACACTTGCGAATTCGAACAACAAATAGCCAAGGTGAGCTTCATGATTGAGCTAGCTCTTATGGCCGAGATGAGTCTTATAGCCAAGCTATCTCATATGGTTGATGGAGTTTTATGACTGAGCTATCTCTTATGGCCGAAGTGGGCCTTATGAACGAGGTGAGCTTTATGGTCGAGCTAAGTTTTATTGGTCCACGTGTCACGTTGTTTTTATCTTCTAACATTGGTCCCACTTTCAAGTTGAGTTGAGGGTCGACTCTGAAATTCTGAGGTGATGACCTTACTTGATGATAGTTCATCCTTAATTAGGCTTACACGAGCTCTCTCATGGGGCTTGCATTTAGGTCGAGGTAAGCTTTGTCTTGATACCTTATCCTGTAGGGTTACGCTAAACTCTCTCATGGGGGCTTACGTTTAGGCTGGGGTGAGCTTCTCAAGATAACTCATCTTTAGGCTTACGTGAGCTCTCTCATGGGGCTTGTGTTTAAGCCGAGGTAAGCTTTGTCGTGATACCTCATCCTTTAGTCTTATGCTAGCTCTCTCATGGGAGCTTACGTTTAGGCTGAAGTGAGCTTCATTGTGAGCTAATTCTCTAGTCTTGACTCCAGTCTTCAAAGTCAATGTAATTTTGGTTAGTCACTTTTTGAAGATTTCGATAAGTCTATCCTTAAATTTCTTCTTGTGGCTTGCATGAGCTACCTCGTGGAGACTCATCTTTAAGATGGATGAGATATCTGATGGTGGTTCATCCTTTTAGCTTAGGCGAGTCGTCTGATGAGGACACATTCTTCATGTCAAGATGAGCTATCTAATGGAAGCTCATCATTTTGGTGAGATAAGTTATCTGATAGCTCATCCTTAAGGCTAAGGTGAGCTATATGGTGGAGAGTTCATTATTGAGGTCGAGATCAGCTACTTGATAGTTCATCGTTGAAGTTGAAACGAGCTATCTGGTGGGAGCTCATCCTTGGTGCCGATATGAGCTGTTCTTATGGAAGCTCATAATTTTGGTTGAGATAAGCTGCCTAATAGTTCATCGTGGAGGTTGAGGTGAGCTATCTAATAGTTTATCCTTGAGATTGAATCTAGTGGGAGCTCATCCTTGATGTCCAAGATGAGCTATTCTGATAGGAGCTCGTCATTGAGGTCGAGATGAGCTACCTAGCTTATCGTTGAGGTTGAGGTGAGCTATCTGGTGGGAGCTCATCCTTGTTGCCAAGATGAGTATTCTTATAGGAGCTCATCATTGAGGCCAAGAAGAGCGGTCGATAACTCATTGTTGAGGTTGATGTGAGCTATTGGATAGATCATCTTTTAGATTGAAGTGAGCTATTTGGTGGAAGCTCATCCTAACCAGGGTGAACTAACTTGTGGGGCTTATGTTGGTCGAGATTAGCTATATGATAGCTCGTTCTTGAGGTTGAGGTGAACTTTTTGATGGAAACTCATCCTTTTGGCTGATTCGAGCTCTCTCTCCGCAAGCTTTCCATAAGGGAGGTATTACTAGATTCAACGATTGTCTAGTCGAGCTAAGCTATATAACTTTGGACTGTGAATCCCCATAGACGGTGCCAACTGTTTGTGTTGGGTGTGTTGCTCTAACCTCGTAGTTTGTATTTATGTAAAAACAAATTTATATTCAATAAATTTGTTGTTGAATTCATAACATTGCATTGTCTGAATTTAATAAAATAAACATCCAAGGTTATTATCATGTAACCAGGACAGTATATATACTGGGTATATATTTGATATACCCTCGATATACAAGTAGATAATGTCACAGGAATAACCTAAAGGTTCTATGGTATAGGAATAAGGCCAGGTACCTTATCCTGGCAACATTATGGATAGGAACCACTTTGTAAATGTTACAAACGACCCGATCCAGGTCGTTTGTGTGGAGACATGCGAGTGGGGGTATCCTATACAATGAGTTTGTATAAGATCGGACTACGAAATAGCTAATCTTTAGATATAACGTTGTTGACTAACAGAATGCTATTTCATAGAATGACCAGACAACTCATTCTCAATCCTGAGTGAGTTATGGACTCCTGCCTGTGAGGGCTCGTGCTTTGATCTGTATCGGTGAGAGTGGCCCGAGTTGCCGACTAAATATTCCTACCATTTTGGGGACGAGACCGAGTGGGGAGCTGGAAACACAACTTCACAAGATGAAATTCACTCCTTCTTGAGTCCAGGGGAGTAGATGAATGTTCTCTTAAATGCTGACTCTAGGACTTGAATAAGGGGCCCCACCCTCTCACTGGCCCGAGAGGGACTTTCGATTATTGGTTGGACATAACTGGGTTATTCATTAGCAGAGTAGTGGTATTTAAGGAGTAAGATGTAACTCACAGGTAAAACGGTAATTTAACCTAGCCTGAGTTACGAGAACTCGTGAAGGGTTGACTTGCTGTTAATGGTCGTTATTCGTAAACACAAAAATATTCTATAGTGAGAAGAGTTCAGTTGCAGGTTTCTAGTGGAGTAACCCATAGTTAACGTATGTTGATTAGAGTGGTTAATGAGTTTAACCAATTAATCTCGCAATGTTTGAGCTTCTGATCTATAGGTCCATTAAGTCCCTTTGCTAGCTCATAAAGGGTAATTAAGAACATTAAATCTTGGAAGGAATTTGAATTGTTCAAATTAAATTAAACGAAATTTGAGTTTATTGTGCATGACACAATTTAATATAATGTATGATGATACATTATAAAACTATATATTATGAAAGTTTAACGTGAATTAGATTCCTATTAAATACTATAGGTTAAAGTTTAATGTGAATTAGATTCATATTAAATATTATAGATTATGAGGGAAATGTATATTTGAATATGATTCAAATATTTATTGGTTTAATTAAATATGATTTAATTAAATTATATTTATGTAATTAATTAATTACATAAGATTTAAATAATTATTAATTAAATTAAAATGGTTTTAATTTAATTAAATTAAATAAATATATTTTTGTTAATTATGCTTTTTACCATAATTAACAAACTCACCACTTCCCAACATTTTTAATGGGAAATGGTGAGGTGGAGAGTGGAAGCTCCTTTCCCTCATTGCTTTAAAAACACAGGGGCTTTCTCCTTCTTGGGTTGGTTGTTTTAATTTCCCTATCCATCAAATTTCTCTCGCTCTCACAATCTCAAGTTCAATTCCCTTTTTCGTTTTCTTTCTAAGAAGGATCCGACAATCCGTTATTAATCCTAGAGCCATAGCGAGGAAATTTAGTGGTGGTGTCTAAAATAAATTTTCTAGTTCGTGCGTTCGTTTTTTTGTTCGTATCGAATCAAGATCTATGCTTGGGGAAGAAGTTTTGTCAACGGTCTACAAAAGTAAGTAATCTTCTTCCCAAGAGGCTTAACCTCGAATTTTAATAAAATTGTTATGTTTTTTGAAAACCGGTAACGTATAACTTCTATAAAGAGTAGAATCATCACAAGCATTCAACCGCTTCCACTGGGGATTCGATCACTTCAATTGGTATAAGAGCCAAATCGTTATTAAATTTCATTTAGGACAAAACAGTACTGGTTTTTGGTGGGTTAATTTGATGCATTTGATGTATGTTGGTTTGCTAGTAGATAGTTTCGATTTTTGGCATTTCGATTTGCAATTCATGTTGATATGATCAATGTAAGGGCTCGTTGTTTTGGACATTTTGTTGTAAATTGAGTTTGTACAATTCGAGCGTTCGCGGAAAACAGTTGCTGCAAAGAAGGGTCAGAATTTGAAGTTTTTTTTTGGAGCTTTTATAGTGCTGGAACACAAAAAAAAAAGTAGCAGACCCGCATCAGAAGCGCCATGGCGCTGCATTACTGTTGAGCAAGCACCGCAGCGCTGCACCTTAGAGCCGTGGCGCTGCCCTATGGCACCACGACGCTGTCCTTGGTGTTTTTCGACCCCCTAATTCGTGCGTTCGAGACTCTTCAGGCGTTTTTATGTTATTTTAATTTAATATAAAATTAGTTTATATTAATTTAATTGTAACATAGGATGCCAAAAATTGGTCTACTTAGCTATTTATTTTATTGCATTATGAATGTAATTATTTTATGAATTATATGTTGCATAAAGTGTGCCATATAGTTTTATAATCCCACCATAGGTTAAGCATGATCATGCATCATATGTATATAATAGTTATATTGTATGATAGCATGTTTTATTTTCATAAATAATTAATATAAGTGTTGTATTAATTAGGTGAAAATAAAGTTGCATTCAACATGATATTACTTTAATTAATATAATTGTTATATTACTATTGTCCATGCATGATTATAGGTTTAATTTCTTGAATTTATAAGTTATAAAATTTTGGTGGATAGAAATTAAAATCTATAATAAAAAATTGCATGCAAACATAGGATCTAAGTTGATTAATTTTAAAGGGATTTAAAATTAATTAGACCTTAGATTATATCTTCTAATATGATTAGCGGGTTGTAATGCCCCACGTTCTCTAGTTCGTTTATTTTAAGACTTAATTTGTGCCCTTGGACTTTTCCCCTAAATTGATATTTAATTTCTTTGACTTTCTAACCTTGGAGTTCCAATTTTGGATAAAATTAAAATTAAGTTTAATTTCATTGGATTAAAATAAATTAAGTTTTTGAACTTTGGAAGAGATTTTTAATTAAATCTTAAATCCAGGTTGTTGGAAATTTAATTTTTACATTTTGGATTTAACTCTTAGGTTTTAAGATAATTATTTGAGATAATATCTTCGGAGGGTTGTTTTAGAAATTTATTTACATAAATGTTTAAAATTTTCTAATTTTACACTTTTAGATTTCTTCAGGAAGGATTTTATTTTAATTCTGAATTTACCCTAATTATTGCATTTACATTTATTATTGTTATTTTCTTTTTTGAAATATAAAAGATTTAATTGTATAAATGATTATAATAATCTTTTAATTATTTTTAGCCTCATATTAATTTTCAATTCAAATCTCTTAATTCACTCCATCAACACCTTAATTTACTCATTCAAAAATATTGATTTTTTTTATTTACCAATATTATTAATTAAAAAATATCCAAATCTTAATTATTGTGGGCGCAACATCTTCTCATCATCCTCATTTCTGTTACTGTTTGGCTCGTACGATTCTTCTTTATACCCATTCTTTGAGTTTTAGTTTTTTATTTGATTGCTTGAATATTTGGTACAGTTCATTCATTCCTTCATTCATACCCATATTATTTGAATAGTTGCATTGTCGTTCACATTGTTTTATTGTGTTGTTTGAGTGCAAGGTTTGTTTTAATGAAATCAATTTTATGAGCGTTTAGATGCTGATAAATTTGGCAAGGTCTTATTTCTACTGTATTTGAGGTCATCTATGGATCCTGCTGGTTTTCAAATGTCTAATTATTATTATTATTTTTTATGTTATTTATCCTTTAATAGAAGATAATTAATGGGAAGCACGTATTGATTGACGCCAATATTCAAAGGAGAAGAAAAACACAGTTTATCTATACATTACAGGAAATATGGGTATGAATGAATGTTATTTTATTTTTTTTAAATTACAGTTTAGTTATTTCTATACATGGGTATAAATTATGTTCATGTAGTTTTNTTTTTTTAAATTACAGTTTAGGTATTTCTATACATAGGTATAAGGGAACCTTGTCTAAGGAAGTTCTGCCTAGGTTGAGGTACTTAGAACACCTCTACCTTGAAACCGACTTGAGGGTTGAATTAGTCAATATTTTATATGCATGTAATAATGTCATTAGTTTATTAAAACGTTTGATAAAATAAGTAATATACCATAGTCTTAGAATATACCATAGTCTTAGAATTTACCTAAGTAATATACCATAGACTTAGAATACTAAGTGGGAGCAAAAGAGAATGTGTAATATACCACGTATATTTTTTTTATATACAAGGTATATATAACATATTTTTTCTCTCATGTTTCTCCTTAATTTTCACATTGTGAATTCCATGTTCGGCCTCGTGTCGCCCTAGGCACGACCTCCCTACGGAAGGTGTTTGCATGGTTCAATATCGAGGTGAATGGAGATAGTATTCATAGTAAGTGGGATAAGGATGTGTCACAACACATCCTACGGTATCCACCATTAGTTTGCATTGTGGAGATTTCATACATGACCTGCGTGTCGTCCTAGTGCGATCATCCCTACGGAGGGTCCATTGTATGGAATCAAAACCAAGGCATACTCCAGAAATGGATAAGGGTTTCTTAGGTTTTGCTCCAATATTTTCGTTCCTTACGGTGGGATTATTGGGGTAGACCTTTGAGGTCTGAAAATGGTAGGTCATACTTATGGGGTATTGTTAAGCTAGTTAACAATTTTTTTACCAAATAAATGGTGACTAATGACTATTGTAATAAGAGTTATTCTGGTGTAAGATTTAGTTGACAACGTCTCACTTTATTGAAGGAGTAGCTTTCTGTCTTACGGTAGCTGTTGTTCTAAATCACTGAAGCGTCATTGCAAAACAATTTTGTTAGGATGCTTAATTACTTTTGCTAAAATTTGATTGAGTTTAAAGGTTAATGCATAAAACTGATATAGGTTTGTTTTTTATTTTGAGCATGTCAACATCTATTATTGCTTTGTTAGCCGTTGAAAAACTTAACGGCGGGAATTACAAACAATAGAAATCGAACCTAAACACTATACTAGTGATAGATGATCTTAGGTTCGTTGTGCAAGAGGACATGGTCACTATGACCGTGATAGATGATCTTAGGTTCGTCCTCAAGCTCCTGCGCCTAACGCCACTGTGGCGGTGTGCAACATCTATGACCGATGGATYAAGGCCAATGACAAGGCCAAGGTCTACATCTTGGCAAGTATATCTGATGTGCTTGCTAAGAAGCACGAGGCCATGGTCACTACTAAGAAGATCATGGACTCATTGCAAAGCATGTTTGGACAGTCGTCCTTACAGGTTCAACATGAAGCCCTTAAGTTCATCTACAACTCTCGCATGAAGGGGGCTCGTCAGTGCGAGAACACGTTCTCAACCTGACGGTCTACTTCAATATGGCAAAGACGAACGGGGCCATCGTAGACGAGCAGAGTCGGGTCAGCTTCATTCTAGAATCTCTTCCGAAGAGTTTCCTGCAATTCCGCAGCAATGCGGTTATGAATAAGTTAGAGTACACTCTTCGCTCTTAAACGAGCTGCAGACATACCAGTCTCTTACGAAAAATAAGGGACAGGAAAGGGAGGCAAACGATGGTAAATATGATTTACTTGTTTTGGAAACATGTTTAGTGGAGAACGATGACTCCGCCTGGATATTAGATTCAGGAGCCACTAATCATGTTTCTTCTTCGTTTCAGGGAATTAGTTCCTGGTGGCAGCTTGAAGTTAGAGATATGACTCTCAAAGTCGGAACGGGAGAGGTCGTCTCAGCTATGGCTGTAGGGGAGCTCAAGTTGTTTACAAACAAGAATTTGTATATATTATTAGATAATGTGTACGTAGTTCCAAAAATCAATAGGAACTTAATTTCAATTTCTTGTTTGTTAGAACATATGTATTCCATTTCCTTTAATTTGAATGAAGCATTCATTTTTAGAAGTGGTGTGAATATTTATTCTGCTAAACTTGAAAATAACTTGTATGTGCTAAGACCAACCATTACTAAAGTAGTTTTGAATACTTAGTTTTTTAAAAATGCTAAAACTCAAATTAAAAGACAAAAAGTTTTTCCTAAAGAAAATACATATCTTTGGTACTTAATATTGGGTCACATTAATCTCAATAGGATTCGGAGGTTGGTTAAGAATGGTATTCTAAGCAAGTTAGAAGACGACTCTTTACCACCATGTGAATCTTGTCTTGAAGGTAAGATAACTAAAAGACCTTTTACTGGAAAAGGTTATAGAGCCAAAGAGCCCTTAGAACTTATACATTCAGACCTTTGTGGTATAATGAATGTTAAAGTTCGAGGAGAGTATGAATACTTCATCTCTTTTATAGATGATTATTCAAGGTATGATGACTATACCTAATGCAACACAAGTCTGAAGCCCTTGAAAAGTTCAAGGAGTATAGGACTGAAGTTGAAAATCAATTAGGTAAAACCATTAAAACACTTCGATCTGATCGGGGTGGAGAGTATATAGACTTGAGATTCCAAGACTATATGATAGAACATAGAATCACATTCCAACTCTCAGTCCCTGGTACACCTCAATAGAACGGTGTATCAGAAAGGGGAAACAGAATCCTGTTAGACATTGTTCGATCTATGATGAGCTATGTTCAGTTGTTTAACTCGTTTTGGGGTTACGCAGTGGAGACTGCAGTTTATATTTTGAACGTATTCCATGGAAGAGTGTTTCAGAAGCACTCTTTCAACTATGGAAGAGTCGTAAAGCTAGTATGCGTCACTTCTGCATTTGGGTATGTCCGGCACACGTGTTCGTGACTAACCCAAAAGAAACTGGAGCCTCGTTCAAAAGTATGCCTATTCGTAGGTTACATTAAAGAGATGAGATGTGGTCTTTTCCTCAATCCTCAAGAAAATAGAGTGTTTGAATTGACAAACGCCACCTTATTGGAAGAATACCACATTCGAGATCATAAACCACGAAGAAAGGTAGTGATAAATGAGACTTTCGAAGAGGCTACAAATACGTCAACAAGAATTGTTGATCAAGTTGGCACTTCAACAAGAGTTGTTGATGAAACTAGTACATAACGTCAATCACATCCACCTCAAGAGTTGAGGGTGCCTCGACGTAGTGGAAAGATTGTGTCACAACCCGACCGTTAGTAGATTTAACTGAAACCCATGTTGTCATACTTGATGATGGCGTTGAGGATCCATTAACCTACAAACAGGCAATGTAAGATGTGGACAGAGACAAATGGGTCAAAGCCATGGACCATACCTAGAAATGGAGTCGATGTAATTCAATTCCGTTTGGGAACTTGTGGACCAACCCGATGGGATAAGACTCATAGGGTGCAAATGGATCTATAAGAAAAAATGAGACGCCGAAGGAAAGATACAGACCTATAAGGCGAGGCTTGTGGTGAAAGGCTACACATAAAGGGAAGGGGTGGACTATGAAGAAACCTTCTCCCCTGTAGCTATGCTCAAGTTCATAAGAATACTATTGTCCATTGCCATATATTATGACTATGAGATTTCGCAAATGGACATTAAGACTGCCTTTCCAAATGACAATCTTGAAGAAAGTATTTATATGTCTTAACCCGAAGGGTTCATAGCTCAAGATCAAGAGCAAAAGGTTTAGAAGCTTAAACGATCCATTAATGGATTAAAACAAGCATCTCGATATTGGAATATAAGATTTGATACTGCAATAAAGTCTTATGGTTTTGGCCAGTATGCTGATGAGCCTTATGTATACAACAAAATCATCAACAACACAATAGCCTTCTTAGTATTATATATGGATGATATCCTACTCATTGGGAATGATTTAGGATATCTTACTAACATAAAGAAGTGACTAGCTACTGAGTTCCAAATGAAGAATTTGGGAGAAGCTCAGTATGTTCTTGGCATCCAAATTCTAAGGGATCGCAAGAACAAAACGCTAGCCCAGTCTTAAACAACTTATATCAGCAAGATACTTGTTCGATATTCGATGCAGAATTCCAAGAAGGGCTTATTGCCTTTCAGGCATAGAATTAAGATGTCTAAGGAACATTTTGCTAAGACACCTCAAGAAGTTGAGGATATGAGATGCATACCCTATGCTTTAGTAGTAAGCAGCCTGATATACGCTATGTTGTGTACTAGGCCTGACATTTGTTATGTTATAGGGATGGTCAGTAGGTATCAATCCAACCTAGGATATGATCATGAACTGCTGTTAAGGGAATCCTCAAGTATCTTAGAAGAACGAGGAACTACAAGCTCGTGTATGCTCTAAGGATTTGATCCTTACAGGATACACTGACTCTAACTTCCAAACAAACAAGGATTCTAAGAAATCCATGTCGAGGTCAGTATTCACTCTTAATGGAGGAGCAGTAGTTTGGTGAGGCATCAAACAAGAATGCATCGCAGACTCCACCATGGAGGTTGAGTACGTTGCGCTTGTGAAGTAGCAAAAGAGTCTAGGTTAAAGTGTTTGAGGGCCATCCATAAAGTCTAGGTCTACGAGCATTGTACAATTAGTCTAGAGCAAGTAGGAGAAATGTAATGGGTATAGTGTATGCCCTAGTTAATTGTATTTTCCCTTTGCTTTATGATTATGTACACCCCACTTGAGTTTAGTTCAAATGGGAGTTTGTTTGGTGTGTTGCCCTTAACTCGAAGTTTGTATTTATGTAAAAACAAATTTATATTCAATAAAGTTATATTCAATCAATTTGTTGTTGAATTCATAACATTGTATTGTCTAAATCCAATAAACTAAACATCCAAGGTTATTATCATGTAACCGGGACAGTATATATATTGAGTATATATTTGATATATTCTTGATATACAAGTGAATAATGTCCCAGAAATAACCTAAAGGGTCTATGGTATATGGATAACGTTGGGTACCTTATCTTGGCATACTATGGATACGACCCACTTTGTAATTGTTACAGATGATCTAATCTAGGTTGTTTGTGTCTGGAGACATGCGAGTGGAGGTATCTTATACAATGAGTTTGTATAAGACTGGACCGCGAAATAGCCAATCTTTAGATATAACGCTGTTGACTAACAGATTGCTATTTCATAGGATGACCAGACAACTCATTCACAATCCTGAATGAGTTATGAACTCTTGCCCGTGAGTGCTTGTCCTTTGATCTGTATGGGTGAGAGTGGCCCGAGTCATTGACTCAATTTTCCTACAATTTTTGGGACGAGACCGAGTGGGGAGCTAGGAACACAACTTCACAAGATGGAATTACTTATCCCGAGTCCAGGAGAGTAGATGAGTATTATCTTAAATGCTGACTCCGGGACTTGAACAAGGGGTCATACCCTCTCATTGGCCTAAGAGGAACTTCCGGTTATTGGTAGGACCATAACCGGGTTGTTCATTATAGGAGCAGTGGTATTTAATGAGTAAGATGTAACTTAGGGGTAAAACGGTAATTTGACCAAGCTTGAGTTACGAGCACTCGTGAAGGATTGACTTGCTATTAATGGTCGATATCCGTGGACATAGAAATATTCTACAGTGAGAAGACTTTAGCTGCAGGTTTTTAGTGGAGTAACCTGTCGTTAACGTATGTTGATTAAAATGGTTAATGAGTTTAACAAATTAATCTCGCAACGTTGGAACTTCTGACCTATAGGTCCATTAGATTTTCTTGCTAGCTTGTAAAGGTTAATTAAGAACATTAAATCTAGGAAGGAATTTGAATTGTTCAAATTAAATTAAAGGGAATTTGAGTTAATTGTGTATGCCACAATTTAATATAATATATGATGATACATAATAAAACTATATATTATGAGAGTTTAATGTAAATTAGATTTATATTAAATACTATAGGTCATGAGGTAAATGTATATTTGAATATGATTCAAATATTTATTGGTTTAATTAAATATGATTTAATGAAATTGTAATTAATTAATTAATTAATTAAATTAGATTAAATTAATTATTAATTAGATTAAACTGGTTTTAATTTAATAATTTATTTAATTTCTCAATTAAATTAAATTAAATTAATATATTTTGTTAATTATGGTTTTTACCATAATTAGCAAACCCACCACTTCCCAGCATTTTTGCTAGAAATGGTAAGGTGGAGTGTGGGAGCTCCTGTCCCTCATTGCTTTAAAAAACACAAGGGTTTTCTCCTTCTTGGGGTTGGTTGTTTCAATTTCCGTGTACATCAAATTTCTCTTGCTCTGACAATATCAAGTTCAATTCCCTTTTTCGTTTTCTTTCCAAGAAGGATCGCACAATCCATTTTTAATCCTATAGTAAGGAAATTTAGAGGTGGTGTTTAAAGTATATTTGTTGGTTCGTGCATTTGTTGTTGTTGTTCGTATCGAATCAAGATCCGTGCTTGGGGAAGATGTTTTGCCAACGATCTACAAAAGTAAGTAACCTTCTTCCCAAGAGGCGTAACCTCTAATTTTAATATAATTGTTCTGTTTTTTGAAAATCGGTAACGTATAACTTCTATAACAAGTAGAATCACAAGCGATCGATCGCTTCCGCTGGGGATTCGATCCCTTCAGTTTGATCCTGAAAATGACCAACTTTGTGAAGCTCGGATTTAGGTGGTTGATATAATAAAGGAACGTGCATAGAGAAAGTAAAATGCTCTGATGCTAAAGTCAGTCTTGGTCCAATCTAGTGCTTTAGAGAGAATAGTCGCACGTACCTGAAAAGTGAGGCAGACGACTCTATTTATAGGTGTTGAGCTTTTGACAGCAGTTGAGGACCAGTTA
Organism: Momordica charantia; assembly: GCF_001995035.1. The sequence continues at coordinate 189,363 of NW_019104589.1, forward strand.
CAACCATCTCGTAAATTTACGACATGTCGAAAAGATGGTTAAATGTTTTGTGATACAACTCATCCTTGTTGGCTTGAGCTATATACTTTTAGCTGAGTTATGAATCAAGGACAAGCTATATTTGTGGTGGAGCTATGAAGCAACGAAGTTCTCCATGGCCGAGGTGAGCTTCATGACCGAGCTAACTCTTATGGCTGAGCGAGCCTTGTAGCCGAGCTATCTCTTATGGTCGAGGTGAGCTTTATGGCCTTTTATGTCCTCGGTGAGGCTAATGAGCGAGGTGAGCTAGCTCTTACGACCGAGGTGAGCTTTATGGTCTAGCTAACTACTATTGTCCACGTGTCACGACATTTTTATTACCTAACATCCCCTTTCAGTATGTCTTAAAAAATTTCGAGGGAAAATAGTGTGGTTCCATATCTACCAACGGTGGGTTTAAGCCTATTTCAACCTCATATTTAATTTTATTTGCACTTACATTAATCGGTTGCTCTAGTTCAACATCCATGTTCTTTCTTTCCTCGTTGGTCCCATCAAGGTCATCATTATCCACTAGGATCTCAAGTTCTTCATAAACTAGCTCACTCTAAGTTTGCTGGTTCACCTTGGTTTTCCTCTTCTAGCATGAGGAGCTCCATGTTGTTAGGCAATGCTTCGAATGGACTACGCCTTACGTTACACACCTCTACCGCATGCCACACGTTGCATAGCCTCTGTTGTCCGCCATTACCTAGCACCCCTTGATAGTGACCCTAGTACCATGTGTCTATGTCGCACACCCATGTCTGTCGCCTCGCTCAGCGCAACGCGCCTACTACCTTGCCAGCGCCCAGCACCTATGCCTGTAGCCTTGCCAGCACACACACCCTAGCGCCCTCACCTACTGCCCTCATGTG
>NW_019104589.1:223374-234033 GCF_001995035.1 Momordica charantia
TGTGCATGCAATGGGCCTTCATCTTGGCATGAGCAGTTTCTTGGTTTCCTATTGGACTCTTTCTTCCTCTTTTTATGAAGACTCCCATATTTATCTACCTCTTCACTGAAGTGGGTTGATTCTTGGATCTTTGGGTCAAATATGATCTTATCACCTTTTCAGTCCAGTTTCGTGCACTAAAAAAGGGAAGTGGCCTGTTGAACCTTTCATAACCCCACCACCCACCAGGAAGGTGAAGACGGCTCCTACAAAGAAGCCCCCGTGTCCACAACCAGTCTCATCCTCCTCTGCTTCAAAAGGTAAGCAACCCAACCACCGCTACCAAGATTGTTTCTTCATCTAAGAAGAAACGACACATTACTTCTCCTTCTGTTGTGTAGGTACCATCTTCATCTACTCTAAAGGGTAGGAAGAAGGCTAATGTTGTTCTCCCTCATGAGGCTGAAGGGATGTTAATCCCAGAGCGGAAGTAGTAGAACACATTTTTGAATTTCTTTTGAAAATTTAAAACACTGAAATATATAAAACTCAGAAGAATGTTGGATTGTACCTTTGAAAAATCTTCTTCATGTAAACCCAATGAAACAACACCACTTGATCTTCGTCGCTAAGTCTTTCAGACAAGAATCCGGATTCTGGGATCCAATTGTAAGGGATTGAGAGAGTAAGAGAGTTGAGAGATTTTTTGGATATAGGATATCTTCTTCTGAATCTATGGGAAATCCCAAAACCATTAGGATATCTTCTTCTTAGGGAATTCACAATGTAGAAAATAGAGACTTTTCCCATCCATAACATTAGCCTCCACTCTCAAAGTAGAAGGCAATAAGCATGAACGAAATGTTAGGACTTTTAAAATAGGGATTTTTCTCTCATATTACATAATATTAGTTTTGAATTTTTTTTCCAAAATTAACATATATTTATATAATGTATCAATATACATTATATACACTCCCTTATATAATTTGAACATTTCAAATTATTTCATAATTCTTGATCCTCGTTTTACCCATTGTGAGCTAGCAAGGGGACCTAATGGACCTAAGATCAGAAGCTCTAACGATGCAAGGTTAATCAGTGAAACTCATTAACCGAGTTAATCAACATTCGGTAACTGCGGGTCACTCCACTAAAGACTCGTAGCTGCACTCTTTTTACTGTAGAATATTTTCGTATCAATGGATGTATAACCATTAACGGCAAGTCAATCCTTCACGAGTGCTTGTAACTTTAGTTGGGTCAAATTACCGTTTTACCCTTGAGTTACATCTTGATCCTTAAATACCACCACTCCTCTAACGAACAACCCGGTTATGGTCCGACCAATAATCGGAAGTCCCTCTTGAGCTAGTGAGAGGGTGGGGCCCCTTGTTCAAGTGCCGGAGTCAGCATGTAAGGGAATACTCATCTACTTTCCTAAAGTTGAGAAGAAGTGAATTCCATCTTGSGTAGTTATGTTTCCAGCTCCCCACTCGGTCTCGTCCCAAAAATGGTAGGATTATTGAGTAGGCAACCCAAGTCACTCTCACTCATACAAATCAAAGGACGATCCCTTATAGGTGGAGTCCATAACTCGCTCAGGATTAAGGTCGAGTTACCTAGTTATCCTATGACATAATAATCTATTGACTAACGGTGTTAAGCCAATGATTTATTATTTCGGGGTCCAGTCTTATACAAACTCACTGTATAGGATACCCCTACTCGCATGTCTCTTCATGAACGACTTGGATAAAGTCGTCTGTAACTATTACAAAGCGGCCAGTATCTATAGTGTTACCAGGTACTATAGACCATATAGATTATTACTGGAACATCATTCACTTGTATATCGAATATATATTGTACATATATTGTATATCAAATATATAATGATCCAGTTACATTAAATAACGTTGGATCTTAGTTTATTGGAATACGAGTAATGCAAAGAAATAATAAAATAACTTTTATTAATAATAAATAAAACGTTTACAGATTACAAACTTACATGCTCAAGGCACTAAACCCAACATTTGAGCAATTTATCAGTCCAGAGGCTGCGTCTAACCCAGTCTGCTGCCCCTGCATCTTCTAAGGCACCCCTACTATGTCAACTTTGCTGGAGCGTAGCTCTGAATCAAAAGAAGAGGATGATCCTGTTGGTTGTGCTTCGGAGGATGAAGACAATGAGAGTAGCTYCATCTAGTTAAGAGAAAGTTTCTCTCATTTTGCTCTTCTCTCTGTTGTGGACATATCAACCAATCAATCTATCAATCAACCAACCAACCTGTTTTTACTTTTCTGCATTTATTTTTCTGCCTTTACTTTTCTAGTTTTTAATCTTTATTCTTTTTGCATTATGTATACCCCCCTATTTTACCTTTTGACTTCAACTAATGGATATAAATCTGAATGTTTTTGAAGTGATCTATACATCTTGTGCTTGTCCTACCTTCTTGAGTAATAATGCAGTCAATACATCTTTAGTCTTGAATTTAGCTTTTTGCTAAGGCAACTGCTTATGACTAGTGGAAGTTTTAGCTCCTGCTCTAGCCTAGGTTACAGTATGAAAGTCCTATCATAGCCCTGTGAGTGCAATTAAAAAACAACGAACACTTAGGTGATATGTTTCACTAGGTCACCTGTCGAAGCCGTACACCACTTTAGTATTACCGTAGAAACACTCCTTATACTCTCCACCCTTTTTTGTTGTCCCTATACTCAATCCAAATTGGATTTGCAAGAAATGCCCCTTATGTGTTTACATTTTTCTTAGTTATATGTTTGGGGGTATGTGAGAGAATTTTGTATCTTGCTCTCAGTCGCATTGGGGAAAATGCTACATTCTATGTTTTAGGGTGTGTGCCCTTTATAGAGCTGTAACATTAGGAAAGGCTAGGAGCCCATAGTTGAAAAGTCAGATTGGTAATAAAAGAGTTAGTGCCTTAGGCAAGTCAGAGGGAGTTGGAGAAGTGTATCTCTACGTGAGTCAAGTTTTTGAAAATTAAAGTAGGTTGATGCTAGAGTTGTAGGAAAATGCCTTTTATAGAGCTAGGACAAGAGTCAAGCTACTTTCTTGTAAGTGTCTTAAGCGAAAGTAGGTCCAAAGGCTAGAGCGTGTGCTGGCATTATGTGTGAAGACTGTTGCATTCCCACAACTTAGGTGAATGCAAGTGCAAGTGTACACTATATTCTTACTGATTGTAGTATAAACAAGGTCGAAATCCACAGGGAATAAGGATGTTACTTTAAGCATGCACTTAATAATACCAAAAAAATGCAAATAAAAGAGTATCAATGCTTGGATAATTAAACTAAGTAAAATACTATAAAACACAAAAAGAAATTCCAAGAGAGAAATATTGTATTAACAGATGCTGGGGCAAAAAAATGTTGTAGCAAAACGAACAGAACAGGGAAACAGTTAATGAGATGGAAACTGGGGAGATCCTGACATGCTTTCACTCGCTCACAAAAGATGCTCTAGCATAAAATTGCTACTGATGCTCAAACCGACGTGGTTCCCTTCCTAGACACCCAATATGAATATCTACAACTTCTGTTGCTAAATACCCAAGCATAAAGAACAGTTTATAAGCATGGTTAAGCAGACCTTATCTCAAAGCATCCATAAATTTACTATAAAAAAGTAACTAACCACAAAGTGAGCCAAACACGCTACCGATATACCCTTCCAAGTCATACAAGAGCAAATAAACTGGTAAATGTGGCCAGCATAGAAAAGTAAGACGAAGATATCATATCAACTTTATTTATCAGCAGCAAAACAACTCGAAAGCCTCTGTTCACAAGCTACAACAAAGGATCCCCCGAAAATGGGGTTTAGTTCATGGGAAATGGAGAAAATACAATGGGTAAAGAGAGAAACAACCCATTTGGTGAAAAAGCTTTGAGAAATCCTCTGAAACCTCCAGCTCAGTGAGAAACCAGCAGTTTCAGGCTCTTCTCGTCGGCTTATTCTCGAAATGGGGGCAGTTTTGCTTGTGTTGAGCATTTTTTGGAACTATTTTCCTTTCTTGGGATCTTTTCCCCCTTGGGGATTGATAATGAGACACCCTCATCTTGTTGCTTTTATAGCTCTCCCGAAAATTAGGGCAAAACTCAGTAAAATGCGCGTTGTACGGACAAAAGTAAAATTCTCGAGTGTTACTGCTGCTCAGGAATTTCTACAGCAAGCGATGCTCCAACATTGACATGCTCTGGCACAACAACGCTCCGACATTTCTCCTCTAATCTTCGCATTTTGCTGCTCCTCAACAAGTTCTCCAAATTTTACACAATTAAACCAAAAATGGGGGAAATAAGTAGGAACTTGCGTAAATTCAACAACATGAGGATTTAGAACGTGGTAATCATCTTTTTCACTCAATTCCTCACTTAAGCATGCAATTTAGACACAAATGCCCTCATATTAAAGCACAAATTAACCCAAATTATCAATAAAATAACTCTCTTTTGGAGAGCTATCAAAGACAGAAGGCAAGACTTGAAACAAGATGCATGTTCATGAAAGCAAAAGTTGTTCATATTTTGGGGATGTTAGATTTGATCTTGCATGGGACAAGCAAGGTTTTAAGTTTGGGAGTGTGATAACTCTCCAATAGAGAGTATTTTGTAGTCTAATTTGGACAATTTTTGTGTGTAAAAGGGGTCTTTGGTTAATTAACACGAAAAGAAATGGATTTAGTGAAGTATACGCTTAAGTTGTTTAGAGTTCTCAATATCCTCGAATTGAATGATTTTGAGTTGATTATCTAATTATTTCTGTTTGTTTTTGTAGATTTCAGCTTAAAAGCTGGATGCCAAAGCTACGCATTTGTGAAGGCTGCTGTGGGAATACTAGAGCCTAGGAAGACCCCCTATGCTTGATCCTACTAGATGATTTCACATCTGTTGACTGCGAAGTAACTTTGTTGTCTTAATTTTTAACCAAGTCCGTACAACTTCCAGGTGCTACTCTAAAAATCACGACTCAATATAAAAGGAAAATAGTGCCCAGCTGCAGTAGACGGACATAACGAAGAAATCAATGTTGGGACAAAAAATACAGAACGTTCCTCACCCATTTCGAGGAAGAAGTTTACGAAGGAGGAGCTGACCCTTGCATCATCACCGAGGTGGGGGATTCTTCACCACTACTGAAGCTTTTCCACTTGATGAGCCTTCTTTCTTTCGTACCCACTGTTTTATTTTCTCTTATCATGAACTAAATCCCACCTTCAGGGGTGGGGGGAATCATTTGCCGTAGCTCTTAAATAGCTTTATTTTAGATGCTCGTACATGCTGATTTAATAAAGGTGTTTCAATATTTCCATCTTACATATTTTGTTTGGCCCACATTGTCAGTTTGTTCGCTTTTTCGTGACTTGGAAAAGTCCCCTTGAATGATAACCTCTATTTGTGTAAGATTCCTTTATTTGAAGTAAAGGATGAGACTCACCCTATCCTGCCCATAAATTGTGTTATGCTTGTTTACTCTACAGCAAGAGTTGGGAATAAATATGTTTGGGTATCTTAGGAGAGAGCCATGTCTATTTGGGCATTCAACATCGTGAGCTTGCTAGAGCGTTAGGTAGACGTGAGCGAGAGCGTCCAGAGTGATTCCCCATCGACTCATTTTTATAGTACCCATTTATTCGCATTAGTGCATTCTCTGTTTTCATACACCTCAACACTGAACTACATAATACTTTTTTTCTCTCGCTTGATTACAATTTCTATCATTTTACTATTGCAACGTTTATATTATATTGATTGTTTTACTTTTAAAATTCTTTTGGTATTATATTTTACTATTTCAAAGTGTCACCTTAGTCCCTGTGGAAACGACCTTTTTTTATAGTGCAACTAAATGATTTAGTGTACACTTGCATCGGTTTTCACGTAAGTTGTGGACATGCAACACCTATGCCTTCTAACAAGTTTGCTAGTCTTGTAGTCAAAAGCAAGGTAGATCTTATACTCATTACATAAGGAAGTGAAGCAAAGGATTGAGAAGAATAATCACAGGGTTACTTCAAAGGTCAATCAACACCGCAAGCACATAGTTTTCCACAAAGAAGATTGTGTCTGGGTGCACCTAAGAAAAGAACGGTTTCGTAATGAGAGAAGCTCCAAACTCGACCCAAGAGGCGATGGACCCTTTTAAGTTGTTGAGAGGATCAATGACAATCCATACAAGATTGACCTACAAAAGGTAAGTATGGTGTTAGTCTACTTTCTATGTTCTTGACTTAACTCTAATTGATGTAGGTAAAGATCTTGATCTGATTCGAGAGAGAATCCTTTTTAAGAGTAAAGAGATTATGCGATCATAATACAAAAAAGTCTACCTCATGGACCAATTACAAAAGCTCGGGTAAAAAAGCTTCGAGGAACCATAAATCAATATGTGTAACACAAGATGAGCATCGTCGTGAAGAAGAGAGAAAAAAGGAACAAAAGTCCAAAACCACTACTAAGTGGAGATTTTTGCATTCGAAGAACCAATCAAGAAGATGGCATGCATTACCACTGGCTCATGCCCATGCATAGCCCACGTTGTGTGTGCCTCACGTAGCACGCCTCCTGCTATCCATCATCATCTAGCACCCCCAACGCCATGCACCTATGCCGCACACCCATACTTGCCGCCTCACCCAGCACGCCGTGTTTGCTGCCTCGCCAACCCCTCCAATGCCCAACACTCGTGCCTGCTGCCTTACCAGCACCTCTAATGCCCAACACCCTGGTGCTGCCTTGCCAGCGCCTACTTTTATAGCCTTGCCAACACCCACACCCCAACACCCCCGCCTGCTGCCCACGTGTGCGTCAATGCCCAGCACTCTGTTTGCTACCGCTCGCGCGCACCCTCACCCCCTTTAGAGCCAAAACATGCTTGTCGTCCACTTCATCTCATTTAAAAAGCATATTTTCCTTTATTTGATTTAGAACCATATTTTTTCATATTTTATTTGCTTTAGATTTAATTTGCATATTTTAATTATTTCTTTAGAATTTTAGGAAAGTCGTATTTTTCGAAATCTAGGAACGATCTTTTCCTTTTTATTTTCCATAGATTTTAGGTTTGTTTTTATTTAGCAAAATATCATGTAAAGGCCTTTGGTCTTCGCCTATAAATTGGCGTCTATTGTTGCATGTACACAACTTATGTGAATACAAGTCCAAGTATACATTATATTCGTCAGTTGTAGTATAAACAAGGTCGAATCCACGGGACTTAGAGTGATATTTTAAACTATACTCGAGAACCAATGGTGCAAGAAATTAATAAAATAATATCGTAGGTACAAAAACAGTAATGGAAGTAGAATTAACAAAAGCAGTAAACGACTCCAACAACAACATAAACTTCTAAATGCTGGGAACAAGAAAAGGCTTTAGCAGAGAACAGTGGAAACAAAAGGTGTAAATAGATATGGGAATAGGTGAGGAAGATTTATTATGCTGTCATTAAATCCTAACCTCTACTCTAGCATGAAATCACTCACTATTGTTGCTCAACTCAATATGGTTCCCTTCCGAGACACCCAAACATGGATACTCATATCTCCAATTGCTAGATACCTAAGCAATAAACACAAGTTTTAAGCATGATTAGGTGACTCTATTCCCATGAAACTGCTAAAGAAAAGCAACTCATCACAAATAGAGCAAGTCAACTAACCATAAGCACTTCTGGATCATACAGAAGCTTGCATACTCAACAAGGCAGCCAACAGTGTTCAGTAAGATTGAAGAAAAATACGCATAACTCTATTAAATAGCAAGAAGAAAACAGCTAGAGTGTTGGTTGTTCAGTAGATACAACACATAAATCTCCCCTGAAATGGGGTTTAGCTCATAAGGGAAAGAGAAAACACAATAAGTAAGGAGACAACCCATCCTAGAAAAAGAGGTAAAAAAAACGCAGATGGAGACACGAGCACGAAATGATAGCTGCTGTTCCTCTCTATTGTCAGCTTCGTTTAGAAAATGGAGAGATTCATTTTCCTTGTCTTTTTCCAGCCAGACGAATGTTCTTTATTGGGATCTATGTGTGTCGGGTAGGTCATCTTATCCCTTTTATATTGGGTCCCAATTTTAGGGCACCCAGCTAGTAACTGTACAGGCATGGTAAAATATCCCCATGTAGGATAGTTATTGTGTTGTAAATTCATGCTCCAACAATTGTTTGCTCCATCTTCTTTAGGCTCTGTCATCATCATGCTTCATCAACTCCTTTCTAGGCTTGGCACTTTTCTCATGCCTTTGTATTTGGTTTCCAGGCCTGCGCAAAAGAGCCAATAATAAGAGAATTCAGTACTATCTTAGACCAAAGCATTCAAAACATGGGACTTCAGCTCAAATTTCATTTTCTATATTATTAAGAATTTTCTTGAGCTAAAATAGACACACACTAACAATAAATTACACAGAACTGCCCCAATAATTACTATAATAAGCATATTTTGCGGAGTTATCACACCCCCAAACTTAAATCCTTGCTTGTCATCAAGCAAGACTACACTTTACACCCCACAAAAAAGTACTGAAAATTCAATGCACCACATCTTGCACTTAGTTCAACTTACTCGGTTCACCCACAACGCACACACATTTGGGAGCTCATTCATTCTACTTCCACCTTGGACAACAAAAGAGAGTAGCTAATATCTTGCTCCAACTCTAGAGAAGGCTATTTTTCTAGGCTCTAGTATCCTCCTACTTTTACTTTCACAAACCTGACCCACCTAGAGACTCACTTCTCAAACTCCCTTTCACTTGCCTTGAACGACTAGCTCTTTTATTACTAGATACGGCTGTCAACTATGGGCTACTAGCCATTCCTAATCCTGTAGCCTCTAATGATAATTGAGTTTTTTTCTATTGGGCTGAATTACAGGATTAGAAAGATTCGTAGTTGTACAAAACTTGGCTAAAAGCTTGCATTGTCCTCAATGCAACTAAGGATAGACATTAAATGCTCCAGCATAACGCCAAACTAGTAGCAAAGACAATATGAAGAAGTGAGAATATTTTCGCTAAGCTAGTATGTAATGTGTTGGTGGGGAAAAAAGATTGCCATCTAAAGTAGGGCCTGGAGTTGGATAGGTGAGCTAATGAAAATTGTCAACTAAGCATTCGTGACTTATGAAGGCTACTAGTAGGAAGATGTTAGGGCTTCGGGACTAAAACCTAAGCTAGGGAAAGAGCAAGATCCGTTGCTACTAGAAACTAAAGCTTCAGCATCGATAAAACTTCAGGACCACAAATGCGCATCGCATTGACACTATTAGATAAAGCAGAGCATGTACAAGATTCAAGACGCACAACATTGACCGAAACATTCAATTTCATTTAATTTTTGATAGAGGGGGAGAATTTCACATACTAAACTAAAACAGGAAAAGAGAGAATTTAAATGACATGAATTTAAAATGCAGAAATAAAAACGAAAATAAACTAAACTATGGAAGATAAAAAGATAACAACAAGGGATAGGGGTTCATTTTAAAGGCAAAAAAGAAAAGGGACTTCCTTTTTGCAGTCAAACAAAGCTTCCTTCCCTGGGCTGGTCTTCCTTTTCAAAGCTACTGGAATGCTCTAACAAATTCTTCAGTCCGACATGAGTCGCAGCAGACGATGATGGGACCTACTTCTTTAGATGCTCTAGCGCCGCAATGATGCTGGCATCCTCTTCTTTACCTAGTTGGCAAAAGCAGTCTGGGCCTCCTCCATACGCGTTAATTGCTTCTAGATCTTAGCGAACTAGTCATCATTTCATTGATTGCTACGGTAGGTAAAGATCCACGCCTTGTAGGGTCTTGGAGCATCAGACACTCCAATGTATGCTTATCGATCACTAGCTTGTCTTTGATGAGCTCCTCATCATCGATGAGAGGAACATCGCATCACAAGCACATTTTGTGATTAAGCTGGGAAAGAACAGGTGATCAGTCTGCTTGGAAGCACATTGGGCCATCTCCATGTAAATTATTAGCCCAACATCAATGGTTCTGCCTCCAAGATGGAGGCTAACAACACAACTCTATCCTTTGTAACAGAAGAGTCATTCGTTGTAGGCATAACTCTACTATTAACAAAGTAGAGCCAAACATTAGCCTCAGCAGTGAGCTGACCAGATTTTATAGAGTTGACGCCTTTGTTAGTGACCTGCCAAGTTGCGGCTTCAAACCTTACAAGCTATAGGGCGTGGTCAAGCTCAAGGAGGGACCACTACTGCACTTGTTCGTTGAAATCAGCCTTGGGTATATTGGGGAGCTTCAAAATTTTATTGATGCACTTTGGGGACCAATCTACCTCTACGACCCGCACTATTGTGCGCCTCACTCTATTTGGATTGAAATTCGCATAGAACTTGGGAACTAACAAAAATGCTCCCACTTCATCTGCCTGGCACCGTCCTTTACAAACTACAACACGTCCTCTGGCCGGAAGCCTTTCTCCAGATATAGGTCCCGAATCTTAATCACTTGAGAATTCAACTTAGCCGCCTGGTCTACAAATCGTCAGAATGTTGCCTGGTGTTTTAGCATCATGTTGATTTTCTTCACCGTGCTTGGTGGTGCTAAGACGTACAAAACAGATGATGTTGCATTGCACCGCTTCTCCTCAGATGGGGAGGCGGTCTTAGACGATTTCTATTTAAGG
>NW_019104589.1:240525-280036 GCF_001995035.1 Momordica charantia
ATGTGACGCCCGAGAGGAGGGGTACATGAATGAACCGGTACCACATTCGAATGAGAGGGGAATGCCGGGGCAGAGAGGTGCCGAAACTGGATTCCGAATCCTGGGCCTGGGGTGTTACATAGAGTGGCATTATATAACACCTAGTGTGCTTCAGCATTCGCAACACATCTTCTTATCATCTTATCTTGACAAATCCTATAAATGAGTGGATCATTCCATAGGTAATCACTACATCAAACTCTTGCAGCAAGAAAATCCAGCAAATAAGTCGAGTCTTAGCATCCTTCTTAGTTAACAAAAACTTCAATGATGCGTGATCTGTATACATTGTTACCTTTTCCATTTTGGTATAATTGATCTGTGCCTCTGTCAACGTTTTGCTGGCGTAATAAATTGGATGCAGTAGCTTTCCCTTGCGTTAAGCGAGGACTGCTCCTATAGCATAGTCGTTAGTGTCGCACATTAATTCGAAAGGTTGTGTCCAATCCGATGATGTGATGATGGGCGCATGAGTGACAACATATTTTAGCGTGTTGAATGCCTGCACACAATCAGAAGTGAAGTTAAATTCTTTATCATTTTCCAGCAATGACAAAGAGGTTTAGATATTTTAGAGAAGACCTTTATAAATGTGCAGTAGAACCCATCATGCCCTAAGACACTGCGAATGCCTTTGACATTCACTAGTGGGGGTAACTTCTCAATCGCCTCAATCTTTGCACCGTCCACTTGAATGCCATGTGTGGAGACTTTATGCCTTAGCACAATTCTCTCTTGTACCATAAAATGGCGCTTTTCCCAATTTAGGGCTAAATTTGTCTCCTCACATCTTCGAAGCACTTTTGTCAGATTTTCCAAGCACTTTTTAAATAACTCACCAAATACTGAAAAGTCGTCCATAAACACTTCCATAACAGATTCTACCAAGTCAGAGAAGATCGTCATCACACACCTCTGGAAAGTTGTTGGGGCATTGCAAAGCCCGAAGGACATCCTTTTAAATGCAAATTTCCCATAAGGACAAGTAAATGTCGTCTTCTGCTGATCTTGCAGGGCAATTGTTATCTGATTATACCCGATGTATCCATCTAAACAATAGTAATATTCTTGTCCTGCGAGTCTATCCAACATTTGATCAATGAAAGGGAGAGGGATATGACCCTTCTTAGTGGCCTTATTCAACTTTATGTAGTCCATGCAAATACACCATCTCGTCACAGTTCTAGTGGGAATCAACTCATTCTTTGCATTTTCCACCACAGTCGTGCCTCCTTTATTTGGCACGCACTACACTGGGCATACCCACTCACTATCCGAGATAGGTAGATAATCAATGCACCCAACCACTTGATTATTTCCTTCTTGACAACCTCCTTCGTGGTGGGATTAAGTATGCACTGGGCTGAATGGAGTTTCTTCTCGCTTCGTCAAGTACAATCTTCTGCATACAAAATCTTGGGCTTATTCCCTTTATATCTACTATAGTCCACCTGATTGCTCTCTGATGAGTTCTCAGCACACTCAGCAGCATTTACTCATTTTCCTGTGATAGGTCTACCGAAATTATAATAAGTAAAGTCTTAGTTGAACCCAGATAAGCGTACTGCAGATGTTGTGGAAGCGTATTGAGCTCCAACACTGGTGGCTCTTCGATAGATTGTTTCAGTGGGTTGTACTCATGGTTGGCAAGTTCTAAAGGCTCATAGATGTGCTTGGCTGATCCTTCCTTGCTGCCCACACTTCCCAAATAGATAACTTATGGATCTCCTGGTATGGCATCAACATCACTAACAACCTTAGCAGCTTCTAGATGCTCCAGCATCGTTTCTGCTCCTAAGTCCCCTCTTAGAGCTTCGTCCAAAATCTTTAGCACTGAACACTCTTATGACTCTAGTGGGTATAACTTTACTTATTGATCTTGAAAATGCATTGTCACCACACCTTTTTGAACATCCACAAGTGCCCTTCTAGTTGCAAAGAATGGTCGTCCCAAGATGATAGGAACCTCCTTGTCTTCATCCTAATCAAATAAAATATAGTAGGGAAAATAAAACATCCTCAATTTTTCCTTCAGGATATGTGATTGATCGGTCTGCTAACTGCAATGTGATTGTTGTTGGCCACGCTTCTCCCATTCTCAAATTTCTGTAGATGGACAAGGACATCAGGTTGATACTCACTCCCAAATCACACAGAACTTGCCCTATATTCTGCCCTCCAACGAAAATAGGTACGGTGAAGCTTTTAGGGTCTTTCAGATTAGCAGGAATTTTGCTTATAAGGATGTTGTTGCACTCCTTGGTCATTGCTACCGTTTCCTATTCTCTTAGCTGTCTTTTCTTCGTAAGTATGTCCTTTGAGAAATCACACATAAGTTGGCATTTACTCAAATGCTTACACCGATAGTATGTTGACATGCAATTGCTTTATCACATCGAGGAACTTTCTGAATTGCACATCCTACTCTTTATTTTGGGCACCTCAGTATCACTAAGTAGGGCTCCATAGGGTCTACTCTTCAAATCTTTTGCTAATTGTCCCACTTGTATTTCCATATTCCTCAACGATGTTGCCTGACTTTGCACCGTGGCATCATTCTTTTCTATGTACAGCTTCATCAAATTTTCCAAAGATGCCGAAGATCCTTTAACTGGCATTTGTCCTACTCCATGACCTTAGTTAGCGATTCCTAGGGGATAGTATCCTTTTTGTTGATATGCTGGAACATTGGACGTTCCAACATTACTTCCTCCCTGATTTCCACCTCATCTAAAGTTGGGATGGTTCCTCCAGCCTGAGTTGTACGTATTGGAGTAAGGATTGTTTCTATTGTTCCGAGTATTTCCCAAGTAATACACTGACTCTGGATTGCCAAGAAAATTGTTGTAATGATGCTCTTCCTCGCAAAAGGAACATAAAATCCCTTAGATATGGCTGACATTCGCTTTAGCATAGGCTCCCGCTGTGTTTTGTTGTGTCATACTCGTCATAACTAATTTTGCCAAATTCTCTATCTTTGAATTTAAGGTAGTGAAGGACTCTAATTCATTCAATCCCTTGCCTCCTTTCCCATTAATGGCTCTAGGGTAAGACCATTGGTGATCATTTGATGATATTTTCTCAGGGTGTTAAAAGCTTCAACATAAGGTTTTGCTAGCAATGCGCCATTTGCCGATGCATCGATGACTAGGCGTGTGGCATCATCCAACCCATTGTAGTAAGTCTTGATCTGGATGCATCGAGGGATTCCGTGGTGGGAGCATTTTTGCAAAAGCCTTTTAAACCACTCTCACAACTCACTAACTGACTTCCCAGCAGATTGCTGAAAGTTTTTTATCTCACTTCTATATTTCGTGTTCTTCCTAGGCGAGAAATATTTCATCAAGACTTTCTTAGCCAAATTCGTTCCAGCTTGTAATCGACTCAGAAGGGAGTGACTCCAACAAAGTCCTTGCAACGTCTCTTAGCGAGTAGGGGAACAACTTGAGCTGTAGCACTTACTTGCTACATCCTTCTACCTTAAATGAATCACAAACTCCCATAAAAAAAACTTCATATACTAATGTGGGTCCTCGATAGCATGTCCATGAAATTGTCCCACTGTCTGAAGCATATAAACATTGGTGGCTTCAATTCAAGTCTTGGAGTTATGATTTTTGGCTCCGTAATAACTGGGTTGAAATTGTAAAATTCCGGAGTCACATATGCCCTGATCCTCTGTCTGTGTCGTCTGCTAATAAAGCAGCATTGAGAGGGAGCACTAATGCCTCAGGGTCAGCAGCAACAGGAACCCCATCTACTATTTCCTTAATCCTCAAATTTGGTGGAATAGGTAGGCACCAAGGTGGGTAAGGCGGATTCATATTTGTTGTAGCTTGGATTCTCTTTTGTTCTCTTCGGTTCCTATGGAATGTACGCTCTATTTCGTGATCTATAATATATTCCAAGCTTTTAAAATTGCTTATACGCCTACAACGACACAAGAATGTAAGAAAGAGAAAACTCAATTAAGCTCCGTATTCTCAAATAGTATGGCTTAAAAAAAAAACAACTAAATCCCTAGTAACAACGCCAAAAACCTGTTGTATGTCCACAACCGATGTGAATGCAAGTGCAAGTGTACACTGTATTCGTCGGTTTGTAGTATAAACAAGGTCGAATCCATAGGGACTTAGAGTGATATTTTAAACTATGCTCGCCAATACCAATGGTGCAAGACATTAATAAAATAATATTGTAGGTATGAAAACAGTAATTTAAATAGCATTAATAAAAGTAGTAAACGACTCTAACAGAAAGCAAAACTACACTTTACACCCCACAAGAAAGTACTGAAAATGCAATGCACCACATCTTGCACTTAGCTCAACTTACTCAGTTCACCCACAACGCACACAATAATATGGAGTTGAATAGAATTTAAGAGATTTCTGTTATCCCTTGCCTACGTACAAATCCCCCTCCAAATATTATATTCCTTGGTGTGGTTGAACTTAGGATACTCTATATTCTTGTTTGATTGGTCGTCAAATTGGTGGAGTGTTTCCGGCCTTGAGCATAATGAGTATTCTGTCTGCTCAACTCGAATTACTGGACAAGATTAGAATACCTTTCGTCGTGTTGTTTTCCTCATGAGACATTCAAATGATCTCTCTAATTTTGGTTGAACGTGTTCAAATAAGGGCTCAAGTTCCACTGGTTCTTTTGTTGACATAAAATTAAATAGAATGAGGGTTAGATGGATAATAATCAAATGAATGGCTCTCACTACAACATATACAGAGGAAATTGGTTTTCATGAGCTATGGGAAAGTTACTTCCCATTATTTGGTTGTGTTGCATTTGAAAAATCGATGAAATTGGAGCATCCCATGCTAAAATGGAATCTATCTCAATCACTCCTACCGGTTGTTTCAATAAAAATATATTCGCCTATTTTTTCCTTCTCTTTTTTAATTATTTTTTTCTCTTGCTAAGTCTTTGTTCTCTCCTTAACTTTGCACGGTTCTATCTATCTCCGAATAAAATGGCAGCAAAGAAGCCATGTGCTCATACACTAAACGAACAACCCTTCAAGGTTAGATAAATGACAAATAATTTCCAGAACAGAAATAGTGCGACGACGGCACCTCTCAGCAATTCACAAAACTTAACAATGAAAGAAAACTAATTCCCCAACAATGACGCAAAAAACTTGTTATACCTCTACTTAATAGCAAAAGGATAGAGTGCAAGCACACACTCATTACAAGTAATAGAATACTGATAAAATAGAAAGTATTCCGAGATCATTTCCACAATGACTTAAAGTTCTTCAGTTTTATGATTGAAATAGGTACGGATATTGTTGGTTTTGGTTTATAAACTTTTAAAAATTGAAATCCATCCTTTCTACTTAACTCAAAACATCACTAGACACAACGATGGCCGCAAGGCGCACCCCTCAAGAATTAAATGGTTTGCTTCTTAACCTACTTATGTCTAAGAGATCTCAAAGTTCTAAGTCAATTACTAATATGTCTATTAATCATTAGCCTTAGTTTGACAAAATCCAACTGTAACCAAGAGATAAGGTCTTGTGTCTAGGCTACTCAACAGATTCTTTATGTCTCAAGTTTCCTTCCCTTCGTTATTCATCTAAATTTCAAATATTACAATCCAATATTTTTAGTTTCAAGTAAATATATTAACTTCTCAATTGGTCAAATTAAGTCATTACAATCCAAATGAAGAAAACGAAGGTTACCTTAAACAACCAATATTAATATTATTTCAATACTAGTGATATTTTTTTATATATTTAATTTTTTGTCAATTTTTAAAAAAATATGGAAATGTCGATTTATACCTCGTATTGTCGTTGAATCATGGGTATGTGGACATATCAATTGAAATATCTACATATCAATGAATATTTAATACCATGGCGATAAGACTGAAAATTTTAAGACAAAAAAATTAAAAATATTCAGATACTTCCACTCCGGAGAAATCTTGTAGTCAAGAAAAGAGGAAGAAGAAAGGAAAAAATAAAAAAAATAAAAAAAAATCTGGTTTCCACGCAAATTAGTGGGGCAGTGGGATTCTATTTTTGGATATATAACCTTTCTCTCAGGTTATCATGCATGGATTCAAATATTTAAATATGTGTGAGTATTGTGGCCTCCCCATGATTTTACAAGACAACAATCTAACTCACTACATTTAGTTGCAAAAAAAAATGATATTAAATTAGAAGGAGGTGGTTATCATGATTTGAACTAATTTTCTATAAATTCTTTAGAATTTATCTTTACCCCTTGGAACTACTAGGCGAACTCATTTAGGTTGCATGAACTCAAACATTAATTTGGTTTTCGAACTTTGTTTCATAGGCAATTAGTAATATAATCAACTTGGAGATGAATACTTGGGACCTGCTTACTTTTTAAGTACAATTTGATGGTGCACGATAACCAAAAGAAAAAGGTTAAAGACAAAAAAAATTCATGGTCCCAACTAAAGATGCAGAGTTATCTCACCTAAACCATGTAAACTCTGTTGGCATTCTCGGTCCACATATTTAGATTCTATGATATGAAGTTCATTTTAATTTCTCTGGTCCAAGAATCAGGTTCTATGATGTCAATTACTACTCGTTCAACCACAACGTTAAATGTCGAATTTCTATCCAAGTAAGAGAAAACGACTGTTACAAAGTTTATCAAAACTATATATCAAAGGATATGATGGGAAAAATTAATACATTAAAATTATTATATTTTAACAAATTTCTTAATGATACTTCAATTTTCTATTAACAAATATTAGGGGTTGATCCCATCGAAAAAATTATGAATACATTAACGAAACTTTTGATTATTTAAGAAAACTTATAGACAAAACGTAAAATTTCCATAAACATTAGGATCCAATTTATACCTTTTGTTTTTTTGTTTCTCTTAATCATTACAAATTTGGAAAAATCGTGAATTGTCAAGTCATTATTTTTTTCTTAATTTAATTATGAATGTAAATAAATCAATTTATCAAAATAATTATCTCTAAATAGTCTGGGACTAATCAAAGACTTTTATTGGGGATTGACCATTCATTCAGATCATATACATCTTCAAAATTAGCATGTCTACCATCCTCTTGTACTGAATTTAAAAATAATAACTCAAACAATTCAAGCCAACTTAAACTCGAATAATATTATGCATACTCAAACTTCAAAATTCAAATTGGTAGGCCATGAATTGAACGTCACGCTAAAATGCTTAAACTATACGCGAATTTTATTGGTCGATTAAGACAAAACAAATAAAAAAATAGCAATACCTAAGAATTAAATAGAATACAATTCCACAAAATATCATAGTCCATTATTGAATTCATAGCTGGTCCAGGAATCAGATTCGATCATATCAATATCTCGGTACGACTTAACTATAAATATGGAAATTCCTAGTTAATCGAGAGCAAGCCACGATAACAAACTTTCTTTGAACTATCTAGCAAACCTAACGAGATGAGTTCGGTAGCGGTCCCGGGTCAAAATGATGCTGTGGTTCACAATGTGGAGCAGCACAAGCTGGGGCAGTGGGAGCCGATTAAGGATGTGAAGGACCCATACGTGCAAGAGCTTGGAAGATTTGGAGTGATGGAGGCAAACAAGCAATCGGGAGGAAACCTGATTTTCAATCGTGTGGATTTTGGTGAGAGGAAAGTGGTTGCTGGAATAGAATACAGGCTTAGGGTGGTCGTGGAGAAGCCTGGCGACAATGGCATTTATTTCTATATGATTTTGGTGTTGGATAACAAGTTGGAGTCCACTTGGAAATTCTTGTCAATTGAGCCTTTCTTGAAGTGATCAATTTTCCTCTCCACTGATGCAACATGTGTTGCGTTCTCCCTATCTATGAATAATGGAATAATGAAATAATAAAGCTATCTTTAATTATCTAATCTTGTGGCAATATGCTCATTCTCTCTTTGTCCTCTTTTTTCTTTCCTTCTTAATTTAAAAGGCTAGTGGTTAATTTCAAATTGGATCTGACTCAACCCCTAAAAAAAATTCAATTTATGAAATTTCGAGTGAAAATATAACGCTTTGGCAATGTTTTCAAATTGACATAAGAGTACTTTCTAAGAGTTCTATAAACGCTCTTGTAATCTGTTTATGTGCGTGATTTGGCGTAGTAAAATGACCAAATTAGCATCACTCTCCTTGAATAAAAGTATTTGACGAAACCTATAAAAATAGAGACATTACACATCGGTGTGGTACTAGCCACACACACATTCTAATAAGTTAGAACTAGATTTGTGGGAAGCGTAGTGAGAAATAGAGTTTTTTTGTGTACTTGATGATGGGAGACTTTCCTTTCTATTTACAGAGAGGAATTTATAAGATTTTTTTAATATCTCCTATTTTTAAATCTTCGAAATCCAAGATACTTAACTCTGGGGGCTTGATAGACATTCAAAAGAAATAAAAAACTTGGACTTGTCTCACGAAAAGCAGTCCAAGGGACTCAACCCATGGGTTCAAGGCTACCTCTAGGTCTATGGCCACATACTTGATTCATGGTGCACGACCCGTGTGTTGGACTCATGGGATTCGTGGCAAGGACTCATCATTTTGGATCGTCCTAGCTATCCCAAGAGCCTTAAATGACTTGAGTTGACTTACTAGCTAGGCTTTTCTACAACAGTGCAACTGCAAGAATCACTAAAATAGCCGTTTTAAAAAAGAGCCCAATGTATTAGTTCTTATAAAAATGGATTACTACATATTTTTTGAAAATCCTAAATTTTTTTTGGACAAACATAACCTTGAAACAAAATATAAACAAATGATTGATTCTAGGAATTTTTTCTCAACAACAATTGTGGCAAGAAAACATGTACCATAATTGCGAAATCAATTTACAAAATCAAAATTAAACAAACTAAAGATTACAAAGTAGCTATTTTCAAAATAATATCAATAAATAAAAGTTAAACATTTAAAATTTGGGAGAAACACAAAAGGCAAGTTAGAATCAGGACGAAGATAAAGATCATGCTGGAGAATTCATGAAATAACAATTTTTTTAATATGTAAATTAGCGAAATAAAGATTTTTTAGGATAAGAAGTTGTAAATGTAATTTTATAAATTTATACCATTTTAGCAAGAAAAAAAAACAAAAAAAAAGAATTTGAGGGATAAGAAAATCACTAAAAATTACTTTGTGGATAAAAGACGTCAATACCTGAAAAATGATTTGTATGTACAGAGGAATGTGGAGGTGTTTCCATCACAAAGATACTCACATTAACAAATCAATGGATGTATGCAGACCAACTTCAATAGAATATGATGGTGTTTGTTTTCTATCGATATTTGTTTCCTATCCTTAGAATGAGCCCTCTATTCTTGTCTTCAAAATGTACTTAAATGATGGTTCATTTATAATAAAATGTTTTTTTAATGTCATAACTACGTTCCCTTATTTTTTTACTGTAGCAGAAATTGCTTACCGCAAGTGTACGGGTCAAGCTTTAATAAAGTGGTAAGTCAAATACCGACATCGTCCTCTGGATTGGGTTTCTAGATCACTCAAGTACCATAGATACAATCACTCAATTTTATTTAGAGAATCAAAATCAAATTAGAGAATATAATCAAAGGAAATAAACATGCAATAACAAAGATAAAAACAATGGGGAGAAAGGTCTTACGGAATTGATTTCACCTATTGAATCTATGAACCAACTACTTAATTAATCAAGATTGAACGAATTATTAATTCTATAGGCCAAGAACTCTCAAATCTCAACTGCCTCTCCCGAGCGCAAGCTAATTCTCCTTACCAATTATGAAACCAATATCCCTATCTAGTTTCTATAACAAGTAAATGCTTAATTGAACAAATCTTTTAACGACCTCTAAAGAACTTCTAAATCTCCCGATCTTAAAACCCCTTTAGTTATGCATCCCAGTTCTAACTCTAAACCACCTCTCCCGAGCGTAAGATTTCAAGTCTAAAATCAATCAATCTATGACTAGTAGATTCAAGGCATTAAGCATAGAGAAGCATAAAATAGAACATTCATAAACATTCAACCAAGAAAACTAAACAATCAATGTATAAAGTTTTAGCTTCTCATATGCAATGGAAAACAATAAAATCACAAYGAGGAGTCCGTGACAAATTGATAGCTTAAGGAGTTATGTTGCTATAGTGCTTTTACTATTGGTTATTTTGCTTCCAATAATAAGCTACACGTGTTTACTATTTTCTCTATTTTTTAGAAGTGTTTGTGCCTAGCTTTGTATGCTGGAGTTTTTGCTTCCAACGTTCCTTTTTGTCTTTCCTTTTCTTTACAGTCGTACATGGTATCAAAGCTGAGGCTCTTTCTCTAAAATTAATGGCTTCTTCTTCTTCTTCAGTGGTGGTACAACTTCATCCACCGGTGTTACAACCCAATCGGTTATAGTCCCTCCTCCACCACCTCTTATTGTCACCCCTACAACACTAGCTGGCGGTATGAGAAGCAATATACACCCCCATCACTCAAATGTCTCCAGCCCTAATATCCCAAACTATTTCCCTCTTCTACCGCAAAATACTTCACTATCAGCGACACCAAATCCGCCGGTTTGACCCAATACACCTCTCCCTCAACCTTCATTTCCCTTTCAACAACCACATCCGACATCCATGCCTTTTTTTACCCAATCTTTTGCCCAACAACCTTTCCACCCACAATCTCAGCATTTTTATCCTCAACTTCTGCTACAAAATCACCATCCTATGCCTAATTTATTTCCCACCCTTACCCTTCCCATCTTAAACATTGGCTCTACTGTTATTAAACAATCTTCGTCTTCTCTTCCTATAAAACTTAAATCTGTTTTGCATACTCCTAAATTATCAAAAAGATTGATTAGTATTGCCAAACTCTGTCATGATAATAGAGCTTTCGTAGAATTTCATCCTACTTTCTTTCTTGTGAAGGATCTATACACCAATATAGTTGTTCTTTGGGGCAATCTTGATCAAGGTCTCTACAAACTCTCTCCAACAGATGCCAACCCAAATTTTGATCCATTCAAGCAAGCTCCAGCTGCTTTTTTCTCCCAACTTACAGATCCTTCGATTTGGCATCATAGATTAGGTCATCCAGCGTCTAGTGTTGTTAGACAAGTTCTCACTCAATGTAATCTCAAGTTCAAGAGTAGTACTCTTGATTTTTGTAAGTCCTGTCAAATGGCTAAAAGCCATCGTCTACCATTTACTTTGTCTTATTCGAGGGTTCTTGCTCCTTTTAATTTAGTTCACTCCGATGTATGGGGACCTTCCCCTATTCCTTCAATCAATGGAGCACGTTATTTTCTTTTATTCATTGATGATTATAGTCGTTTCACTTGGCTTTATCTTTTAAAATCTAAAGATGAAACATTCCAATCTTTCTTACACTTCAAGGCTTTGGTCAAAATTCAATTCACCACTAAAAATAAAACAATTGCAAACAGATTGGGGTGGTGAATTCAGAAAAATCTCCTCCATTCTTGCTTCTTATGGAATTCATCATCGCATCTCCTGTCCACATACGCCGTAGTAAAATGGTCGTGTTGAACGAAAAAAATCGCCACCTAGTAGAGGTTGGTTTGTCTCTCTTAGCCCACTCCAATATTCCCCAATCTTTTTGGTCATATGCTTTTCAAACAGCTTCCTTCCTCATCAATAGGTTCCCCTCTACTGTTTTGGGCAACAAAGCTCCTTATACCATACTGTACAAAAATTTGCCAGACTATAAACTTTTAAAAAGCTTTGGCTGCTCCTATTTTCCTTTTCTCCGCCCTTTCAATGACAACAAAATCCAATACCGAACAACAAAGTGTGTTTTTCTTGGATATTGTTCGAATCACCGTGGGTATCTTTGTCTAGATTATAATTCTGGACGTGTATATGTCTCTCGTCATGTAATTTTTAATGAATCTTCATTTCCCTTTCTAACCAATCCATCGTTGACAGTAGCTAAAGTTCTTGAATATCATGTTGTTCTCCTTATTTCCTCCTTCCTTCAAATCCCTCTGTCCCTCCCTCAACCTCTATCCTCTACAAATACCCATTCTTCATCTTCTTGCTCCTCTTTTTCCAATGACGTTTCTATTCACCACCCACGTACCTAACCAATTTTTATTGGATCACCTTCTCCCATTGCCACTACAATCACTCCATCCCCATCTATTTCACCATCACCATCACTCACTGTCCAAACCACAACAACAACTCCATCTCCATCTATCTCACCTTCACCATCACATACTGTCCAAACCATTTCTTCCCCACATGATAGTCCTGCCACCTCCACAATTCCATCTTCCCCAACAATAAACCAGCCTCCCCACCCCATTACAACTACCAACATCCATCCTATGATAACTCGTTCCAAGGCTGAAATTTTTAAACCAAAAGCATGGTTGGCATCGCTCCCAAACTCCAGCACCTGCCAGTTTTCGGAACCACAAAATTATAAGGTTGCTTTACATGATCATCACTGGCGCAATGCTATGTTGGATGAAGACAATGCCTTGCTTCGAAATCAAACATGGTCCTTGGTTGAACTTCCACATTCTGCAAAAACAGTAGGTTCGAAATGGGTGTTTCGCCTCAAGCTTAAGCCCAATGGCGACATTGATCGATATAAGGCACGACTCGTGGCTCAAGGGTATGCTCAGTCTTATGGAATAGATTATTTTGACACCTTTAGCCCAGTGGTGAAACCAACATCAATTCGAATTGTTCTATCTCTTGCGGTCTCTTTCAATTGGTCCATCCGCCAATTAGATGTGAAGAATGCTTTTCTGCATGGTGACTTATCAGAAGTTGTTTATATGCGCCAGCCACCCGGTTTTGTTGATCAATCTCATCCCAATCATGTTTTACGCTTGCACAAATCTCTTTATGGACTAAAACAGAGTCCGAGGGCCTGATTTATGAAGCTAAGTAATTGTTTACAAGAATGGGGCCAAAAGGCAGACACATCCATGTTTATTTACAAGACCTCATCCAAGATTGTTATCTTTCTCATCTATGTCGATGACATCATAGTAACTGGTAACGATTCTGCTCTTGTCTCTCATTTTATAGTTGCTCTCGGAAATCAGTTCTCCATAAAGGATTTTGGTGATTTATCTTATTTTTTGGGTATTCAAGTAACTAAGACTGCTGGTACTCTTCACCTATTGCAAGAAAAGTACATTTCTGACCTCCTCAAGCGTGCAAACATGTCTGATTCCAAAGCTATTTCATCACCCATGGCCACTGGTACTCCATTATCCATTGCTGATGGTACTCCCCTGGAAAATCCATATGAATATAAGAGTTTGGTGGGGGCCTTACAATATTGCACTCTCACTCGTCCAGATATTTCTTACTTCGTAAATAAACTTTGCCAATTCCTCTATTCTCCCACCACATCACATTGGAATGCTATGAAACGCCTTCTCCGGTATCTTAAAAGTTCTTCGACACATGGTCTTTTAGTAACTAAATCAGCATCTCTATCGTTAATGTGCTACACTGATGCCAATTGGGCAAGTTGCCCCGATGATAGACGAGTACCAGTGGGTTTTGCACCTTTTTGGGAACCAACCTCATTTCATGGAACTCAGGGAAGTAGAAGGTTGCTTCTCGTTCTAGTGTCGTATCAGAGTATAGAGGTATGTCTAATGCTACAGCTGATATCATTTGGATACAATCACTTCTTCATGAACTTGGAGTTCCGCTTATTAGCTCACCGCTTCTATTGTGTGACAATATTAGTGCTACTTACCTAGCTGCAAATCCAGTGATGTACAATCGCACCAAACATATTGAAATTGACCATCACTTCATTCGAGAGCGTGTGGCCCATAAGCAACTGATAGTAAAATTTGTTCCTTCTGAGGATCAGTTGGCTGATGCTATGACTAAAGCGCTAGCTTCTCCACGTTTTATGAGTATCCGTACCAAGCTCACGGTTGTTCCCACACCCCGTTCACTTGCGGGGGATGATAGCTTAAGGATTTATTTTCCGCAGTGTTATGTTGCTATAGTGCTTTTACTATTTGTTATTTTGATTCCAATAACTAAGCTACACGTGTTTACTATTTTCTCTATTTATTAAAAGTGTCTGTGCCCAGCTTTGTATGCTGGAGTTTTGCCTTCCAACGTTCCTTTTTGTCTCTCTTTTTCTTTACAGTGTACACAAATCTAGAAAAATCAAGACAAAGGAGAAGAAACTATGTTCGACGTGTCAATCGTCCGTCCCCGAAGCGACCTCCACGATCCCAAACCTTGAAAATCACTTTCCTAAGCTCTCCAATGGTCTCCTTGCCCTCTAAATTGGGCAAAAAGGCAAATTGTCAAAAAATCTCTCCCAAACTCTCCCTTCTCGGCGGCTACACACCCCTATTTTATAAAAAGTTGTCGTGGCAGCGCCGTGGCGCTACACTATTCACAAACGCGAAATTTAAATTTCGGAGCGCTGCGGTGCTCTAGGCTAGCGTCGTGGCGCTATCTCCTTGAATTTTTAGCTTCAAATCTTGTTGTTATTCYATCTTGGTCACTTTGATTCCGATTTTTCTCTCATTTTGATCCAAGTATGTCTTGTTTCCTCGCGATGCTTTATTCCTGCAAAATATATCTTATGTGCTTAAATTTGTCATCAAAAAACGAAAACTAACAAATAATTTCAATATAAATCTCATGAATTGTAACTCACAAAGTGTGCTATCATTTGCGAATATTCTTAAAGATGTTTCTGTATGTTATAGAAACATCTAAAAGTCACTGCATCAAAATATCAATGTTTTATATTATTTAGCTTTTTATAAATTTTTATTTTAAAATACATCGTAATTAAAATTATTGTATGCCTAAGAGTTAGGGTTTTATTGTTGCTATTCTAAAAATAATTTTAGAATGTTATTTATAACTCATCAAAGAAAATTACTTAAAAAATGGAATTATATATTTACCTTATGTTTCTATATTTATTCATATTTGTTGATTCATTAGTTATATATATATATATATATATATATATATATATTTTTGTGTTGACTTCTTTTTTAGATGATTTATTAGATGATAACAAATGGGAAACAAGAATAAAAACATGTGGTTGCAAATATTTTTGAGGGGTTAAGTATATATACTTAATTGACACAAATATTTAAACTAAACTATATACTGTTTGACATTGATGAAAATCTAAGTGCAGATATGGGTATGTTAATTAGGGATATATATATATATTGGTGAAAAATGTGTAAATAATCAAAGATAAATTTGGGGTCAATGTCGGTATCTATAGTGTTGCACTGGTATCACACTTCTGAGTGGTTAGGTATATATACAAATTGATGTAAATATTTAATGTAAATATTTAAACTAAACTATATAATATTTGATAGCCATGGAAATCTAAGTGCAAATACAGCTGCAGTAGTTAGGAAACACATTATTTGTGAAAATGTACAAACAATTAAAGGTAAATGGGGTTAATGTCAATATCTACAATGATGCAACAATCATTTTCAACAAAGCATATATTACAGAAATCGTATTGAAATTGATACAAATTGAAATTTGAGTGATTATGAAATCATTGTAGATATTGTTTTTGTCCCAAGTAACATCATATTGAAATGAGATTAGTACAGAATCCATTGTTGCAAGTGATAGGGCTTCAATTAGTATTATATATGTATTTACCTTCATAATTGAGTTGTATAGTGA
This sequence comes from Momordica charantia, assembly GCF_001995035.1. The sequence continues at coordinate 256,289 of NW_019104589.1, forward strand.
TATATACCTATATTAATCTTCTAATTTTGATAATTATTCAATTGGTATAGACATGTGTTGACCCTCGTAATGTTTCAATTGGTATATACATGCATTGACCTTCTAATTTTTTTAGTTCTTCAAATGTTTTATACATGTATCGACCTTGTAATTTTTATAATTCTTCAAATGTTTTAAATGATGGTACAAAGTTTGGTGAAGAGGATGTAGTGAATGATAAGTCTACAGATGATGATAAGATAAATAACTTGACGTCCAGAAGATTAAAAAAATGAATTTGATGATGATAAGCGCTTAAAGAATGCTACAAATGTAAGAGGAAATGTGAAACTAAAGAAGGTAAGGAAATCTTACCATCAAAACTTAATGTACCTAAACATTGACCTTCTTATTTTGATAATTTTTCAATTCGTAAATACATGTATTAATCTTTTAATTTTGATAATTAAGTTGATGTATTGACCGTCGAGATCAATATACCATAATATATATACTGCGGTTACATTTATTGAGTTGTTTGTGATTAACTACTTAACAAACTTGATTTCAAAATCGTCCCACATACCACCTTAGTTTCCACTAAATCCCCATACGCATTTAAAATACATTTAAGGTAGGAAAATGAATTTGATTTGAAATCAAGTTTGTTAGGTGGTTGAATATGAGAATGACTAAAAAAACATGGTTAATGATAAAGTGGGAAAATCACTTTAAAATGAGTGTCAAAATTTAGCCACCAACCTGAATGCTTCCTGCAATTCGTTCTTAGATTTCAGCTTTACTTTATCCATCACATAATCAATTGGATCTTTTAGTTTAGAAAACAAATTTAAGTGATATACAAAATAACAAATTAGTGGCTGTAGTTTAGTGGTGAGAATTCCACGTTGTGGTTGTGGAGACTTGGGCTCGATTCCCAACAGCCACATCGTTAAAATTTTTTAACTTGTGTTAACCTGAAAAAAATGAGATACTAAATATACAGTCTGAAACGAAGCAGATCAATAATAGGGAAGAAACAACGATTGGATCCATTAAGAAGATAACATGAACAAAATAAAAATATCAACTTACTTTGGAGTATCACATATTAAAAACTAATTAGCCAAAGTAATGAAAACTATACAACTAAGGAAACATATAAATTGTACTTGCTTTGGAGCATCACATATGAAAGACTCTAAGGCTTGTAGTGTTACAATCCATGGAAATATTGCGCTACCTACAACATGACATAGAAAAAATGGTGAGCTCCCGAAGTTATGAATCTGAGACAATGAGAATTTAGAATTATATCCAAAATACTATAAACTACATTCTTCAACCTGTAAATACAATGGTATACATTTAAACATTCGCTCCTTGAACTAAAGTATAAAGTGAAATTTAAACTTACCAAAAAGGTAAGAGAGAAGTCTCTGAATCATAGAAAACTGGAAAGTTAGAACCAACAAGGTACTCAAATTTATTAAATTTAATAAAAATGTATATACCTTTCCCGTCATTGCCTCTCTCAGCTCAAAATACCTTCATCAGCCTCACAACCATCGATTTGAAGGCTCCCAAACAAGTTCTGTTACTTCACTCAGTGCCTGCTTTGGAGGTTTCCAATATACTACTCCCTACCACATGTTAAAATGACAAACTTWTAARTACCATCAAAACAACAAAGTTGCATTTATACTAGTTATTATTAAAAGTAGTGGGAGAAAAATTCAACATTGATCATCCTTTTTAGTAATCACAATTTGGTTTCAAGACTGCAACAGTATAATAGTTTGGATCAAAGTTTATAATTACAAAGTCAATTTCATATTTTGCTTTTTATTCCACCTTGGTGGTTTGTTACTTGGTCACAAGGAAACAAGACAAAATAAAAAGTTGAATAACAACCAAAGGATCAACCCTTTGACCATCTCCTCCTAAGTCCTAAGCCACTCGTGTCATATCCCCCACCAAACCCATCACTGTAAGGTCCAAAATGACTAGAATAACCAATGGATGATTCAACCTCAGTAGCCTCCTAACTACTACTTCCAAAACCCCCATAACCACCAAGACCACCTGGCGACCTAACGGGCAAGGTCCAAAGCCAACATCAAAATCCACATATGAATTCCCATATCCACCAAAGCCATCATTGAATTAACAAGTCCTAGAATTGCTACTATATGCCATAACAATTGGTTTAGCTTTTTGGTTTAATTAAGCTGACCTGCTTGTCCATTATAGAAAAGTGAAAATGTTGAAAATTGTCCATTATTATTAAAACGGAAGAATGTGATGGTGCAAATTCTATGGGAAACACAATTCTCTCTTCTAGGTCCATTTAATTAAGCTCACCTGATGTCCAACACTGGGCCCCAAAAAAGTAGAAAGTATCTTGCATTGATTCAGCTATAGGATGGATTATTTACTGAATCAAATAAATGAAGTTTTAGTAAGATAAGAGATTTTGACTAAGAGTTGGGTTAGAAAAACAACTCTSATAAAATCTCAAACACAATGTTAAATAAAACCTCAACGTCAGAATAATTTTAAACTACAAAATTCCAACCAAAGAACAATCCACAATTGTACAGAATATTATTTGTACAGAAATCACCCCCAATGAGAAGCTGAGATTTAAGACAAAATAACTTAATAAGAGAGTGCACACTCAATTATGCAGGCACGAGCAACAATAACACATAGGTTGGAAAATAGTTTTGTCTTACACAAGTAGTTGGCAACCACATATCTGAGTTCCAATGGAACCAATGCAATGGAGATAGGCTTCTGGMCTTCCCATTTCTTACGTCCTGGCTTCAGGACAGCTCGTCCAGGCCAAGCTGGGGAGGAGGAGGCTGTGATGAATAATGAAGAATTACACTCAAAYGCRGCTTGATGTGAATAAAGCAATGGTTTATTTGAAAATTTCAAGCTCCCAGATTCAAAATTTAAATTTAGGTGGGTCTCTGAAGCTTTTGGAATCAGATACATTCAACCACACCTGAACCTTCTCAAAAGCCGATATACAAAACAATAAAATGGACTAAAATAATGAGCAATTGCRTCAGARTCCAAACATATTCTAATTTATCTAAAGAACATGTCAAACTCAAACATTAATTCTTATCGGTGAATTTGTGATGAATCAAGGAGGAAAATCTCCGATAATCAAAGCTGCTATAAAATTATACAAAAATCTAAACAGATGCGAAAAAGGTTCCCGGGATCCATCTCCATTATTTCCCCCTAAATCTTGAGTTAGTTTTTAATCCCATAGAGTTGGAGGGAAGTCGAAAGGGAAGCCCGTCAACTATGGATTAGAGTATTTAGCCAATAAAGACAGAAAGAGGGAGTGTAAGCCATTAAAGGGAACAGAGAGGATTGAATGGAAATTGACCTACCATTGCTTAAGAATAAAGAATGAAACAATACCTTTGGTGTTCAAGAATGGAAGAATCGTAGCTTTATTTCCAATAACCCTACCGTCGGTTTGTCGCTCGTAGCCGTGAATCGTCACTCCCGCTCATTGTCGTAAATGGTCTTTGGACCCTTGCTCCGTACTGCCAGATCGTCACTGACGCAGCCAGATCGTCACTCGTGCAGCCAGATCGTGGCCGTTCACACCCCCTTTCCATGGCAACGAGTAGAACGACAATGGAGGGTTTCGCCGCGAAGAGAGGTGGGAGGCAGAAATTTTGGGAGAAAAATATTTTTGGGGTTAAAACCCAGATTTGTAGTGGTGTTTAGGGTTTTTATTTTATTTTCTTTTATTTAACAAAAGAAACCGATGATCCATGATACACCACCAATAGGCTAATGTTTTAAAAAATCAAGAGAGATACTCCTAAAATCAAAAATCTAATTAAAATAAAAAGTGTTTGGGAAAGGATTCAAGACAATAACTTAATTTTAAAAACAGAAGAATAAAATCTAAAAAACTTTGAATTAAGACTGGATTGAAATTCTCTTTGTAAAATTCGCTAACTTAATTTATCTTGGTCCAACAAAATTAAACTTAAATTCTAATTTAAATTCCAACTTACCAAAAAATAGAACTTTGAATTTAGAAAATCAAAGGATTTAAATTATCAGCTTAGGAGAAAATTCGAAAGTACAAATTAAATCTTAAAAGCAAACTAACCCGAAACGCGTGGCGTTATAGGGTGAAAAAATAATATAAAATAATGGAAATTGACCCATTCCTAAATATTTTTATTTAAAATGAAATAGAAATACAAAAATAATATTTATTTTTAATGAGATTCAAAATTTACTTAGTGGGAATTTCTACCACCTAAATTTTAGGTTTTTATATTTTGTTAAGTTAAATTATAACAAACCCTAAAAGAAATAGTATATTCCATCAAATTAGCTTCAAAGTTCTTTTTAAGTTAATTAATTACTTTTTTTATCTATTTTTCTCTATGTTTTTTAAACGTCACGAAAAACCAAATTTTTTACGACCATTTCGTGATAGTTAGAAAAACGTCACGAAAGGTAAAAAATTCGGAACACTCCGTCATTTCCCGCAAAAAACGCGCCTCAACCTTTCGTGACGTTTTTTAAACGTCAAGAAAAACCAACTTTTTTACGACCATTTCGTGACGGTTAGAAAAACGTCACAAAAAGTAAAAAATTCGGAACACTCCGTCATTTCCCACCAAAAACGCGCCTCAACCTTTCGTGACGTTTTTTAAACGTCACAAAAAACCAACTTTCTTACGACCATTTTGGGACGGTTAAAAAACGTCACGAAAGGTCAAATATCTGGAAATCTCCGTTTTTCCCTCCAAAAATGCATTTTTTGCCTTTCGTGATGCATATTTTTATGTTGAACAGTATTTTACTGTTCATGAGCGTCACGAAAACCCAACTTTCTAGTAGTGGTATTTTCTTTACGAGAAACATTTTGGCTTTATTTTTTAGTTTTAGCATTTTTAAACAATTCAGTATTTAAAACTACTTTAGTAATAGTTGGTCTTAGCACATACAAGTTGTTTTCAAGTTTAGCAGAACAAATATACAAACTATTTCTAAAAATGAACGCTTCATTTGAATTAAAAGAAATGAAATACAAAAGTTCTAATAAACAAGAAATTGAAATTAAGTTCCTTTTAATTTTTGGAACTACGTACACATTATCTAAGAATATATACATACTTTTGTTTGTAAACAACTTGAGCTCCCATATTGCCACAACTGAGACGACCTCTCCCGTTCCGACCTTGAGAGTCATCTCTCTTGCTTCAAGCTGCCGCTAGGAACTAATTCCCTGAAAAGAAGAACAAACGTGATTAGTGGCTCTCAAATCCAATATCTAGGCGGAGTCATCGTTCTCCACTAAACGTGTTTCCCAAACAAGTAAATCGTATTTACCTTCGTTAGATTTCTCCTTCTCAGCCAGGTATTTCTGGCAATTACGCTTCCAATGCCCGTCCACGTTGCAGTGGAAACATTTTCCCTTGTCTACAACATTAGCCTTGCCTTTCTTGGCAGCAATTGCAGCGGAGTCAGGTTTGGGCCCCTTACAACAGCCTTTCTTCTTTTTGAAAGTCTCGTTTTATTTCCAGAAGAAGAGGGTGCATACTTAGTTCCAAAGGTCAAACCTCGGTGGAACATTTTGAACGTGGTAATGTTTGCCTCCCCATCCTGCCCCTTATTTTCATAAGTGACCGGTAGGTCTGCAACTCGTTTAAGAGCGTGGTAAGAGTGTACTCCAGCTTATTCATAACTGCATTGTTGCGGATTCGCAGGAAACTCTTCTGAAAAGATTCCAGAATGAAGCTGACTTGACTCTGCTCGTCTATGATGGCTCCGTTCGTCTCCGCCACATTGAAGTTATGACGCCCGAGAAGAGGGGTACATGAATGAACCGATACCACATCCGAATGAGAGGGATCCTGAGATTATTAAAGAATGGTCAATAAAGGGTTAAAAAGAATTGATAGTCACTATTTATACCAACAAGGTGCACCTTCCTTTTCGATGGCTCAATCGTAAGAACTCCAAAGTTAAGCGTGCTTGGCTTGGAGCAATCTTAGGTTGGGTGACTTCCTAGTTGCTTTACTAGGAAGCATGTGAGTGAGGACAAAGCATGCTGGAAGGACTCGTGTTGGTCTAGAAATGGACCATCAGGTTGAGAACATGTTCTCGCACTGATGAGCCCTCATACATGTGGGAGTTGTAGATGAACTTAAGGGCTTCGTGTTGAGCCTGTGAGAACTGTTGTCCAAACATGCTCTGCAGCGAGTCCATGATCTCCTTGGTGGTGACCTTGTTCTCGTGCTTCTTAGCAAACACATCAGATATGCTCGCCAAGATGTAGACGTTGGCCTTACCGCCACAGTGGCGTTAGTCGTAGGAGCTTGACGACATTCCTCTAAGATCATCTATTATAAGTATAGTGTTTAGGTTCGATTTCCACTATTTGTATTTCTTGCTATTAAGTTTTTCAATGGCTAAAAAAGCAATAATAGAACTCGACATATTGAAAATAAAAAAAAATCTATATTAGTTTCATGCATTATCTTTTAAACCCAATCAAATTTTAACAAAGGTAATCAAGCATCTTAACAAAATTGTTTTGCAATGACACTTAAGTGATTTAGAACAACTACAGTAGGTCAGACAGCTACTCCTTCACTGATGTGAGACGTTCTCAACTAAATCTTACGCCGGAATAATTCTTATGCCTATAGTCATTAGTCACCGTTTATTTGGTCAGAAAATTRCTAACTAGCTTAACAATTTCCCATAAGTGTGACCCACCATTTTTAGACCTCACAAGTCCACCCCAATTATCCCGACATAGGGAAGAAAAATATTGGAGCAAAACCTAAGAAATTCTTATCCATTTATGGAGTTTGTCTTGATTTTGATTCCATACAATGGACCCTCCAAAAGGGATCGAATCCCGCAGCGGACGCGAGTGAACGCATGTGTTTCGATCTTGTTTTGGAATTACGACAAAGAAAAGACATAAGCATGATTAAAGTGAAGTAGTGAAACATACATTGAAGACACTTCTTCAAAAATGACGATGTTGAACCTGTACGCCACCAAAAAGTCTTCCCCGTTATTCTCTCGGGAAGGACTGATTTGTGGGAACCGACGTTTGAAACTGAGAGAAGTTTGGATTTGAGAGAGAGGGCTACCCCGAGAGAGTTGTGGTTTTTCAACAAAAAAAAACTCAAAAACACAATCCACCATCCTAAAATGCAGTGAAGTGCATTTATAAGAATGGGAAGGAGTAGGGAGGAAGTAATCTCCTCACTCACCCATTTCCCACCCCGTTGCAAAATACAAGGAAATGGGATATTTAATTAAGTTAAATATGATTTAACTTAATTAAATAAAAAATAATTAATTTATCAAATTAACTTTAATTAAATATCTCATATTTAATTAATACTTTATTTTTTTTTATCAAAATTTAATTAATACTTTATTTGAATCATATTCAAATGCATACCTCTCTCATAATCTATAGTTTTAATGTAAATCTCATACATATTAATTTTAACCTATAGTTTTAATATGAATCTAATTCATATTAATTATTGTTTGAATCTTATTCAAATATTACTCTCATATTATATAGTTTAATTTTTGAATCGCATTCAAAATTAACTTTATATTATAATGCATCCATATACATTATGTTAATTGTATCTTATACAATTAACCTACAATCCCTCATTAACAATTAAAATTCTTTAAAAAAAAAAACTTTGATCCTTGTTTTACTCGTTGTGAGCTAGTGGGGGGACCTAATGGACCTACATATTAGAAGCTCCAATGATACAAGATTAAATGATTAAACTCATTAACCAAAGTAACCAACATTCGTTTACTGTGAATCACTCCACTAAAGATCCACAACTGCACTCTTCACACCGAAGAATATTTTGCGTCCATGGATATTGACGGCAAGTCAATCATTCACGAGTGTTCATAACCACAGTCGGGTCAAATTACCATTTTACCCCTGTGTTACATCTTGTACCTTAAGTACCACTGATCATCTAATGAACAACCCGGTTATGGTCCGACCAATAACCGGAAGTCCCTCTCGAGCCAGTGAGAGGGTGGGGCCCCTTGTTCAAGTCTTGGAGTTAGCACTTAAGAGAACACTCATCTACTTACCTTAAAGTTGGGAAGGAGTGAATTTTATCTTGTGTAGTTATGTTCCCAGCTCCACATTTGATCTCGTCTCCAAAATGGTAGGAATATTGAGTGGCAACTCGGGTCACTCTCACTCATACAAATCAAAGGACGAGCTCTAACAGGCAGTAGTCCATAACTCAATATCAGGATTGAGATTGAGTTACCTGGTCATCCTATTGAAATATTAATCTATTAGCTAACGGTGTTATAGCTAAAGATTAATTTTTTCGCGGTTCGGTCTTATACAAACTTATTGTATAGGATACCCCCACTCGCATGTCTCCACACGAATAACCTAAATCAAGTCATTTGTAACTATTACAAAGTGGGTCGTATGCATAGTGTTACCAAGATAAGGTACCCAACCTTACCCATATACGATAGACCCTTTATGTTATTACTAAAACATTATCTACATGTATATCGAATATATATTGTGTATATATATACACTGTATATAAAATATATATGTTGTATACTAAATATATACTATATATCTATTATATACTATTCCAGTTACATGACATAACCTCAGATGATAGTTTATTGGATTTGGGTTAATGCAATTTTAAACGAAACATCAATAACAACTTTATTGAATAAATATTTATTTTATGTTTACAAACCACGAGTTTAAGACATAAAACCCAACAAACTCCCACTTGAAATAAACTCTAGTGGGGCGTACAAAAGCTAAAAGCAACAGTGGGTTGTACAATAAAGTACAAGTACAATAAACTGTGGCATACACTTAACTATTTACAAGTCTCCCACTTGCCCTAGACTATATTGTACATATCTCGTAGGCCTATACATCCTCTCTATGTGTTTGCCTCTTTGGATTTCCTTGAATCTTTATCACTTAGGAAGTAAGAGTCAATGTATCTTGTAAGAATCAGGCGTAGGGAATGCGTCTCATATCATCAACTTCTTGAGGTGTCTTAGGACATTGTCCCTTAAGTTGCTTGAAACAGGGCTAGTGTTTTTTTAGATTCCTTATGATTTGAATCCCCATAACAAACTAACAAGTGGAAATTATAATAAATGGGGAGGAACAACAACGCAGGGGTTCGAACACAGGACCTCYCACTCTGATACCATCTTAAGAATGAACAAATCATCACTCAACCCAAAAGCTTAAGCTGATGGGTTGGATAAATTTAATTCATTTATATGGATTCTAACAAGTAAGATATCTTCCACGTATAACACCAAGAAAGCGATAGTGTTGTTGATCGTGTTATTGATGATCTTCTTGTATACACAAGGTTCATCAACATTCTGGTCAAAACCATAAGACTTGATTTCAGTATCAAATCGTATATTCCAAGATCGAGACGCTTGTTTTAATCCATAAATGGATGGTTTAAGCTTGCAAATCTTTTCTTCTTGACCTCGCTTCATGAACCATTCTGGTTGAGACATATAAATACTCTCTTCAAGATTGTCATTAAGAAAAGTGGTCTTGACATCCATTTGCCAAATTTCATTGTCATAAAATGTCGCAGTGGAAATCTCATTTAGCACAACCCTGCTTCGTGGTTTATGATCTCTCATGTGGTCTTCTTCTAAGAATGTAGCATTTATCGATACAAACATTCTATTTTCTTGCGGATCGAAGAAGAGTCTACCTCTCGTTTCCTTGGGGTAACCGACGAATAAGCATACTTTTGAACGAGATTCCAGTTTCTTTGGGTTTGTCATTGTAGAAACTAAGGTTTGAGAGAACCAGATAGATATTATTATCATTACTGAAGTCTCTATATATAGAAAAATATACAAGGTTGACCTAATCCTAGAAGGGGAAGGTAAAGGACAAATGAATACATATTATTTAAAAGAATGTAAAATATACTAATATATACTCTAACACTCCCCCTCAAGTTGGTGCATATATGTTAATCATGCCTAACTTGTTAGAGAGATAATTCATCCGTGCTCCAGTCAATGCTTTAGTGAAGATATCTCCTAACTGCTCTCCAGTCTTCACATATCCTGTAGCTACCAATCCTTGCTGTATTTTCTCACGTACATAATGACAATCAACTTCAATGTGTTTGGTTAATTCATGAAATATTGGATTAGATGCAATATGGAAAGCTGTTTGATTGTCACACCAAAGTTTCATTTGAGTGGTGATGCCAAATCCCAATTCAGTCACAAGTCGATATATCCATACTAATTCACACACCGACTGTGCCATGGCTCGATATTATGATTCAGCACTTGAACGTGACACCACATTTGGTTTCTTACTTTTCCAAGAAACTAAATTACCTCCAACAAATACCCAATATCCTGAAGTTGATCTCCTATCTTCCTTTGAACCTGCCCAATCAGCATCTGAAAAACATTCAATATTAAGATGACCATTATCTTTATATAACAAACCACGTCCAGGAGCAACTTTCAAATAACATAGAATATGTTCCAATGTGGCCTAATGGTCAGTCGTAGGAGAACTCATAAACTAACTCATAATACTGACTGGATAAGCTATGTCAGGCCTAGTAACTGTAAGGTAATTCAGCTTCCCTATTAACCTCCTATACTTCTCAGGATCTTTCAACAGCTCCCCTTCTTTTGTAAGTTGTAAATTAGGCATCATTGGAGTACTACGTGGCTTAGTAGCTAATTTTCCTGTTCAGTTAACAAGTCAAGTACATACTTTCTTTGTGACAAAAGGATCCCCTTCTTGCTCCTTGTTACCTCAATTCCTAACAAGTATTTCAACATTCCCAAATCTTTAGTATGAAATTGACTACGAAGAAAAGACTTGAGTGATAGGATGCCTGATGAATCGTTACCAGTAATTACAATATCATCAACATATACAACTAGTAAGATAACACCAGACTCAGATATTTTATAAAAAACAGAATGATCTGACTTATTCTTCTTCATTCCAAAATTCTCAATCACGTGACTGAATTTTTCAAACCATGCTCGTGGACTTTGTTTCAACCCATATAAGGATTTACGAAGGCGACATACCTTTCCATTCTCCCCTGAGCAACAAAACCTGGCGGTCGCTCTATATACACTTCTTCTTGAAGATCACCATGAAGGAATGCATTTTTAATATCAAGCTGATGCAAGGGCCAATGGTGAATAGATGCCAAGGAAATGAATAACCTGATAGAAGCCAATTTAGCAACCAGAGAAAAAGTATCAGAATAGTCAATTTCGTAAGTCTGCGCATATCCTTTAGCAACAAGGCGAGTTTTCAAACGGGCAATTGATCCATCCGGATGAACTTTAACAGAAAACACTCATTTACAACCGATAGGTTTCTTTCCTGCAAGAAGATACACTAAATACCAAGTACCGTTGTCATCTAAGGCAGTCATCTCCTCCAACATAGCAGCCCGCCAACCAGGATGAGACAAAGCTTCATGAACAATTTTAGGAATAGATACAGATTCAAGGGATGCAATAAACAAACAAGTAGATGATGATAAATGGTTATATGAAACAAAAGAAGAAACAGGATAAGTACACTTACGCTTACCTTTTCGAAGGGCAATAGGAAGGTCATCACTCGTTCCTTGATCCACAGGCAAAGAAGCTGCTGGTATAGGGCATGAGTCTGTAGGAGGTTGCCGACGAGAATAAACTTGAGTAATAGTGGGGAAAGAAGGATCAGGCGCAGAGGAAGATGTATTGCTAGGAAGTTCTTCAGTAGAAGTAGAGACAATAAAATAGACAAGAAAGGTATCATCTTCTTGTGACTGCTCCCCCTAACTAGTACTTAAGGACGATGAAAAAGGAGTATCTTGAAAGAACATAACGTCAGAAGATAAGATATCTATTGAGATCTGGACAATAACATTGATATCCTTTTTGAACACGAGAGTAAACAAGGAAAATGCATTTCAATGACTTAGGGTCTAATTTGGTGAGCTGGGGGCGAACATCTCGAACAAAACAAGTGCAACCAAATATTTTAGGTTTAATAGGAAATAAAGGTTGCGTAGGAGACAGAGTACGACAAGGTATTTCACCCTTAAGAACTGACAAACGCATGCGATTAATCAAGAAGCAAGCCGTCGAAACAGCATTAGCCTAAAAGTATTTTGGAACATGCATTTGAAACATTAAGGCCCTTGCTGTTTCGAGAAGATTTCTATTTTTCCTTTCTGCAACTTCATTTTGAGATGGAGTATCAACACATGAGGATTGATGAATAATACCATGTTCACTTAAATAAGAGCCAAGAGCACCAGAAAAATATTCCTTAGCATTATCACTCCGTAGAACTTTAAGAGGGCCACCAAATTGAGTTCAAATTTCAGCATGAAAGTTACGAAAATGAGAAAGTAACTCAGAACGATGTTTCATCAAATATAACCAAGTTACATGAGAGAAATCATCGACGAAAGTAACAAAATACCGAAATCTATTTTTGGACTCAATAGGACAAAGACCCCAAACATCAGAATTGACTAATTCAAAAAGAGCATTAGCTCGTGTATCGACTCTAGGATAGGAACTGAGACGATGAAACTTAGCAAATTGACATGACTCACAGTCTAAAGAATGTAAATTATGAAATTGAGGATGAAGACTCTTTAACACGGAGAGAGATGGATGACCCAAACGACAATGTTCTTCGAAAGGAGTTGGCACTCGAGTGCAAATGGTGACTGTAGGTATTTGTGTATCAAACGTGTAGAGGCCATCAGATTCACGCCCTTTACTAATAGTCTTTTTCGTTGTAAGATCCTGAAATAAGCAGTAACCAGGAAAGAATAAGACATAACAATTGAGATCACGAGTAAGTTTACTGACAGAGATCAAATTAAAAGAAAATGTGGCAAATTTAAAATAGAGGTCAATGAAAGAGTTTTGGAGAGATGAACTGTGCTAGAGCCAAGAACAGGAGAGTGGTGCCATCTACTATTGTAACATCAGGTAAAGATGTAGATGGTGAAAAGGTAGCGAATAAATTGGGTTAGAGGATGATTAAGACATTTATTGGTATTACCTGAATCAATAATGACAGTAATTGGATTAGAGGATGATGCCATCAACGACTCTTGATACTGTTGGAATTTAGCAAACTCTTCCGTAGAAATCGTTACCATTAATTTCTTCTCGATCATAACTTCAACAATATGGACACAAACAAAGAAATAAGTTCCTAGACATAGACTCTCTTACCCGTTAAACGTAAGTTGGCACTTGATTTATTTAGGATTCTAGAGTTGCATAGACATATGTAAACACTAGCCTAAACTTCTAAACAAACCAAAAGCGGTATGGAATAGGAGTCGAACCAGTTTGCATAAATTGAGTGTAATTACGGGCACATTTGGTAGGTGTAATTCATCATTTTAGAACTAAACAGTAGTAGAGGGTTGGCCTTTTAAATTCTGCTATTTTCGTGTGTTTTTTGTGTTCCCAACAATTCCACCAATTTTTATTCCCAAACTCGATTGCTCATTCCAACAATTTGCAAAATCAATTTTAAAAGAAAACTAGTCCCTGTGGAGATGAACTTAGAATATTTCCAGATTATTACTTGTGACAGTATGCACTTGCACTTATCCTCTAGCTATTAAGTTGAGGCACAACAAGTTTTTGGTGCCGTTGCCGGGGACTTTGTTTTTGTTTGAATTTTATTTTTTGTGAATTGTTTTTGTGTGCGATCACTTTACCGTTTCTGTTTTGAAAATATCCCCCTATCTAACCTCAAAAGTGAGTATTAGTGCATGAGCACAAATCCGCACTTGCTACCATACGATCCCGAGATCGAGAAAACGTGCAAGAGATTAAGGCGTGAACAGACACTTAGAAAACAACGAGGGAAAATCCAAAACGACAAAGAAAAAGAAAATGAGAAGGAATAAGAGGAAGTAATTATCAAGATGGTAGAAGAAGTGCCAAATCCAATCCTATTGGCCGATCGAAGAGATATTACAATGCGTGACTATGCGAACACTACTTTGAAAGACTTAAATTCGGGCATTACAAATCCAATTCCAGACGATGCCTAATTTGAATTCAAGCCGATGATGCTCCAAATGCTTAACACTATTGGCCAGTTTGCAGGACTCAAACATGAAGATCCACATTCCCACCTTAAATCATTTTTTCAAGTGGCAAATTCTTTTAGGTTACCAGGAATATCTGATGATGCTTTAAGACTAAAATTATTCCCTTTTTCCCTTGCAGGTCAAGCAACTGCATGGTTGAATGCCTTTCTTCCAGACTCCATCAATTCATGGGGAACCATGGTGGACAAATTCCTTGCAAAGTATTTTCCACCCACAAAAAATGCAGACGTGAGGGAGGAAATCATTTCTTTTAGGCAAAGAGAAAATGAAACGGTCAACGAAGCATGGGAACGTTTCAAGGAGCTAATGAGAAGTTGCCCAAATGTAAGAATTCCGGCCTGTGTACAAATTGAACATTTTTATCGAGGTTGCGATATACCAACAAAAATGATGTTAAACACAGCCGCAAATGGAAAGTTCACTTCTAAGACATATAACGAGATCGTCACCATTCTTGATCAGTTAACTGAACATAACGATCTATGGTGCTCAGAGAGATCAAGGACTCAACCAAAGACCATAGATCAARCAGGAGTGTTTAATCTTGACGCGATGTCATCAATGCAGAGTCAATTAGATACCMTTACGCAAATGATGARGAATAYRCAAGGGAATAATGCCGCACCTACACCAGCATCTACATCAAATACTAATCTTGCTCCTGTTTATCATATGACTGAATCTATTTGCTATTATTGTGGAGATTCTCATAATTCTGAAAATTGTCCATCGATTCCAGCTTCTTTATGTTATGTAGGGCAAGGGAATCAAAGGAACTTTAGTCCTTACTCCAACACCTACAACCCGGGATGGAGGCACCATCCTAATTTTTCATGGAGTGGGCAAGGGAGTTCCAACAATGCAGGTCAAGTTCAAAACCAACAATATAAGACTTATAACCCTCCGGAAGTCCCTGCTTTACCTTCACCTCCAAAGCAATACAACCAACAAAAAATTGCACCACAACCAGTGCAGTTTAGTATGAGTAGTATGGAAAGTATGAAGAAGGAATGTATGACCAGTATGATGAAATGACACAGCTATGCGAGAATTCACGACAAGGAATGACACAGCTATACGAGATTACACATCTAGAAATGACGCGGCCATGCGAAATTTGGAAGCTTAGATGGGGCAGCTTGCCAATGAACTTAGAGTGGACCTCTAGGGACATTTCCAAGTACTACAGAGGAGCCAAAGAGAGAGGGTAAGGAGCATTGCAAAGCCTTTACAACCTGAAGCAGGTTAGCTTACGAAGGACCAAAACTGCCGGGTGAACAAGCATCCAGTCCTTCAAAGGAAAAAGAAACTGCAACAGAACGTGACCAACCAGTAGAAGGTGAGGTAAGTGGGCCAATTGCCCCGCAGGTAAGTAATTTTAGACCTCTTCCTCCTTTTCCTCAACGTTTGGTAAAGAAAAATCAGGACACCCACTTCCGTAAATTTTTCGATATCTTGAAACAACTTCATATAAACATCCCTCTAGTTGATGCCCTTGAGCAAATGCCTAATTACACCAAATTTTGACAGGATATTATTTCTAGGAGAAAAATGTTAGGGGAACATGAAACAATTGCATTAACTAAGTGTAGTGGCGATGCCTTAGGGAATCCCCTACCTGTTAAATGTAAAGATCCTGGAAGTTTTACTATCCCATGCTCAATAGGAGGCAAAAATCTAGGTAGGGCATTGTGTGATCTTGGCGCGAGTATAAATTTAATGCCTTTGTCAGTTTTTAAAGAACTTAATATAGGAAAAGCTCGCCCGACGACTGTAACCCTCCAATTTGCAGATAGGTCTATTAGAAAACCCAAGGGAAAAATAGAGGATGTACTAGTCAAGGTTGATAAGTTTATCTTCCCTACATATTTCATTATTTTAGATTGTGAAGCAGACTTGGACGTCCCCATCATACTTGGAAGGTCGTTTCTCGCAACAGGGATACGATTTTCAACGTAAGGAAGGGAAAGATCACAATGAAGGTGAACAACGAGCAAGTGACATTCAACGTACTGGATGCTATGCGGCTTCCAGATGAAGTAGAAGAGTGCTCGAATATGCAGATAACTAACCCTGTATCTATGGAAGAATTTTGTGATTTGATAACTGCAGGTTTAGAGCAAGAATTAGAAGCAGCGGAAAAAGAAAGAGAGGCAGACACTTTCTCGTCACCGATGGAGAAGTTTGAGTTTGGAGATTTGAGCAAGGATGAATTTAAGGCGATGCAACCATCAATCGTTGAGCCGCCTCGACTAGAACAAAAACCCTTGCCTACTCATTTAAAATATGCATACTTAGGAGAAAATGAAACTTTACCTTTAATTATCTCTGCAACATTAACTAACGAACATGAAATTTTGTTGTTACAGGCATTGTCAAACTACAAGAAAGCCATTGGATGGACGATAACAGATATCAATGGAATGAGTCCATCACTTTTCATGCATAAGATAAATTTGGATGAGGGTGCCATCAACTCTGTTGAACATCAAAGAAGATTGAATCCTAAAATGCAAGAAGTCGTGAAGAAAGAAATTCTAAAATGGCTAGACGCGGGAGTAATATACCCAATAGCAAGGAGTAGCTGGGTGAACCCAATTCAATGTGTGCCAAAAAAGGGTGGCATGAAGGTCATCACAAATGAAAAGAATGAATTGATCCCATCCCGAACCGTAACCGGCTGGAGAGTTTGCATGAATTACCGCAAACTCAATAAGGAAACAAAAAAGGATCACTTGCCTCTTCCATTTATTGATCAAATTCTTGATCGTCTCGCAGGTAAGGAGTTCTACTGTTTTCTCGACAGATACTCAGGGTATAACTAGATCACAATTGCCCCGGAGGACCATGAGAAAACAACCTTCACGTGCCCTTATGGAACATTTGTATTACGACGAATGCCCTTCGGTTTGTGTAACGCACCTGCTACGGTTCCAGCGGTGTATAATGGCAATTTTTTCTGACATGATTGAAAATGTGATTGAAATCTTTATGGATGATTTTTCGATATTTGGAGAGTCTTTTGAAAGTTGTCTAAAAATCTTGAAAAAAGTTTTGGAGAGATGTGAAAAAACAAACCTTGTTTTAAATTGGGAGAAATGTTATTTCATGGTAAAAGAAGGTATTGTTTTAGGTCACAAAATTTCAAACGAATGAATGGAAGTAGATCGAGCTAAAATTGAGTTAATTTCAAAACTTCCACCACCCTCGTCAGTTAAAGGTATTCGAAGTTTTTTGGGTCATGCTGGATTTTATCGTCGTTTTATCAAAGACTTTGCTAAAATATCGAAACCCTTATGTCGTTTGTTGGAAATTGATCGGCCATTTGAATTTGATGAAGAATGCATGAATTCATTTGAAACTCTTAGGAAGGCATTGAGTTCAGCACCAATCATAATAGAACCTGACTGGAATCTACCCTTTGAGGTAATGTGTGACGCGAGTGACTATGCGTTAGGAGCCACGTTAGGGCAGAGAAAAAATAAAATTTTGCATCCAGTGTACTATGCCAGTAAGACCTTAACTGCAACACAGTTAACTATACCACCACAGAAAAAGAACTATTAGCTGTTGTATTTGCCTTTGATAAATTTAGAGCATATTTGATAGGTTCTAAAGTTATTGTTTTCACTGACCACTCTGCCTTGAAGTATTTGTTTGCTAAGAAAGACGCGAAGCCAAGGTTGATTCGGTGGATCTTACTTCTTCAAGAATTTGACTTAGAGATTCGAGATCGGAAGGGTACAGAAAACCAGGTAGCGGACCATTTGTCTCGATTAGAGTCCACTATTCCAAAAGACCCATCAGTAGTCAAGGAATACTTAATTGATGAGCAAATCCTTCTTATTGATAGCATCCCATGGTATGCAGATATTGCGAATTATTTGGTAAGTGGTATCCTTCCTTACGAGTTTAACGCACAACAGGTAAAGAAATTTTTACATGACGCTAAGCATTATAGGTGGGATGAGCCGTACCTTTATAAGTTAGGCCCTGATAATATCTTACGTAGGTGTGTAGCTGAAGAGGAACAAGCAAAATTCCTGGAAGCATGTCGTACGTCCCCGTATGGTGGGCACTTTGCGGGTCGAAAAACTGTAACTAAGGTATTACAGAGTGGGCTCTTTTGGCCCACCTTATTTCGAGACGCCCACCAGTTTGCCCAGGTATGTGATAAGTGTTAACAGGTAGATAATATTTCCCAAAAAAATGAAATGCCTCTAAACCCCATTTTAGAAGTGGAAATTTTCGACGTATGGGGCATTGATTTTATGGGACCGTTCCCAATGTCATTTGGTAAAATTTACATTTTGTTAGTCGTTGATTATGTGTCTAAATGGATAGAAGCCATAGCAACTTCAGTAAATGATGCTAGAATTGTTATTCAATTGTTTCAAAAAAATATTTTTACTCGCTATGGTACTCCAAGATGTCTAATTAGTGACGGGGGAACGCATTTTGTAAATAGAGCAGTAGCTAAAGTGTTAGCAAAATATAATGTCCAACATAAGATTGCTACTGCGTACCACCCACAAACAAATGGCATGGTTGAGGTCTCTAATAGGGAAATTAAATCTATTCTAGAAAAAACGGTCAATACAAATAAGAAAGATTGAGCGATTAAATTAGATGATTCCCTTTAGGCGTATCAGACTGCTTTCAAGACCCCTCTTGGTATGTCTCCTTTTCGTCTAGTATTTGGTAAGACTTGTCATCTTCCTGTTGAATTAGAATATAAAGCATATTGGGCCACTAAAAAACTAAATTGACTTTAATGCTGCAGGTGAAAACAGAAGTTCCAATTGAACGAGTTAGAAGAATTTAGGCAACTTTCGTACGAAAATGCCAAACTGTACAAGGAAAAAACAAAACAGTGGCATGATCGGCGAATAAGGCCCAAGCAATTCCAAGTAGGTGAGAAGGTTCTATTATTTAACTCTAGACTTCGACTGTTTCCCGGTAAGTTAAAGTCCCGATGGTTCGGCCCATTCAAAATCGCGAAGGTATATCCTCATGGGTCCATCGACTTAAAAGACAATTCGGGTAATATTTATAAAGTTAACGGTCAAAGAATTAAGCCTTATTTTGGAAATCAATTTGATAGAGGTAAAACCACTATTTTCTTTTTAAATACATGAATGACTTAATTGCTCCCTCATTTGGTTTTTCGAACTTGATGGGAGGGGCACTCGGTGTGAATTATTTTATTATTTTATTATTTAGTTTTGAAGTTTTCTTTTATCTAAAAAAAAGTTTATTTTAAAAGGAAAATTTGGATTTTATTTAAAAAAATTATTGAGTTTTGTAATTTCTACAGACTTTGTTTAATTGCATTTCCTTAAAAAAAAGAGTAGTTTTCGAAAAATAAGATTAAATAGGTTGTTTTGGGCTTTTTCATTTTTGGGCCCAATTGTGTAGCCGATGTATCCTTTTAAACCAAGTTTTTGATAAATAAAAAAAATGGCAAAGGAAAAATAATTAAAAACAAAAGTCAAAATCAATTTTTTTTTCCTCTCTAATCATCTTCTTCGCAGACCCCTCCCCCCCTCTTGTTTTTCTCTTCATCTTCTTCGCAGACCTAGACGCCACCATGGGAACCTCACCATCGCGCTCCCAGAGCTCCGATTCTTCACCATCGTCTTATTCCGTGGGTCGCCAGCATTCCCAATCGTCTGATTAAGAAAACCCTGCCCGTCGCAATCTCTCGCCGAAAACACAACTCCGCCGCACACCACCACCGACGACTGCTCACTACAAGTCCATGGGTGGGTTTGAGAACGCCTAAACCCGAACCTTTTGAAGAGGCTATCCCCATTTATGCAACCCGACGTCAAGCCCTACAAAAGCGCCTCTGTAATATTCCTCAAAATATGGGAACGATTCGAAATCCATGGTGGCCCGAGTCCAAAATGAAGAGATTGAAAAAGGGGAGTTTCTTACATATCTTTCTCTTTAAATCTTTGGATTTTTTTTCTTGGTTGCTAGGTTAGTTTATTAGTGTGCATGATTAGGGATAGGTTGTAGTTAATTTTGATTTTGTTTATCTGGAAGCATGCTGCAAAAAGTTGTGGATTATGTTTTTGTGTTGATTGGATTCTATATTCTCATGCATATAATGAATTCTGCCAGACTTTTGTTTTTGTGGATCTTCAAGTGAATGCACAGTTTGTCTTATCAATATTAAGCATGAAAAGTCTTGGATTTACCATCTTTGAGTAGGTTCTTGTTCTTATCCCATGTCGATGATGATAATTATGAAAACAAATAGCTTTGTTTTCTACTATTTAGATCAAGCTATGAATCATTTGCAACATTGTTTTAGGATAAAATCATTTTCTACTTCTTTAGTTTTAACTTTTAAACTTTTTACATCTTTTAAGAGGAGCCTTGTCCTTTAGTGGTAAAAATTTTTTACGCACCACCAAAAGTTTTCACACTTAAAACCAGTGAGGACACTGTCTCTTCCAAGTTCGGGGGAGTAGCATAAGCAAGCCTAATAGATTGCAGTGAGCCAAAAAATAAGAGAGGTAAGAAAAAGTGTGGAAAAACAAGAAAAAATTTTGTTCTCTTGAAACAAGAAAAAGTGGCAAAAGAAAAAAGGAAAAAGTGATAGAAAATTTTGCAAAGAAAAGCAAAATGAAAATAAGAGTGGAAAGACAAAAGCGTGAAAGAAGAAACTTTGAGGCAAGAAAAAAATGAGATAATAAAAGTTAGGAAGCTTGCCTTAATTCAGTCCCACTCTATTTGCGAAAAGAGTCTCACTTAGGGATACTCGTAATTGTATGGTAGCAACTTTGATCTAGCTTGACTTTGTGCAACTCACTAATTGACAAGCTCGGATTGGTTGCCAGCCTAGAAAATCCCTTGAGTGACTGTCCTATTTTTAAGTCATTTTTGTGCTAGAAAATTTCATTAAGGGGAGTGTGCATAGTCTCTACTGGATTTGAAAAAGTTTTATGAGTTCGACAATAGAAGATTTTGAAAAGCTTTTATCTTTTAAACAAATGTGGTTTTATGATGATTGTGCTTTAAAAAAGTAGTAGGGATTAAAGCTTTGACGTTCCTCCTGAGACACCATATGAGCAAATTACTCGGCTCTACTTGATGTTTGTTTTATTCTTGAATTTTGCATGCTTATTATTGACTTGATAGTTGTTGTTTTTGCTTGAGGACAAGCAAAATATTAAGTTTGGGGGTTTGATAAGACTTGATTAAAGGCTACAAATAGTAGTTTTACATGCTTAGTTGGGAGTTAATTATGATGAAAAATGTATGTTCAAGCATATAATTTAGGGAAAATGTGCATAATTTACGATTAGGGACTTTGGAATTCAGTTATAGTTAAATGAAGGCTAATTTGTGTAAATATGCTTATTTTGTAAGGAAAAGTGAAGATTAATGATCAAAATGCGTCAAACACATTGTAGGACCAGAATTTCCAGCTTACTAGAGGAATGCACCAGCCAAATTACTTTGAAAGTTCCAGCTTCACAATGCTTCAGCCACATTGGATGCCTAGATTGTCAAAACGAGAATCACAACTTTTGACCAAGTAATTGGTCCAAGATTTGTTATTAGTTCCTAAAATCTCGACAACCTCATTTGGTTCCAACCTCCCATGCATTTCTCAACATCTTGTTACCTCCATAGCCTATAAAAGAAGTTTCCAAGCATCACTTCAAGACATCTCATTTTTCCATGTTTTGATTTTTCTTTCTAATTCTTGTCAACTTTAGCTTCTAAGTTTCAATTCCAGTTTCTAAGTTTTGTTCTTCCTTTATTGTTTTAAAATTATTTTTCGTCTATTTTTCTATTTGTTCTAAGTTTGTACCTTCCTTTCCATTTCAATGCAAATGCATCACTTTGTTACCTTCTCTTGTTTTGTCGTTTATTTTACTTCCATGAGTAGCTAAATTGTTTCTTCAACCCTCCTACGAATGATTTAGTTCTTATCACTATAAATTACATCTATCAGTGAGCACGGCGTATTACGCTCTCTTTGTTTATCTTGATTGATACAATTTATCCAGTTGATTTTTCTTGTTGGCGACTTGTTTAAATCACATTAGTTTGAATTTAATTCTGAAAAGGTTAGAGTCAAACGGATCTCATCAAGGTAAAACAAGAAGTTACTTAGAAATAAGAACTAAAACAAGATCCTAAACATAGACTCTCTTACCCGTTAAACGTAAGTTGGCACTTGATTTATTTAGGATTCTAGAGTTGCACAGACATATGTAAACACTAGCCTAAGCTTCTAAACAAACCAAAACTGGTATGGAATAGGAGTCGAACAAGTTTGCATAAATTGAGTGTAATTACGGGCATATTTGGTAGGTGTAACTCATCATTTTAGAACTAAACAGTAGTAGGGGTTGACCTTTTAAATTCTGCTATTTTCGTGTGTTTTTTGTGTTCCCAACAATTCCACCAATTTTTATTCCCAAACTCGATTGCTCATTCCAACAATTTGCAAAATCAATTTTAAAAGAAACTAGTCCCTGTGGAGACGAACTTGGAATATTTCCAGATTATTACTTGTGACAGTGTGCACTTGCACTCATCCTCTAGCTATTAAGCTGAGGCGCAACAATTTTTTGACCGGCAACAATGCAGGTCAAGTTCAAAACCAACAAAAAGTTTAAAAATTTAGTTTAAAAATTTAGGGTGGTGCGTAAATATTTTTTTACCACTAAAGGACAAGGATCCTCTTAAATGATCTAAAAAGTTTAAAGGTTAAAACTAAAGAAGCAGAAATAAGTTTATCTTAAAACAACGTGGCAAATGAGTCATAGCTTGATCTAAATAGTAGAAAACAAAGCTCATGCATATTCCTAATTATCATCATTGACATGAGAAAAGAACAGGAACCTACTCAAAGATGGAAAATCCATGACAGCTCATGCTGAAAATCGAGAGGAAAATTGCACATTCACTTGAAGATTCACAAAAACAAAAGTTGGGCAGCAATACACTTGATATGCATGATAATAGAACTCCAGGCCAACACAAAAACACAATTCTCAACTACTTTCAGCATGCTTCCAGATAACAAAAATCCAAACTAACTACAACATATCCCTAATCATGCATGTAACGACCCAGAAATTTCCACACACCTCTAGGTCACATGAACTACTCAACTAATCAGTTTTAACCCCATTTACAACCTACCAACTTCCTAAGCACATAAGCTTATAAAATCAAGCTCCAAAACCTCATCAAATTAACGATAAACCAATCTCAAAAATAAAAATGCAACAACGTTCGTGAACTACTTCACGAGGCAAGTTTATTGTTCAATCTAAATGATTCTAAGCAAATGGGATAAAGCTCAAATAAGCACCCAACCCGAGGCATAACTAACAACAAGGAAAAATCTCCCAATTATTCAAAGGTACATAATCCGTTTATTGGCCACAACCTGAGGCACAAACAAAAGAATTAGACTAAATAAGAAAAACTAAGCAGCCTATAGTCCTCGCTTGTCAGGTCTCCCCCGTCCCATCAGCAAGGTCACCCTCGAGTCCTT
>NW_019104589.1:282153-298301 GCF_001995035.1 Momordica charantia
TTTTCCCATTAAGCCCAATCATCCAAGCCCAAACCCAAAGAAGGAGGAGTCCATTCCCTCAACCCAAGACCCAACATACCAAGCTCGGTTAATAAACATTTAATTGGATTGTTAGAGCCCGATAATTATCGATAAATTAAATTAACATTCACTTTGAAATTTAAATGAAAAACAAAAATCTCCCGATTCGAGATTAACTGACCTGAGGGACTCGGGGCGTTACAATGCACAACTAGCCTAGGACGCAAAAATCGTAATTATCCGACTAAAGATAACAGAAAGAGGGTCAAAAACTCCCTGATGTACTATCATCCTCCTCATCAGACTCATCACCATGCAGAGGTGGCTGAGAAGTCGAGGCACCACCCATGTTGATTGGCAACTCCGGGACAGTTGGGTCGTATTGTGCCAAATGAGCAGTTAAGCTCTTTACATGAGTAGTTAAAAGTTCTACCTGAGCGCGAAGGAGTACGATTTCGGATGACGGTGAAGAATTAGGTGAAGAATTTGTTCTATGTGGAGTCTAGTGAATGTTATGCGACGGAGACAACTTCGTTCGGACATAGGAAAAAGCTCGGAGCTTATTGATCGAAGGAATGGGCATTACCCCGACCGACTTCTCGAACTCTTTAGGAGCGATATGGACACCTTGCTTGAGGCAGAGTTCTGTTATCAAACTTGGAAAGAACAATTTACCGGCCGACCGGGTAGCACGATCAAGTATGCAATCTTGAATTAGCTGACCATAGTTATCTCCTATGCCCTGCATCATGCAATATAATAACATGACACACTTGCATTGAATGATAGTATCATGTGTGGTAGGAAGGAGTCGATTCTTTATCACTCGAAGCCAAATTGTTGCTTCTTCTAAAAGATATTTAGGTGCCAACAAATATGCTCCTTCATCAGTAACTTCCCAAATGGCACCCGGTTTTGCTACCACCTTCAGGGCATCCGCCATTTGACTCAATGAAGGCCGGGCAATCAACATATTTCCTACTTCTCCTCGACTTCTTGTGGTCTCATACACATTATTAATATCTTTTTGGTTAAAGCAAACGTGTTTACCTCGAACTGGAATCCGATAGTTACACTCCGGATGTAGTGCCGCATAAAATTCTTTCACCACTGATGTTGCCAAAACTATAAGGATAGCCAATAACTATTGCCAAGAACGTCGATTGATCAACTCCTTAATAAATGGAGGTAATGCAGGGTCATCGTTTTGAAAACCACGTTCTTGCAATATCTTGCGTTGTTTAAACTTAGCCAGATTCCTCTCGTAAGCGGCTTTGCTAAGGTTGATAACTCTACGGTGGCTGGGTGGTCTTGATATAGATGGTGAGCTGGATTGTTCGATCATGGGATTGTCCTCCGTTTCGGGTGATGATTGAACCGTCGACAATCGCGCTAAAGTGGCGCGTGTCCTAGGCCGTACGGGTGATTCTAAATTGATAGCCCTTGCCGACCTCGTCCTTACGGATTTCATTGTTCCGCCCGACTCCTCTACTAATTGCACATCATTATCATCACCTTTAAGGGATCCTTCTTAAACTCTGTCAGTGTCTATTTCTTGGCTTGGAGAATCTACCGAAACACTCCCCCTACTTCAAATTCGTCTCTACTCACAAACTCATTAGAATTAAAGAGTACATCATTCAAGAAACTAGGACTCAGTGGCTTCACGGGACAATCTTTCTCCTATACACCACTAGTAGGAATTTGGGAAAGTGAAAGTCGATCATGTGGTGATGTGTAATTTGAAAAAAGCTCACCCATGCTAGGGTCGGTCTCAATGCTGTTGTCTTTTTCTGTCTCACTTATGCATACTGACCGCCTCTTGTAATAAACCAATTGAGATGCGGAAGGCCTACAAATACCTGGAACAATGGTCTCTGATGTGCGAAATTGACCATCTGATGTGCCAGCCGCATCCTGTGTACCAACAGAGGCATTTGTTATGGCCAACGCATTGTCTTGCTTTGTTCCAATCTCATTATCAACAACAACATTGCCGCCCTGAAACATATCTTCAACGAAATCACTAGGTAAGTGCGTAAATTTTACCTTCTTGGCGTGTCCCGCTGCTAATTTAGTTCGAGCAAATGTTCGGGTCCACTATGGTAGTCGCATAGGAGAATCATGATTCAAATCATTCTCATCCTCTTCGTCGACACTCAAAAGTAGTATCTTCCGGTTTGAATCCCTCCTTAATTTTTTTTTTGTTTGGACTCAGGCCACCATGGATTTCGAAGCGCCCCCATACTCGGAGAAATAGTTCAGAGGGGTTTTTTTAGAGCTTGACGTCAGGCTTCAGAAATTGGAACAGCTTCTTCATAAGGTTCGGGTTTGGGCGTAATCAAACTTACCCCTGGACTAGAAGTGAGCCGCCGACGGCCACGGTGGTCAGTAGAGGTACGCTTGCGGTGAGGGATTTCGATAGGCGGCCACAGGCTTTCTTCATCGAACAGTTGAAGATGCCAATGACCTACTGGAGAAGACGATGGCAAAGAAACGGAGCTCCGGGAGTGCGACTGCGAAGTTCCATGGTGGCGTCTAGGTCTGCGAAGGAGATGATGAGAAAAATTTGACTTTTGTTTTTAATTATTTTTTTTTGTCATTTTTTTTGTCATTTTTATTTTTTTTTAACAAAAACTTTGTTTAAAAAGAAAAATGGGTTACACAATTAGACCAAAAAAATGAAAGCCCAAAACAACCTATTTATTCCTATTTTTTAAAAACTGCTATTATTTTTTATTTTTTTATTTTATATTTTTTTTAACAAAATGCAATTAAACATAGTCTTTAGCAATTACAAAGCTCAAATTTTTTAATTTTTTAATTTTTTAAATTTTTCAATGAAATCCAAATTTTTCTTTTAAAACAAACCCCTTTTTTTTAAATAAAAGAAAACTTCAAAACTAATAAAATAAAACAAATAAAATAATAATAAGTACAAAAAAATAAAATAAAATAATTCACACCGAGTGCCCCTCCCATCAAGTTCGAAAAACCAAATGAGGGACCGATTAAGTCATTCATGTATTTAAAAAGAAAATAGAGGCTTTACCTCTATCAAATTGATTTCCAAAATAAGGCTTAACTCTTTGACCGTTAACTTTAAAAATATTACCCGAATTGTCTTCTAAGTCGATAGCCCCATGAGGATATACCTTCGCGATTTTGAATGGGCCGGACCATCGGGACATTAATTTACCGGGAAACAGTCGGAGTCTAGAGTTAAATAATAGAACCTTCTCACCTACTTGGAATTGCTTGGGCCTTATTTGCCGATCATGCCACTGTTTTGTTTTTTCCTTATACATTTTGGCATTTTCGTACGAAAATTGCCTAAATTCTTCTAACTCGTTCAATTGAAACTTCCGTTCTTCACCTGCAGCATTAAAGTCAAAATTTAATTTTTTAGTGGCCCAATATGCTTTATATTCTAATTCAACAGGAAGTTGACAAGTCTTACCAAATATTAGACGAAAAGGAGACATACCAAGAGGGGTTTTGAAAGCAGTCTGATACGCCCAAAGGGAATCATCTAATTTAATCGCACAATCTTTCCTATTTGCATTGACCGTTTTTTCTAGGATAGATTTAATTTCTCTATTAGAGACCTCAGCCATGCCATTTGTTTGCGGGTGGTACGCAGTAGAAATGTTATGTTGGACATTATATTTTGCTAACACTTTAGCTACTGCTCTATTTACAAAATGCGTTCCCTCGTCACTAATTAGACATCTTGGAGTACCATAGTGAGTAAAAATATTTTTTTGCAAAAATTGAATAACAATTCTAGCATCATTTACTGAAGTTGCTATGACTTCTATCCATTTAGACACATAATCGACGGCTAACAAAATGTAAATTTTACCAAATAACGGTGGGAACGGTCCCATAAAATCAGTGCCCCATACGTTGAAAATTTCCACTTCTAAAATGGGGTTTAGAGGCATTTCATTTTTTTTGGAAATATTACTTACCCGTTGACACTTGTCACATACATGGGCAAACTGATGGGCGTCTCGAAATAAGATGGGCCAAAAGAACCCACTCTATAATACCTTAGTTCCAGTTTTTCGACCCGCAAAGTGTCCACCATACGGGGACATATGGCATGCTTCCAGGATTTTTGTTTGTTCTTCTTCAGCTACACACCTGAGTAAGATATTATCAGGGCCTAACTTATAAAGATACAACTCATCTCACCTATAATGCTTAGCATCATGTAAAAATTTCTTTACCTATTCTGCGTTAAACTAATAAGGAAGGATACCACTTACCAAATAATTCGCAATATCTGCATACCATGGGATGTTATCAATAAGAAGGATTTGCTCATCAATAAAGTATTCCTTGACTGCTGATGGGTCTTTTGGTATAGTGGACTCTAATCGAGACAAATGGTCCGCTACCTGGTTTTCTGTACCCTTCCGATCTCGAATCTCTAAGTCAAATTCTTGAAGAAGTAAGATCCACCGAATCAACCTTGGCTTCGCGTCTTTCTTAGCAAACAAATACTTCAAGGCAGAGTGGTCAGTGAAAACAATAACTTTAGAACCTATCAAATATGCTCTAAATTTATCAAAGGCAAATACAACAGCTAATAGTTCTTTTTCTGTGGTGGTATAGTTAACTGTGTTGCAGTTAAGGTCTTACTGGCATAGTACACTGGATGCAAAATTTTATTTTTTCCCTACCCTAACATGGCTCCTAACGCATAGTCACTCGCGTCACACATTACCTCAAAGGGTCAATTCCAGTCAGGTTCTATTATGATAGGTGTTGAACTCAATGCCTTCCTAAGAGTTTCAAATGAATTCATGCATTCTTCATCAAATTCAAATGGGCTATCAATTTCCAACAAACGACATAAGGGTTTCGATATTTTAGCAAAGTCTTTGATAAAAGGACAATAAAATCCAGATTTTTAGATTTTTGATAAAATGCATTCTTCTTCCCTGTAGTTAAGGTCTCTCCAAAACTTTTTCAAGATTTTTAAGACAAGTTTCAAAAGACTTTCCAAATATCGAAAAATCATCCATAAAGATTTCAATCACAGTTTCAATCATGTCAGAAAAAATTGCCATCATACACCGCTGGAACGTAGTAGGTGCGTTACACAAACCGAAGGGCATTCGTCGTAATACAAATGTTCCATAAGGGCACGTGAAAGTTGTTTTCTCCTGGTCCTCCGAGGCAATTTTGATCTAGTTATACCCTGAGTATCCGTCGAGAAAACAGTAAAACTCCTTACCTGCGAGACGATCAAGAATTTGATCAATAAATGGAAGAGGCAAGTGATCCTTTTTTGTTACCTTATTGAGTTTGCAGTAATTCATGCAAACTCTCCAGCCGGTTACGGTTCGGGATGGGATCAATTCGTTCTTTTCATTTGTGATGACCGTCATGCCACCCTTTTTTGGCACACACTGAATTGTACCCAGCTACTCCTTGCTATTGGGTATATTACTCCCGCGTCTAGCCATTTTAGAATTTCTTTCTTTACGACTTCTTGCATTTTAGGATTCAATCTTCTTTGATGTTCAACAGAGTTGATGGCACCCTCATCCAAATTTATCTTATGCATGAAAAATGATGGACTAATTCTATTGATATCTGTTATCGTCCATCCAATGGCTTTCTTGTAGTTTGACAATACCTGTAACAACAAAATTTCATGTTCCTTAGTTAATGTTGTAGAGATGATTATAGGTAAAGTTTCATTTTCTCCTAAGTATACATATTTTAAATGAGTAAGCAAGGGTTTTTGTTCTAGTCGAGGCAGCACAACGATTGATGCTTGCATCACCTTAAATTCATCCTTGCTCAAATCTCCAAACTCAAACTTCTCCATCGGTGACGAGAAAGTGTCTGCCTTTTTTTCTTTTTCCGCTGCTTCTAATTCTTGCTCTAACCCTGCAGTTATCAAATCACAAAATTCTTCCATAGACACAGGGTTAGTTATCTGCATATTCGAGCACTCTTATACTTCATCTGGAAGCCGCATAGCATCCAGTACGTTGAATGTCACTTGCTCGTCGTTCACCTTCATTGTGATCTCTCCCTTCCTTACGTTGAAAATTGTATCTCCTGTTGTGAGAAACGACCTTCCAAGTATGATGGGGACGTCCAAGTTTGCTTCACAATCTAAAATAATGAAATCTGCAGGGAAGATAAACTTATCAACCTTGACTAGTACATCCTCTATTTTTCCCTCGGGTTTTCTAATAGACCTATCTGCAAATTGGAGGGTTAGTATAAATTCCTATATTAAGTTCTTTAAAAACTAACAAAGGCATTAAATTTATACTCGCGCCAAGATCACACAATGCCCTACCTAGATTTTTGCCTCCTATTAAGCATGGGATAGTAAAACTTCCAGGATCTTTACATTTAACAGGTAGGGGATTCCCTAAGGCGTCGCTACTACACTTAGTTAATGCAACTGTTTCATGTTCCCCTAACTTTTTTCTCCTTGAAATAATATCCTTTAAAAATTTGGCGTAATTAGGCATTTGCTCAAGGACATCAACTAGAGGGATGTTTATATGAAGTTGTTTCAAGATATCGAAAAATTTACGGAAGTGAGTGTCCTGATTTTTCTTTACCAAACGTTGAGGAAAAGGAGGAGGAGGTCTAAAATTACTTACCTGCGGGGCAATTGGCCCACATACCTCACCTTCTACTGGTTGGTCAGGTTCTATTGCAGTCTCTTTTTCCTTTGAAGGACTGGATGCTTGTTCACCCGGCAGTTTTGGTCCTTCGTAAGCTAACCCGCTTCGGGTTGTAATGGCTTTGCAATGCTCCTTACCCTCTCTCTTTAGCTCCTGTGTAGTACTTGGCAATGTCCCTAGAGGTTGACTCCTAAGTTCACTGGGAAGCTGCCCCATCTGAGCTTCCAAATTTCGCATAGCCACATCATTTCTAGACATGTAATCTCGTATAGTTGTGTCATTTCTTGTCGTGAATTTTCGCATAGCTGTGTCATTCCTTGTCGTGAATTCTTTCATCATACTAGTCATACATTCCTTCATCATACTTTCCATACTACTCATACTAAACTGCGCTGGTTGTGGTGCAATTTTTTGTTGGTTGTATTGTTGATAAGAAAACAATAGCCAATTGGATCTAAGAACCCTTATGGTTATGCAAACCCCTAGATCACAAATGCTAAAACCCTCAAATCGAGATGATGTCAACCCGAGAAAGAAGTTAGAACGGATGTACCTTGGTTATCAAAATGAAGAGTAGAGAAAACTTGTTTCAAAACTCAAGATTCGAATCACTCTACAAGTTTGCTTGATCAAGGCTACTTGAATGATTCTAGCATGCAATTCTAAAACACAAGAAATGTAAAGGAAAAGCTCATGGCTCAATAAGCTTAAATTTCATTATCTTAAAACTCAAATCTCAAATTTTTTTATCCAACGGAACAAGCTAGGCTATTTATAGCCTCCAAAACAACCTTTCAAGTAACCTAAAAGAATTGTAAAGTTGTAACTCTCTACCACATCAATACCATAACCACCACTAACTCAAATGTAACTTAAAACACATAAATGAAATGCTTAAAACTCAAAATACAATTAAACATGCTTTAAATTCGAGAATGAAACTCCTTCAACCATAAAACCAAGAAGTTGTATCCCTCCAAGAGTGAATAAACTGGATTTTGAACTACTTTGAAGTCTTGTTCATTTAATGCATCTTGACTTCAACTTAGACTTCCATTAATGCAACTTGAGGCTGCCATAAATGACACTAGAGTGCATTTAATGCAACTCCACTTTGTTGTCAACTTGGACATAGGATTCTCTAACAACTTCCTTTCAATCTTGAGGACTAAGACGCTTTGGTTCATATCAATTGCTGTGGAGGTGAAGGTAAAGCAGGGACTCCCGGAGGGTTATAAGTCTTATATTGTTGGTTTTCAACTTGACCTGCATTGTTGGAACTCCCTTGCCCACTCCATGAAAAATTAGGATGGTGCCTCCATCCCGGGTTGTAGGTGTTGGAGTAAGGACTAAAGTTCCTTTGATTCCCTTGCCCTACATAACATAAAGAAGCTGGAATCGATGGACAATTTTCAGAATTATGAGAATCTCCACAATAATAGCAAATAGATTCAGTCATATGATAAACAGGAGCAAGATTAGTATTTGATGTAGATGCTGGTGTAGGTGCGGCATTATTCCCTTGYRTATTCYTCATCATTTGCGTAAKGGTATCTAATTGACTCTGCATTGATGACATCGCGTCAAGATTAAACACTCCTGYTTGATCTATGGTCTTTGGTTGAGTCCTTGATCTCTCTGAGCACCATAGATCGTTATGTTCAGTTAACTGATCAAGAATGGTGACGATCTCGTTATATGTCTTAGAAGTGAACATTCCATTTGCGACTGTGTTTAACATCATTTTTGTTGGTATATCGCAACCTCGATAAAAATGTTCAATTTGTACATAGGCCGGAATTCCTACGTTTGGGCAACTTCTCATTAGCTCCTTGAAACGTTCTCATGCTTCGTTGACCGTTTCATTCTCTCTTTGCCTAAAAGAAATGATTTCCTCCCTCAAGTCTGCATTTTTTGTGGGTGGGAAATACTTTGCAAGGAATTGGTCCACCATGGTTCCCCATGAATTGATGGAGTCTGGAGGAAAGGCATTCAACCATGCAGTTGCTTGACCTGCAAGGGAAAAAGGGAATAATTTTAGTCTTAAAGCATCATCAGATATTCCTGGTAACCTAAAAGAATTTGCCACTTGAATAAATGATTTAAGGTGGGAATGTGGATCTTCATGTTTGAGTCCTGCAAACTGGCCAATAGTGTTTAAGCATTTGGAGCATCATCGGCTTGAATTCAAATTGGGCATCGTTTGGAATTGGATTTGTAATGCCCGAATTTAAGTCTTGCAAAGTAGTGGTCGCATAGTCGCGCATTGCAATATCTCTTCAATCGGCCAATAGGATTGGATTTGACACTTCTTCTTCATCTTGATAATTACTTCCTCTGATTCCTTCTCCTTTTCTTTTTCTTTCTCTTTTTGGATTTTCGCTCGTTGTTTTCTGAGTCTCTGTTCACGCCTTAACCTCTTGCACGTTTTCTCGATCTCGGGATCGTATGGTAACAAGTGCGGATTTGTGCTCATGCACTAATGCTCACTTTTAAGGTTAGATAGGGGGATATTTTCAAAACAGAAACGGTGGAGTGATCGCACACAAAAACAATTCACAAAAAATAAAATTAAAATAAAAACAAAGTCACCGACAACGGCGCCAAAAACTTGTTGCGCCTCAACTTAATAGCTAGAAGATAAGTGCAAGTGCACATTGTCACAAGTAATAATCTGGAAATATTCCAAGTTCGTCTCCACAGCGACTAGTTTTCTTTTAAAATTGATTTTGCAAATTGTTGGAATGAGCAATTGAGTTTGGGAATAAAAATTGGTGGAATTGTTGGGAACGCAAAAAACACACAAAAATAGCAGAATTTAAAAGGTCAACCCCCGTACTACTGTTTAGTTCTAAAACGATGAATTACACCTACCAAATGTGCCCGTAATTACGCTCAATTTATGCAAACTGGTTCGACTCCTATTCCATACCGCTTTTGGTTTGTTTAGAAGCTTAGGCTAGTGTTTACATATGTCTATGTAACTCTAGAATCCTAAATAAATCAAGTGTCAACTTACATTTAACGGGTAAGAGAGTCTATGTCTAGGATCTTGTTTTAGTTCTTATTTCTAAGTAACTTCCCGTTTTACCTTGATGAGATCCATTTGACTCTAATCTTTTCAAAATTAAATGCAAACTAATGTGATTTAAACAAGTGGCCAACAAGAAAAATCAACTGGATAAATTGTATCAACCAAGATAAGCAAAGAGACTGATAGATGTAATTTATAGTGACAAAAACTAAATCATTCGTAGGAGGGTTGAAGAAAAAATTTAGCTACTCATGGAAGTAAAATAAACGACAAAACAAGAGAAGGTAACAAAGTGATGCATTTGCATTGAAATGGAAAGGAAAGTACAAACTTTGAACAAATAGAAAAATAAACGAAAAATAGTTTTAGAAACAATAAAGGAAGAACAAAACTTAGAAACTGGAACTAAAACTTAGAAGCTAAAGTTGACAAGAATTAGAAAGGAAAAGCAAAACATGGAAAAATGAGATGTCTTGAAGTGATGCTTGGAAGCTTCTTTTATAGGCTATGGAGTTAACAAGATGTTGAGAAATGCATGGGAGGTTGGAACCAAATGAGGTTGTAGAGATTTTAGAAACTAATAACAAATCTTGGACCAATTACTTGGTCAAAAGTTGTTATTCCCGTTCTAACAATCTAAGCATCGAATGTGGCTAAAGCATTGTGAAGCTGGAACTTTCAAAGCAATTTGGCTGGTGCATTCCTCTAGTAAGCTGGAAATTCTAGTCCTACAATGTGTCTGACGCATTTTGATAATCAATCTTCACGTTTCCTTTCAAAATAAGCATATTTACACAAAATTAGCCTTCATTTAGCTATAACTGAATTCCAAAGTTCCTAATCACAAATTATGCACATTTTCCCTAAATTATATGCTTGAACATACATTTTTCATCATAATTAACTCCCAATTAAGCATGTAAAACTWCTATTTTTAGCCTTTAATTAAGTCTTATCAGGGCACAAAACCCTAATGGACAAGAAACCCAGAGCTCTGATACCATGTAAAACTAAGGTTTGAGAAAACCAGATAGATCTTATTCTCATTGTTGAAGTCTATATATATAGACAAATATACAAGGTTGACCTAATCCTAAAAGGTGAAGGTAAAAGACAAATGAATACATATTATTTAAGAGAATGTAAAATATACTAATATATACTCTAACAGTCATTAACACATTTGTTGGGCATCCCAAAATTCTAAAGTGATGTAAACTAGATTTACGTTCTCTCCATAGTTCAAAATGTTTTTTTTATGGAACTATGTTCAAAAGGTATATTGTAGTCTCTACTGCATAACCCTATAATGAGGCAGGCAATTGAGCATAGCTCATCATAGATCGAACCATGTCTAACAAGTTTCCATTTTTCCTTTCTGATACACCGTTCTGTTGAGGTGAACAAGGTGTTGAGAGTTTAGATGTAATTCCATGTTCTATCATATAGTTCCATATACTCTCTATCCCGATCAGATCGAACTGTTTTAATCGTCTTACCTAATTGATTCTCAACTTTAATATTGTACTCCTTAAACTTTTCAAAGGCTTCAAACTTGTGTTGCATTAGGCAGAGATATCCATACCTTGAATAATCATCTATGAAATAGACGAAATACTCATACCCTTTGTAACAACCGAAAAAATATATAAAAATATATATATTTAAATTATTTTTTTTAGTTATTTTCTTTTATTTTCTTAAAGATAAACATTTTTGTTTTAGAAATTATTTTTAAAGGATAATTTGTTCCTATAATTTAAAAAAAAATAAAAAGTAAGAGTTTTATTAAATCTTTATCTTTTTATGTTAATCCTTTTTTAAAAAAGATTCATTAGGGTTTGTTATAAAAGCCCTTAAACCCTAGTTTTATTTTTCTTAAACTGCTAGACCTAGTTTTCTCTCAAAGAGAAAAATAAAAGAAAAGAATAAGAGTTTTGGTATTTTCTCTCAAAGATCGGTAAGTTTTTCTTCCTCATTGTTTTAGTTTTCTTTTTCCTTGATTTGTAGTTCTTTAATTCAGTTTATTAGGAAAAGTTTTGAGGTCTTTGTTTTTTTAGAATAAAATATTGTAAGGACTTTTTACCCTAAAAATTTTCCAGAATTTTTGGTTTGAATCTTTTTTATGAGACTGTTTTTGAGCTATATTGAGACTCTTTTTGCATAAAAAGTTTACCTACTTGTATCCTATAAATTATAGTTCGTTGTTATGATTTTTACATGAAAAATTATATGTTTTTACCAAGTTTTAAAGGTTTTCTATACGGTTTTCAGATATGATTTTTCTATAAAAATTAGTAAATTGTTAATTGTTTTATGGAAATTTCTTGGAAGTTTTATTTTATAAAACAGAAAATTTTTCAAATTTAAAATCCCCAAATTTTCAATTGTTTATAAAGCTTTTAAACTTGTTTTGTTGAAAAACTTTTTGTAAATTTAGTCCGTATTAATTTATACAGATTCTTGTAATTTTAAAGGTTGTTATGATTGATTTTAGAGGCTTTTTAACCCAGCTTTTAGATCTGGTTTTGTAGCCCCAAATCTATACTTTCCTAATTATTTTGCATAAAAAAGTGTTTTGAATGGAAAAATTGGGTAGATTAGATTTGGTTCGTAATTGGTTGAATTTTAAATCCTTGGATAGGATTTAAGAATTTATTTTGGATATTGGTTGTTTATAGGCCTCTAAGTTGACAACTACCAAAGAGGAAGTTAATAAGATTTGTAGGATTTCTGAAAGAGGTAAATAATTTGTCATATCCCTTCGAAAAAGTATTGTAAGTAATTTGTCGTATCCCTTCGAAAAAGTATTGTAAGTAATTTACTGTATCGCTCTGAAAAGTGTTGTAAGTGATTTACGTCGCTTCGAAAACTAAAATGTATTTTAGATTTGATATGAAGATTTGAAATTGATATCTTGCATATGAAATTGAAGTTTTAATATAGATTTGAAAACTAATTTGGCAATTGATATTATGTTTTTATGCAAAGTATTTGAAGTATTCTTATATGATTTGATAAAGTTTTGTTTAGATTTATTTAAAGGTTTGAAATTGATATTTTGTTTATTTGTGAAATATTTGAAATCATGTTTTTGAGGATTCGTAAAGTTTGTTTTAAATTAGTTCAATGTTTTTAACTAATTTAATATTGAAAGTAAGTATTTGTTTTGCAACTTATTTGAAAGATATTTTGATTGATTTGATAGGGCTATCCAGATATGCCATGATTGTGTTTTGGAGAACGTTTTGCTTATTTTGGGTAGTAGCCTAATTTGGAATTGATGGATTTCTGTTCTGGCTTATTTGTGGGAAGGCACTTTTGTGGTTTGACATTCCTTGGGAATGAAGATTCATGTGTGTGTTATTCACTCACATGGCCTCACACTTAAGTAACTCTGTTCTGGTCGATATTAATTCGACAACTCTGATAGAAGCTTCTGATTGATTGGTGTTACCGACGAGTAACCACATATGTTCTGTAGGCTACCCAAATAATGTAACCTTCCACTCTGATTTTGAAAGTATGAATGAATGTAAGATTGTTTTGAATGTTTGAATGATTTAGTTATTCGAAAGTTTGAAAGGTGTACCAAACGTTTTAGAAGGAATTTTGAAAGTTTTGATTGAAAGAAAGTCTGTTTTAAAGGATTTCAAGTTTG
This sequence comes from Momordica charantia, assembly GCF_001995035.1. The sequence continues at coordinate 295,538 of NW_019104589.1, forward strand.
ATCGAATGAAAGTTTGTTTTGAATAAACGAAGTTTGTTTTGAAAGAATGAAAGTTTGTTTTGATTGACTGGAAATTTTATCTTATTTGAAGACTTTTGTTTCTGAAGATCTAGTTTGTTTTGAAAGTTTTGAAAATTGTATTAAATATCTTAAAGGACTTTAAAAGTTTTGATCTGTTCCTATTTTTGTTTACGAATGTTTTGAAAGGAAAATGAATTTCAAAATTCGATATGGAAATTGCTTATTGAGTATTTTTGTACTCATCTTTGTTTTCCTAAATGTTTTTCAGATGAAGGATTGAGTGATCGTTCTGGTAGAAGGTGAAGTTTAGTGTACTGGTATTGAGTTTGAAAGTCATCTTCCTATTTAGTTAAGTTAGTTTAGAAAAATTCTGTAAAGAAATTGCTTCCGCTGAATAATTTTAGTTCATAAGGTTTCTTGAAAGTTACGTTTTCGCATTTTGTCAAAATGACAGTATTAGAAAATACGGTTTGTTACACTCTCCCTTGGCTTTAACATTCATCGAAGCACAAAGGTCTTAATGTACAAGCTCCAAAGGTTATTTGGCTCTATACACTTTTCCATTAAAAGCTATTTTAGTCATCATGCCTTCAAGACAAGATTCACATGGAGGTAAGGAGTCATCTTCTAACTCGCTTAGAAGTCCACTCTTAACCAATCTCTCAATCTTATTGAGATTTATATGACTTAATCTTAGGCGCCATAGATAGTTATTTTCTTTAGAAAAAGTTCTTTGCCTTTTATATTGAGTTTTATCATTTTTATACAACTATGTATTTAAAATTGTTGTATTTATGGTTGGTTTTAACACATATAAGTCGTTTTCAAGTTTTGCAGAACAAATATTAACACCATTTCGTGAAATGAACACTTCATTTAATGAAAAAAGAAATAGCATAACATTGTTCCAGTAGACAAGAAATTGAAATTAAGTTCCTCTTTATTTTGGGAACGACATACACATTATCTAATAATATATATATTCTTGTCTATAAACATCTTTAGGTCTCCCACTGCTACTGCTGAGACGACATCTCCTGTTCCGACCTTGAGAGTCATCTCCCCAGCATCAAGCTGCTTCCAGGAACTAACTCCCTGAAAAGAAGAACAAACATGGTTAGTGGCTCCTGAATCCAGCATCCAAGCAGAATCATCATTCTCTACTAAGCAAGTTTGAAGAACAAGTAAATCATATTTACCTTCTTTGGCTTTCTTCTTTTTGGCCAAGTATTTGGGGCAGTTTCTTTTCCAATGCCTACCCACGTTGCGGTGGATACATTTTCCTTTGTCTGCAACTTTGACCTTGCCCTTCTTGGTAGCAGTAGCAGTAGCGGGATTAGCTTTAAGCCTCTTACCATTGTTATTCTTCTTCTTGAAAGTCTTACTTCCAGAAGAATAATGCACAGATTTGGTTCCTGAGGTCGAACCTTGATGGAACCATTTTATTGTGACAACATTTTCCTCCCCTTCCTGTCCCTTATTTTTCATAAGAGATCGAAAAATCTGTAACTCATTTAAAAGTGTGGTAAAGTTGTATTCTATCTTGTTCATCATAGCATTGTTGCGGAGCTGTAGGAAACTCTTCGGAAGAGATTCCAAGATAAAACTGATCTAGCTCCCCTCGTCTTTGAAAGCCCCATTCACTTCAGCCATATTAAAGTAGACCATCAAATTGAGAACATGTTCTCGCACTAATGTTCCCTCTTACATCCGAGAATTGTAAATGAACTTGAGGGCATCGTGTCGGGCTTGAATGGACGGTTGTCCAAACATGTCCCGCAATAAGTCCATGATCTCCCTTGCTGTGACCATGCTCTCATGCTTTTTGGCCAGCACATTAGATATGCTTGCCGATGTAGACCTTAGCCTTGTCATTGGCCTTGATTCATCTGTCATAGGCATCCCGACTAGCTCGGCCTACATTAGGCGTGAGAGCCTGAGAACCTAAGATCACTTACCTCGAGTATCGTGTTAAGGTTTTGACTGGGCGTTTTTGCTGAACGCACGCACTAAGCGTGGTAAGAATTATATAGATGCAAGCGCACACCTGTCAGAGTAATATAAAATGGATGGAGTATCCAAGTATCGATCCTCAAGGACTTCTAAATAATTTCCAAACTCTGAAGTTTTAAAGAATAGTGAATGTTGAAATGAGTGATTCTTGTAAATGGGAAGTGGTCACAAATAATGGTTTTGGATTTGGGATTTGGACTTATAATGATAAAACCTAGCCCGAATTACTTCAAGTTAGCCAACAAAGAATCAAGAACATGCTAAGGACAATATGCATTTTACTTAGAAACCAACGACTACGCTTCGCACTTGACTTATGTCTAAGCAAGTTCAAAGTTCTAAGACATTCCCTAATATGTCTATTATGAGAGATATCTTAGTTTTAGGATGGAAATAGTCGCAACCTCGGGTTAAGGTCCTATGTCTAGGCTACTTAAGCGGAACCCTTATGTCTAAGGCGCTCCTCTCCTCGGTTTAACCACACAACAATGCAAATAAGCAACCTTTTCAGTATTGACTTGTTAAGACTTACAGTGGCCTTCTCTAAATCCTAACTTTTTGAGAAAACATGTTGAGCAATGAATGGAAAGCAAAAACACTACTTCTTAGCAATCCTTTTTAGAAATAAAAGGCTAACTATCCATAACCGGGCTAGAGACGGGAATTTAGAAAGACATATTGAAGAAAATACAGCAAGTAAAATGGTTGAATGTGGAATGCATGTGTGAAA